>JAGXJF010001919.1:0-95922 GCA_019208055.1 Stipa capillata | reverse complement strand
GGTTCGTTCTAGGCCGTTTGATTAGCCTTTCGTGGTCGCGGTGAAAATATGGAGGGCTGAGATTGCGTAAGGGAGAGGCTTAAAACCAGGCCCAACAGCCCATCTAAACCCTAACTTCTCCACTCCAGCGCCCCTGCCTCGCACCCGAGCCGCCGCTCTCCCCGTTGCCCCGTCCTCGCGTCTCCCTGCGCCACCGCTCCTCCGGCGTCTCCTCCACAACGCCGCCGCTCCCTCCCCACCCCAAAGCCCCGTCCTGTCGTCCTCCCGTGCTCCTCCTGTTCTTCACCAGGCGCGGAGCGGCGGGATGCGAGGCTGCTGGAGAAGGTGCCGGCGTTGAGGCGGGGGAGCTCCACGTCCACCTCTCCTCTCGCCTCTCCTTGTGCCGATGATTCCCCCACAGTCCCTCCATGGCGCGGCAGCTACTCGACCTGTACTCCAGCCTCTATCCCGCCGTAGCTAGCGCCGCCGTCCCCGCCCCCATCCTGAACTCTACCTCGCCCTAGCCCCTGTTTCCACCGCTGATTTGTCCACTGGTGAGTTCATTACTCCTCTTCCTCTCTTTTCTCTCTCTCTCTCATTCTATCGATTTTGAGGTTTAATCTCTTCGTCATTCATCCTCTCTTAGGGCTTGCCGTGTTGCTCTGTGTCTCTTATTATAAGTCCACACCCACCCGCCCAAAGAGCTCCCTACCCCACCCCTAGGCCCTCGCCGCCGAGTCACCATCGCCGTCCCCGTCGTCCTCGAGCGACAGCGACGATTTCGCTGCCCTCCTAGATGCCGTCGACTCCACCTCGCCCGGCGATCCCTCCGCGTCA
The DNA here is from genome assembly GCA_019208055.1 of Stipa capillata. Taxonomy (NCBI): domain Eukaryota; kingdom Viridiplantae; phylum Streptophyta; class Magnoliopsida; order Poales; family Poaceae; genus Stipa; species Stipa capillata. The sequence goes on along the minus strand of JAGXJF010001919.1, from coordinate 95,106 downwards.
CCCGCCAGCGACGACGAGGATGAAGACGTGGTGGTCGAAGTAGAAGGCGAAGAGCAGAGCAGGTACGCGCAACCCCTCCCCCCCCATCCTCATTGTTTGCTTTGCTCCGAAAGTGTGTGTTGTTCTATTTTCTCCAGTCCCAGAACATCGTGCTCGGATCATCTTTGTGGGCTTGACAGGTTTCTACTGTGTGTGCTTGCTTTGCGGAATAGCATGAGGGCCGTGGTCTTCTTGGTTGATAAGAAATCAATCAAACCTTTGGATTTCAGGTTGATGTTATTTAAGGTTGCAAGCGAAGTTCTGCCTATGACCGCATGCATTCTATGCATTGCTATCAAGAAATTAGTTGTGTCAATTGATGCCAAGTATATGCACTGCCTTTTTCTTCTACCCGCGTATTATGTTTGTGATAACCCCAGAGGGTTTTTGTTTTTGTTTGGATTAATTGCATATATGCCACTTAAATGGTACTAATTGACAAAGAAATAAAGTAATGTGTTTGCCACCGTATAAACTAATTTTCCAAACATACCGTAGAGATATATATACCTATTATACATTACATATATGATTATTTTTGTAGGAAATTTTGTGTGTACATCTGTATGTACACGAGGGGGCCAAGAGCGGAAGGGAGGAGGACCGAGGCTGGAGTCAAGGTGCCACAGGACGGCGCCCTTCCTCTCGCCTGCAGCTAGGCGGTGACTGCATCCCTGGCCGGACGTGGCACTCGCTGTACTCCATCTCCAGCAAGGGTACCTTTTATTACCTAACGCGTGTATACGCTGAATCAATTCTTACTACTTTCTCTATTGCAAGGCTGCATGTCTGTTATTCTTTGTCTGGGTGGGCTCTACCTGAGCCCCTCCATGTTGCAAGGCTGCGTCATTGCTGTGACATGCCGAAGGTTAAGGTGGTGTTGCTGCACGCTTTCTCTTCCACCGCATCGTTGTTTTTTGCTTACCTTTCCCAATTTTTACTTTAGTTAACCTTCCCAGTCTTGCACTTTTAGTATGTATGCTATGTCTTTGATGAAATGCATTGGAGTAATTAAAATGCCATTCTATTGTTAGCTAAGTTTTGATTTAACTTTGCTTGGCATTAGTATCATACTGATTGCATACTTCATTTTATTGTGCTACTTTCGGTGAATACAACAAGTTCTCTTAAATACTATTTAGTTTGAGGTTTGAAGGTGGTAAAGAAAAAGCATGATATATCTTGATTTTATGTGCTTCCTATTGCAGGAGAAGTGAGATAGGTACTACACATTGGGGAATCAGCACGTTGACCAAAGATACGGCGCTTTCGCAAGGTAGCATATGTAATGTGGATTGCAAAACAAATTTGTTTGGCAGACAAAACAAATGATCCTGCATATCATGGGTTCTTTGTACAAAATCTCCTAGATCCAATATTTTGACACAAGGAAATACGTCCTGGAGTTTTGTTTTAGGGATTTTAATGATTCTATCTCTACCCTGGGAGTGGTGAATGGCGTTGTAACGATAGAGCTTCTCAGATCTGTTCAAGTTGGTACCTTTTCCTGTAGGGTTATAATGCACTTTTCTTTTAGTTTTGTTGTATAATCTTTCGTACAGTCTTTATCGATGGATGAGAACAGAGGAATTTTAATATGATGCATAACACAGCAATTAAATTGGATGTAGAACAAGTTGAGCTTAGTTTAACCAGCATTGAGCGGTAAGCTTTTTTCCTGCTTATACTTGCAGAGTCTATTGATGATTATTCCTTGTGATTTATGGATGATCTTGAATCTTACTTCAATTAGTATTGATCGATCATAATAAGGGGATAACACATAGATAAATACAAACAATGAGATTATAAAAAAAAGTGGACAATGCAGGACTAAACATTAGTTCTCCATGCTTATGCTAAAGATATATTCATCAATGGTTAATTTTCCGCGTCTTTGGGTTTCCCTATTTCTAGAGATTTGGTATGCTAGACTAGAACTTCTATCACCATTTTAGCTCTTTTTGTTCGTCTCGCCGTCATTTTTAATATATCTTGCTTACACGGAAGCAAGAAGCCAAGTTAGCTCTTCGGCCAGGGGGGTCATCATTGCATATATCTTTCCATATATGTAGAATTACCTATTTTTGTAGACTTACCTATTTCTGAACTTCTATCACCAAATGGTGACTGTGTGCGTGTGTTCTTAATATATCTTGCTTACATATTCCATGTTTTTTTTTGGTTTCGATATCAGATCTTTGGCCATGGGTGGTTATCGAATTTTTTGCTGAAACAGTCAAGCTAGCATTTATATCTCATAGTCCTTCATAATTGTGCTACTTCCATCGCAGATGAAGGCAATAGGAAATAAAGATACCTGAAGGCATGAATTTTATCTAACTCTTTGCGATTATTTTTATCTGAAACCTGAAACAGAACCTGAGTACTCTTCTTTGTTATAGGGATTCCTGAGCCTAGAACTGAACCTGTGACCACTTTGATGCCCTCATCAACCAAATTCATACATGAAGGTCAGCTATATTACTTTACTCCTCTTGCCCTGATGATATCACCTGAAAATGTATGTGACCCTGGTTCCTTGCGTGGATAGCTTTCGTACAATTATCATTGGGTGTTAGATGGTAAAACTGTTGTAGCTTCAATGCTTTCTACACATAAATCAGTTTGCTGTTTCGTCCTTCCATTGACATGAGACTAAAAGAAGTAAGGGCATGTGAAATTAACTCATGTAGATATTAAGTGAAAGAGAAATTTCGAATTTGCAAACAGTTAATGATGCTAGAGTCTTAGAGATAGAGAAAATGCATTTATAACATGTTCTCTTTTTCTCAGGCTTAATTGGCTAACATTCATACTTATGTGCCTCACAATCTTCATGAATAAGTCATTCAGACCAAATTTCATTATGTTTTCCTAACATGATGTTTTATATGGAATTTGTGAAGGTGCAGTCCTTTGATACTCCAACCTTCAATCTCTGTTCAATATTTCTTATATTAATTCTTTCGACTATATTCTAGGAGTGCATAACCTGAGGAGTTCTTTGTGTTACTTTTTATTCCTTCTGGTCCAGATCCACATTTTTTTAGTGATTACCTATAGGAAACTGAATTGAGCTAATTCAAGGATATTATGTGTTGCTTTGGTCATCTTCAGATTTAGACTGCATAGCTTGCCCTCGTGCTCCACCGCCGCGGACGGTGTCAACGACAGGTTAGTCCACCGGTGAGAGCCCTCTCCCAAGGTCCAACAGGGAGACGGTCACCTTTCCTGGCTCCTGCCTACTCTACGATTCTTCATTTCGGATATTAAGTTTTCAAAAATATTTTGTTTCTAGATCTAGGGAGAATTGTTTTAGACTGTAGTTCAGATGTGGTCTACTTTTCCTTAGATAAACCTATCTGCAATGTAGATGAAATAGCTGAATTTGTTGCATCTTGCCAATATTCGCAGGTCATGAATATAACTGGTAATTTTTTCTGCACGTAATGAATTGAACTGATATCACTATCACAATTTCACTTAAGCAGCGCTTCACTTTAGCCAGTAATTATCAGCTATGACATTGTCACAGTTTCTTTTTGAGCATGCTGTAAACTGTAAAAACCATCATAGAAATACATAGATGACTTGATGGTCTATCCTTATCTTAGAACCATGCTAGACTTCAACCGTCCGCAAGCAAGGATCCACATCTTCTAAGATGTCCACTTCTAAGATGTCACAGGCACCATCAAGCCTTCCAGGTCTGTATAGCATCATCTACAGAGGAATGTACTAACAATGAAAATTTCATCGATGCAGCAGTTAGTATAATCATATATATGTATCCCGGCTGCTCAGAAAGAAGAATAATTGATAGTGCTTAGATTGTTGAAAACTTGGCAGAGGTAATTATCCTTGCCTATTTTGTTTGTTTGTTTCCTTCTTAAGTGGGAACCCGTAGGGTAGGGACCTGGTGGTATGCAAGTAAATTTGAAAAAACAAAAGAAAATAAGAAGTTATGTACATTATACAAGCAGAGAGAAGAGAGAGGGGGAACATTGCCTATTGTGCTGATATATGCTATTGCAACTCCAGGGCAAGGAAAGTAGGAGGAGGAAACCTGAAGAATTCTATGCAGGGAAAAGGATAAGGGACTCGAAGGTATTCTTGTATTTAGTGAGTGATTCATTTAGATACTTACTTTGGTAGTTTTATCTTTAAACCTTTTGCAGATCCTTTGGTTTATTTCCATAGCGTTAATCATGTTTTTCCGGTAATGAAGTTCCCTGGACTTCACTGCAGGAGAAAATGGCTCCTTCTACCTCGCTCGCTAATTTTCAAATAGCTGGGGCGTGCATCCCTTCCCTCCTTACCACCAGGTGCAAGAAAAATCATGTTCACTGATGTCAGGATTCAAAGAGAGGGCGTATCAGCCCTTGCAACTAGCGCTGCAGAACACTGAGCATTCCAATTGCACCATATGTAGGTCAGGCCTACCTATGGTGTTTTGCGCTTAAGCTTATATCTCTGAAAGCTGTTTTGTTTCATTTGTTTCTCTAATTGCCTTTCCAGGTTAGTTAATCGCATTCCAGCAAATTCAGGTCAGGTGATGCAAGCAAGGGCATGCCAATAGCCATGCATCAGAGGTTTGCTCCACAATCTTTACCTGTCATTACCATTTCGCTCTTTCTTGATGTTTTAGTCTGCCATTTGTGCATGCTATTTGTTCAGCTAATTTCCTTAGAGTGATACTATTACTGTATGCTTTTAATTGATACAATGGCGCAATTGTTGTTTTTTTAATTCCTTTAGCTCTTGACACCAAAAGGTTCCATATCTAGGAACTAGAACTTGGATCAACTAAGTTTTGTCTTTGCATTGTTTCTGCCTTTTGTTTGCTGTGTGATTTGCTAGGTGAAGCTGTAAATTATTTCCCATCTTTCCCAGCCGATTAGATCACCCGATTCGCGTTACCTAGAGGACTTAATGTATTTCATTGCAAGTGTCTCCACGGTTTGAAATGCATTGGAGTGCTTACTGTTTTCGATGAATACAAGAAGTTTTCTTAAATACTGTTTCAGTTTGAGGTTTGAAGGTGGTTGAGAAAAAGCATGATATATCTTATTTTATGTGCTTCCTATTGCAGAAGTGAGATAGGTACTACACATTGGGGAATCAGCATGTTGACCAAAGATACGGCTCTTCGCAAGGTAACATATGTAATTTTGATTGCAAAACAAATTTTTTTGGCAGACAAAACAACTGATCATGCATATCATCGGTTCTTTGTACAAAATCTCCTAGATCCAATACTTGCACAAGGAAATACATCCTGGAGATTTGTTTTAGGGATTTAAATGATTCTATCTCTACCTGGGAGTTTTGTTGTATAATCTTTCGTGCAGTATCTATCGATTGAAATTAGATGTAGAACAGAGGAATTTTAATATGATGCATAACAGAGCAATTGAATTGGATGTAGAACAACAGGTTAAACTGTTGCAGTGTATATGGCCTTGGGTTATTTAAATCTTACCGCATAAGAAAGGAAATGACTGGTGCATCTTTGATATTTGACATTCATATTCTGCATGCCTTCTAGAATTTTTTTAAGAGATTCTAAGTGGAAATCATATTTGCTACTATCGAGGAATTGGTATCTTCTACTATCTTCCTGTGCTCATATCAGTTATTCTCATTTTTCAGCTACCTAATATGACCTAATTACGTAATAAAAGGATCAATGGTTTTTGGGCGTTTGTTTTTTAAATTCTAGGCCTCTGTTATGAATGAGATTGAACAATAGAAGTAATTCGTGCTGAACTATTCTTCGAACTCCATTCCTACTTGGACACACCTAATATCATTTTCATTTTTTTACATTTGTGTACTCAGTCATTGAGAAGGAAGGAATTTGGGAAGATCTACATTCTGAACTGATAGCATGGATTGACCTTTGTAGTTCAACCAGCATTGAGCGGTAAGCTTTTTTCCCGCTTATACTTGCAGAGTCTATTGGTCATTATACCTTGTGATTCATGGATGATCTTAAATCTTAGCTCAACAAGTATTGATCTATCATAATAGTGGTACAACAGATAGATAAATACAAACAATGAGATTACCAGAAAAGTGTACAATGCAGGACTAAACATTAGTTTTCCATGCGTATGCTAAAGATATATTTATCAATGGCTAAAGATATATTTATCAATGGTTATTTCTTAAACCTGAAACTTTCAAGTATGGTTTCTTCTTTCTACTGTTGTTTCATTTCACACTACATCTTTCATATGCACGACCATTCTTTAGGAAAATGCATATTCTGTCTACAGGAATGGTAGGTACTGTCTTATTTCTAAAATTGATGCCAAGCAAAATAGAGAACAAAAAGATGCTCCTTGCATTTTGTTTTGCCTCTGAAGTCACTCTCTTAGTTTTGTCTTTATAAAGTCTTGCTCTGTTACTTTTTATATATTCATATGAGGTTCAAAGGATTCCTTACATTTTCTTTTGCCTCTAAAGTCCTTCCCTTCATTTGGTTCTAACTCCCAAAAATAAATCATGGTGTTTATATAAAAACAACCAGCTAAAATGCCAAGCCATTGAGTGTGCATTGCCTTTTGGCATGACTGATCAGCATTCAGTCATTCTCTAATTTGTTTGTTGCTGTGCAAGAATTATCTCCCTATAGGAAGTGGTACATCCAACTTTTTAGGTTGGAGAAACCTACATCTTACTTCATTTTCTTTGTGTAATCCATAATTGCTTCTATATACTGTTGGTCCATAGATTTGTGACGTCTTTGTAGGTAGCTTGCTGTTGAAACTCAAAGAACTTGCTAACTTGTGTTGAAAAGAATGGAAGCAAGGTCCTCCAAAGTCTAAACTGTCGGCGAATATCATTATAACTAAGATGAACTTCCCCATCTTGGTTTGCATTTCTACCTGCAATTTGGGCTAATTTGTTCATTTGCTTGCCTTCAATTGTCGTGGAATCCTGCAGCTTGCTTGCTCTATCTCCTTAAAATCCACTTCCTCACTACATCTCAGTCTCCACAAAGGTTATGTCTTTTGCTTTTGCTTCCCTCCTACGTTTGCTCTTCAAATCTCACCGTATGTGAATCTGTTTTGTTGCAGGTCTCAGCTCCACCATTCCTATTGCTCATTTTTGCGACGATTCCGCAAGTAAAAGTATTGTTCTCCTCTTCCCCTCTCTGGCTATTAGTTTTGGTTCTACGAATCACTACATAATTTCTTTTGATGCAGTGGACATAATTAGTTATCTCTTTCATTTTGCTTTTAGATTTAACTTTCAGTTTTGTGCAATTTTTTCCTAGGTGCTCATGTTAAGAACCACAAGAAATATTTTAGCTTTTTTTTGTGCCAGCTACTCAGTAGAAAGAGTAGTACAAGTTAGATTGTGAAGTGTGTAACAACTAATTTATTAGAGTACTGATAAATAATTAAAACATATTAGCATAGTTTGTAGAAATAGTTCAGCCTGGAGAGTCCTTTTACCTAACCTGGATTGTAAGGTCCAAAGATTTTATTACTGTCTGTTACTTTCTTAGTTCGTGTTCTTGGTATGAGCTGTTTCCTTGGCTACTAAATGTGTCTCTCTTGCTCTAATGTATCATATTTGCATATGTTCCCTTTTTGATTTGTCATTCATCCACGTTTAATTGTGATTTATGCATTCAGACTCAAAATAAATTTAGATGTTAACTATGCTTTGCATTGTTCTCCCAGGTCTGTGCATGAGTGCATGTGCAGTGTGTTGATTATGAGAAGTTATTTTCTCACATCTGTGTGGATGCCTCCTTCAGTCACTATGCAAGCCATCTCGGCTATTGATTGAATGAGGTAGTGATATTACACATGGTTCTTTATGCTGTCTTCTGCAGAATATCAGAAAACTTTATTCTGCCTTTGCAACTATTTTCTTACCTGTTTGTATTTAATAAGTTTCCCTTTCCGTCGCAAGCCCAGAAGATAAATTGCTGTGCAAAAAGCCAGAGGAGGTTTTCCTATTCCTATATAACATATCGTACTATAATCTGCAATGTGTTTTTATAGTATCTCATATGTCGACTAACTACCATATTGAATATTATTTTCTTTTTTAGATACTATGAAGCCTACATGAAAAAGATGCTAGCGTAAAGGTCTTGCCAATTTTAAGTGTGGTCTCAATATTCTCGAAGAGCCTCACCTATATCACCTTCGAGTGCTTATTTATATCCATGCTAGACAACAGAATACCTGATTGAGCGCTCTCACTCTTTGTGAAGACAACTTGAGGCAAGCCAATCATTCTATCTAAAATATCTTACCGTTTCTTATGTTTCTAAATGAATAAAAGGCTGTCTAGAACCATTTATATTTATTGATATTGCACTGTCGTATTAATAGTTTGTTCGCTGAGTTAGCTTACATTTACATGATTCTCTATCATAAAATTTTCTTGATGTGTAACTAAATTGCTCCTACAGATTACCTATTTAGATGTACTTAATTCTCATGATCACAACCATGTATGTGTACATATGCTATTTATTGGTACTCTGTTGAAGATATATATGTAGTTTTTGGTTGACTTTTAGACCTGCTTATATATCATTTTTGCAGGTTTTAGGTGCACGTGATTAATTTGATGGATTATTGAAAGGGAACACATGTTTAATGGCTAAGTGGAGAGGCAGCCTACTCTGAAGATAACTTCTAGCTGGTCTACATGGAAGTGTGAAATTAACTTCTAGGTGTTATTTGTTGTTACTTGTTTATTGAAGGGATATCCCATATTGATCATGTGTTGTTACCATCGGTGTCTAGCTGTATTCACACAATTTCTTTTGTATATACAACAGTTGTTCGATGAACTTAACCGTCTTTTCTTGCACTTCTTCTATAGCTATTTCTTCTTTCATGTGGTAAGTAATGCATGGCCAATGGCATCAACACATATCCTGTTTGTCCGTTCGTGTAGTACATGGCTATTGTTACTCTTGCTATCGGCTAGCCGGGAAGATTATAGGGCCGCCGTGTTCTTTTAAGGCTAGGGCATTGATTTATGTTTCCAATGAACATCGGAATTTTTATACAAGCAATTTTTTCCTTCATGCCCTGCCTTCTTATGGCTTTTAGCTGTGGTTGATGTGCCTAAGTACCAGTTATCATGTAAAGAGCATTGTCTATTTCAATATTCTATATTTTAGGCTTAAGTCTCAACCTGATACATTTTGAAATATAAACATGTCCTCTCTATCGTGCGTGCCTATAATAGTGTATACACTGCGGGGCGCGCTGGGGCGCCAGAAGGGTTGGCGCCCATGACCCTGTTTGTTTCATCTGTGTTGTTCGCTGGGAATACTATACTGGTGAAGCTGCAAAAAGTAAGAAGGACGCGGAGCAGAAGGCAGCTCGTGCTGCAGTCAACTCAATTTTAGGTAACTTGTGTTTCATCGTTCATGTTTAAAAAGAGAGCTCTAAAACCTTTTTTGAACTTTTTGTATTGAGAATTAGTAGCGGGCTATACACTGCGGGGCGCGCTGGGGGCGCGCATCCTTCCTAGTAATTAGTTATATGCGCGTATTTGATGAGCCAGCGTCGCAGCACACAACCGCACGCATAACGGGCCGCGCGCATACCTGGGCTGCTGGGCTGCTGAGTTCGCTTCCCTGTTTGTGTGCTTTGCTTTTGGGGACTCTTACTACCTGTTGTCATCAACTTCACAGAGCAACGATCTGAATCCCATTTGGAATGAACACTTCGAGTTTATTGTTGAAGATGCTCATACTCAGAGTGTGACAGTGAAGATTTATGATGATGATGGTATTCAGGAATCTGAATTGATTGGTTGTACTCAAGTTGGGCTAAAGGATCTACAACCAGGCAAAGTGAAGGATGTCTGGTTGAAGCTTGTAAAAGATTTGGAGATTCGAAGGGACAGGAAAGATCGGGGTGAGGTGAGCCCAATTTGCCTGGAAACATCATTATTCATTTCTCCTCTATTTGACGCCCCAAAATAGCTTTAGCTTGCCACATCATCATCTCTCATCGGGTGTATTGCAAAATTGGGTGCATAACATTCTTCTCGTTTGGATGTCACCTGTTCTTGTGACATGACCCTAACAGGTGCACCTTGAGCTACTCTACTGTCCATTTAACATGAAGGATGAGGCTCCAAATCCTTTTACACAACAGTTTTCGATGACTTCCTTGGAGAGGACAATGACGAGTTAATGGAAATGGAACAGAGAGCACAGATTATGGCAGGTTGTCTTCAAGGAAAAAAAAACGGAAATTATCCTGCAGGGGGTTCTCTCAGTAACTGTGATTTCTGGTGAAGATCTGCCAGCAATGGATATGAATGGAAAATCTGCCCCATATGTTGTACTTTCTCTCAAGAAAACAAAAACGAAGTACAAGACAAGGGTAATTTCTTTCAGATATGAACAATGTAGTGATGCATGGCTATCTTTGAATAACTCTAATATCATACTACCTTTGTCTGGACACATCCAGTAAAAATTTCAATGGTTTTGCGAAGTTTACCTCTAGTAAATGTGTTTGATTTTTTTAATGATTGGATTAATAGCAGAGGGCGGGGGTACCACCTCCATTTTCTAAAATGATTGGATTAATAGATACTTAATATTAGGTATTACAATCAGAGATTCCTCGGCAGAAGCATGTCTTTACTGTCCCTAATTACCTATCATGTGTCTGACCGCAGGTTGTGAAAGATGGTTTGCACGATATGCTTATGCTGGAAGTATATATATATATATTTTTACAAAACAGCCGCAGCGTGCTATTTATTGTCAAAGGTGGAGCTGAGGAGGGCCCAACCGGGAGGAAAATACATGGGATGGGAGTAAAGTAAAACACGAAAAATGAGATAAAAGAAAAGAAAAACAGAAAAATGAAAAACCAGAGAACTAGCTAAAGGCCAAGTTTATAGAACATCATCTAAGTCAGAGGTAAGCTTGCCGAGACCCGGGCACCCGGCTCTGGCCCAGAGCGCCGCCTCCTTCTGGATAAGAATTAGGAGGCTCCCACCCATGAGGGCTTTGTGGTCGAAGATACGGCGGTTGTGCTCCCTCCAGATTTCCCACAGCATGAGAATGAGCAAGGATCGGGCGGCCTTTCGTCTCGTACGAGCTCCCTCTGTGTTTCCTCCCTCATGTTGATTCAGCCACCATAGGGATATGCAGGTATCCTGCGCCCAGCCCGTTGGCCTCAGGTGGGGAAGCCACGCCCAAATCGCCACGCGATGCCAGATGTCTCTAGCATATGGGCAGTGAATGAGAAGGTGCCGCACCGTCTCTAGGATGTTTCTGCAAAAGACACAACAACCCTTGTTTGGAATATTCTGGGTTTGCAGAAGATCAGCCGAGGGGATACGCTCCTGTATCGCTAACCAGCCGAAGAAGTGACACTTCTTCGGTGCCCACACGCTCCAAAGCAACTTTGGGAAGGGGCAGCATAGCGATCCTTCGAATTGGGCATCGTAAGCAGACTTGGCCGAGTACAAGCCCGATGCCGTGGCCTTCCAGGTGATGGAATCAGAGGTGTTTGGCGTGAGCAAGGTGCCTGCCACCTGTTGGAAGAGCTCAACATATTACCTGAGATTGTCTTCATTGATACGATCAGCCACATCAGAGATCCACTTGTTGTCAGTCATGGCGTCCATCACGGATCTATTCTTTCGGCGCGAGGCGAGGTAGATGAGCGGTGCGATGTCCTTGGGCCTGAGCCCATGTAGCCATGGATCAGCCCAAAAGGACGCCCGTTTGCCATCGCCAACTGAAACAGATGTTAGGGCGGCAAAGAGATCGCGGTTGATGGAGTCGAGGGGGATCTCCATAGATGTCCATGGCCGAAAGGGTTGCGTCCACTTGAGCCAAGCCCATCTGAGGTGAAGAGCCCGGCCGAATTTGGCGATATCGAGCAAGCCCAGCCCTCCAAAATCTTTGGCTTGCACACGGAAGGCCAGCGCACAAGGCATTTGGCACCGCCGCAGGTGAGTTCGCTGCTCCCAAGCCAACCCCGCCTGTAGCTGTCAATTCATCTGCGGATCCCCAACGGAAGGTGTAGGGTAGTGAGGTGATAGACTGGGATCGCAGAGATCACGGAGCACAAGATTGTGAGCTTGCCGCCTCTAGAGAACATCCGTTGTTTATACCTTGTTAGCCTTCCTTCGACCTTGTCCAAGAGAAGTTGGAATAGCACTTTCCCGGGCTTGCGGAGGGAGAGTGGGAGTCCGAGATATGTGCAGGGAAAAGGTTGAATGGGGACCGGGAAGTCTGCGAGGACTTCATCGAGATTAAGCTCAGAACAGCGGATGGGCGTCACCGCGCTCTTCAGGATGTTGATGTGAAGGCCAGAGGCGCTGCCGAAGAAATGCAGGATTTGTCTAACAGCATCCATCTCCGATCGCTCAGGCGAGACAAAAAGTACCATATCATCCGCGTACAGTGAGACTCGTGCAGCACGACCGGATGCTGGAAGTATATGATCACGACACATTCCGTAGAGTAAGTTCTATTGAAATTTTTATCGTATTACTGGCTAAGTAGTTTTTCAACAGCGAGATGTTTCATATTTGCGTGGTAACTGTGAACTATGTAAGATTACATGGGACGGTGCGTCCTGACTTTGACTAAGGTTTTGATCGAAGAAGCTTACAAAAATAGCTTCTCGTTAGCTTGCCTGTTTCCAAACGTGCCGTTCCGTTGCGTTCTCTTCATCGTCCGTCACATGTGATCGCCACGAAGTAGTCAACAGCGACATGTGGGCGGTGACCTGCTGAATATGACATATTTGCGGAATGTGCCTCCAAAGATTGGTTGGTAATATTGTAGATGATTAATTGCAGATGATAGTAACAGAGGAGCACGAATTTAATTCGCAGGCACGATTCGAAGTGGCAATACTATTGAGGTGCACTATTCAGCCACTATTCAAGCACTATAGCACTATTTAGGCACTATTCAGGCACTATTAAAGCACTATGGTACTATTCCTATTCTGCACGCTTAATTCTTGTCACTATTCTTATTCGGTATGGATAATTTCAGCGCTAGCGTTCTTGCAGGATCTTGCGGGTTGGCGAGACCAACAAGACAGCCGGGTGTGTTCTTATCGGTTGTAAAAATCCTACTCGGTACTCACCATATTTATCACTAGTTTACTTCAGAAGTAGCTGAGCTTTCCCCGGATACTTCTAGCTGCAATAATATGGGATGGGTTTTATATCGTCTTCCCAGGCAGTTCCACCCGAAGGGAACACTTCTCTAGCGGAAACCGAGTCCTCTATACCCTATGCCATGCACGGGGCTTCAACTGAGAACTACCGCAGAGTTTTCTCCTATAGGATCCCTAGCATAAAAACCCGTCTCATAGAACTGAAGCTAAAAACACCAAGGGATTTTCAAAGCAGAACTACTTCATTTCCATAAACTAGTTTACATATGGTTTTCCCTTTCGGGAACCCCCAAACAGCTTACACAAAGGAGGAAATTACCTTCTAATTATTACAAACCTTGGAGGCGGATATATTACAGTGGTTTTGTGGCTACTACTAAAGTGGAGTGGAGTGGAGACTAAGGAAGTGGAGTGGAGTGTTTCTTCTTGCTCTGGCTATGAGAGGTTGCCTTCGCAGATGTTTTTCTGATTGCCGCTGAGTCTCTGGCTGCAACCCCCTTTTATAGCAGCGAGCAAGAGCCTTTCTCCTTTATTATATGCCTTATAGGCTGCATGCGTGGCTATAGTAGGCTTCAGTAATTATTCTTCAGGGATGCGCTGGCAGCTCTTCGTACAATTATTCTCCACAGTGGGATGTGCTGGCAGCTCTTCGTACAAATATTCTCCATAGTGGGCTCTTCTTTATGTCACCTTTGCCTTCATTTCACTCATATCAGCTCTTTTATTCACTATTCTTTGTTCACTTGCTTCACGAGTGATTCGAAAATATATTCTCTGAGTACGGGTCTGCAGGATCTGCCACGCCCGAATTATTGATAATTTATTATCAATATTATTTAGCTCATATTCTTCGGCATAAATTTCAATTTTCTTTTGAATTTTGCCCGTGTCCGGCAATATCCATTATATCATCATCTGAGAATGATATGTCATATTTTTCTTCATATACTTTCTTCATATTTTCAAACTTCTCATCCATTTCCTTTTTTAATTCCTTGAGGATGTCTTCTTTAATATCCTTTTTCCATTTGGGGGCTATATTTTCAAATTTCTCATCTATCTTCCAGTCTATATATTCCCCATCTAAGGGGTCTACTCCCTTCACTAGACATTCTTTATATGTTGCGAATTTTTGTTGATCATCTTTTTTTATAACTTCAAGATATGGTGTGGCCGGTGCTTTCTTGCTTCTTGCCTTTTTAAATTTTTGAATATACTCCTTAGCTGCTGGTTCCATATAATAATTTACTCCTAATATTTTCCTAGCTTGGGCTAGGGCTTCATCAATATTTGTGTATTTTTTCCACGATATTCCCCCAGATAACTTCGCATCTATTTTTTGAGCTATTATTTCTTCAAATGATATGTATATACCTGGGAGTTGTCCTTCAAATACCACATATAATGTCTTCTGCTCTATATTCTCTGATATCTCTGGAGCCTCTGAGGCAGGCATTGAAGTATTCATCTTATTAAAGTATTCGGCAAGGCTATTTAATATTGAGAGCATGTAGCCTTTATCTTCTCGTTTATTATTGTATTGGTACCAGAAATTGTCTAATATGCATTCTTGGATATCATCTAATATAATATGATCCTTTGGCTTGAATTTATATGAATTTGGTGGGAATATTCTTAACTTGTTTTCAGCACCAAAGCTGAATGATTCAATTCCATTAAAGCCCATCATTCGCTTCATTTCTGCAAAATAGATGAACGGGAAAATAAGTCAGGTAATATGTTCTCCTTTCCTTTAATATGCTCGAATATAACTTTGTATCCATTTCCAGTGATAATATCTTCAAATAAAACCCATCTTCTAGTAGAACTCTTCTTGCTATTAACTTGATTGTAATATCTGCATATAGCTTCACAGTCTGTTCTAACTGTGAATTCTTTAAATCCTAAATATAGACGGAAAGAATTTATAGCATTGATTATGGCTAAAATTTCCCTGTCAGTGTTGTTTACAGTTTTTAATTTATAGCTTCCAGAGGCATATCTGCATATTTTTTCTTCTGTTTTAGCTGAGTATTTGTTTGGTCTTTGTTTTAGTATAGCTCCCCATCCTAACTTAGAGGCATCAGTTTCAATAATTAGATAGCAATCTTCTAGTGGTAATTCTAGTGGCTTTAATTCTTTAACCTTTTCTTTTATTATTCTTACTAACTTAATATCTTCTGAGTTAAAGTATCTTTGGCCATTCTTTCTTAACTTTGCATATAGCGGCCCAGCAAGCTTTGCTAAATTTTCTATATAGTTTCTTGCATAATTTACTATTCCTAAAAATTGCTATAACACCTTCTTATCATTCATAGCATCAGGAAATTGTAAAATCTTTTTCGCAATATGTTCTTGTAAGTAAATCTTGCCTTCTCCTATTTCATGACCAAGGAAATTAATTTTTTCTTTGCAAATTTCTATTTTCTTTTTAGATAATATCAACCCATTTTGCTCTACCTTTCTAAAGAAGACTTCTAAATGAGCAATATGCTCCTTATAGGAATTTGAGAATATTAGCACATCATCTATGTATACTAGTATAAAGCTCTGGTTTTCATTAAATATATTTTGTATTTTTCTTTGAAATAGAGCAGGAGCATTTTTTAGTCCAAAGGGCATTACAAGCCATTCAAAATGACCTTGAGGACATGTAAATGCTGTCCATTCTATAGACTCTTCTGCCATTTTTACTTGCCAGAAGCCAGCTTTTAAGTCAAATTTTGAGAAATATTTGCTACCTTGTATTCTATTAATCCATTCCTGTTTATTTGGAATATTGTATGCATCATCTATAGTATTATCATTAAGTCTCTTGTAATTAATAACCATCCTTGATTTTCCTCTAGCTATTTCAGAATGATTTCTTACTATGAAAGCTGCAGATCTATGTGGGCTTCTGCTTTCCCTTATTGCTCCTAACTTTAATAACTCTTCAATGTGCATTTTAAATTCTTCTATGTCCTTTGGAGTAGCTTCTATTGGACATGTCTTAATTATGTATTCTGGATTTATTATGTTTAATTTGCAAATGATGGAATTTTTATCCCAATGCTTCATAGGTATTTCTCCAATTATTTGGATGTCCTCTAGTCTTTGGACAATCTTTTCTACATCTTTTTTAGATTTTATGTCTCTGTACCAATTTGGTGATAATGACTGTAATCCAATACCTTCTATGCAAGAATTTGCCATGTAATATTCTTCTATATTTGCACTAAGATCTTCTATGCTTTCTTCAGGACTCATACTTACGCTTTCAAGGGCAGAAATTTTTAAATTTTTTGGTTTGGTAGTTCCACCACGCTTTCGCACTTTTGAATATATGGAACATTGTCTTGATATGGGACAAATGTAATACCTTGTTCATGTATAATAGTGGTTTGCACTGATTGTTGTAAAAATCTTAGGCCAATAATCATTTCATCATTTATCATGGATAAGTCCCTTATTACGATTTCATCTATGATATATTTCGTTCCATTTATGTATAATTCTATGTTATAGGCTAGCTGGTTATGAATCTTTCTTATTCCTGACATGTCTGTGGAAGTTTCTGCTTTATCATTATCTATAGTGTGGACTATTTCAGGACACCTTAAAAGTATTTATCATGAATAATATTTTTTGTGCATCCTGTGTCTACTAATGCTAATATCTTATAGGTGACGTTTGTATTTAGTTTTATTTTAACCGGGATTCTTATTCCTAATATTTCTTTAAATGGCAATTTAACTATATATTTATTCCCGAAATTAGTTATTACTTCATTTAGCCGGGTTAATTTAACACCCTTGCTATCTTTCATGGTTATAGTTTGTTCTTTAAACTCAGTGTTTTCTGCCACTCTATCTTCTTGTAACCCTTTGTCCTCTAACTTCTTCCTTAAGTATTCTATTTCTACTTCTAGATTATTTACCCTATTTTCTAAGATTCTAACCCTACTAGATAATATTTCTCCTTCTGGTTGTAATTCTATCTCTCTTCTCCACCTTTGATTATTTGCCTTTAAACACTCAGAGCACGCTTGTTTTAAACATAGACTACAAGTGGCTCTATTGTCCTGACTTGGATAATATATGCAGAATGCGCATTTTATATTATAATCACCTTTACCTCTCATCCAATCATGCTCACAGCTTATTTGATTCATCATCTCTATTCTTAATCCTGCTAACTCATCTATTAAGTCTACATCTTCATTACTTGATTCATATTCGACTTCATTGTTCTCAAGTTCATCTGTTTCAATAATTGAATATATCGACTCATCATCCTTTATTTCATCATCACATACTAATATATTTTCATTTACACTATCTACTATTAGAACCCTCTCTTGTTCTTCATATTTACTAGAATATCTTTTCTGATCCTTATTTGGGCAAGTCTTACTTAAATGGTCAGGTGAATTACATATAAAACATCTACATGTTCTATCATAATTCTTTCTTGGATTGTAACGTCTTACATTCCTTTTATGTAAAAATGGAGCTTTATTATCTGATCTTCTAAGAAAATATCTTCTCTTTGTTCTAAAATTATTACTATCTCTTCTTTGAGGTTTATGATATCTTTTATTCTTAGATCTCTCCTCTCCATATGTTAATGGTATTTGAACTATCTTGTTGCAGAAATTATAGTCTGAATATTTCATAGACCTTTGGGCTTGTATATTCGTGCATATTTTCTTTAATTGCTTAAATACAAATGTTATAGCTTGTGATATGTTTATAACAGATCCTTCAGTTTCCTTTTTATATTCTTCGAATATCATAGTTCCTAAAGGGTCTGGTAGTTTGTTGAAATATCTCTCAACAACTCCTTGGTTATATCCTTGTTTAGCTGTAGTAGCATTATATAAGTAGTGTTGTGAGAATTCTTTTATACCTTTCCAACTTGTTAGCGTTAATTTCTCAATTTCTCTTAACCTTTCATTTTGTAATGTGGTATATCCTAACTCTGGATCTTCTGCTATAATAATATTGGATATTATATTTGCAAAATTATATGGGTTGCTACCTGCTCTCTTTAATTCTGCATAATTATTAGGATTACCTTCTACCCATTGTTCCCATAGAACTTTTGCGGATTCTCCCAAAAATGTTTCTAAATAAGTAATCATATCTTCTACCTTATTTCCTATATTGTGCTGGTTTTGAATGTATTTTTGGACTATCAAACTCTTCCATATGCTTATGATATTTGGCCAATCAATTGGGTCATGTGCAGCTAGATTCAATATTGCACCATCACTTTTATGATTTTGAAATTTTACTGTCCTTTCAAAATCTCTTCTTTTAGATCCCATATATTTGTATTGGCCAGGGATATAGTTATATGAGGCTTCTTCCCTTTCTGGAGGCCAATTTCCTGAAATTCTAGATGGTCTCTCAAATTCTCCTTCATTCTTTATTGATCCTTCACCGTACCTACCTCTTTTCTTTCCTGTCCCTATATCTACTTCCATTGCTTCCATTGCATTTTCTAGATTATGTATTCCTACTTCATCTAAAGAGTCTAGAAAGTCATCATATTGTTGTGAGGCATCTATAGCTTGTTCTTCATTATACATTTCATTTACTAATGCTTCTTCTTCTTCATAGCTTTCTAATAACCATTTTTCATTCCTTTCCCATTGCTCTTTTTCGGTTATAGAATTATTGCCATCTATAGGTATATCTTTGTTTTCATTGTCTAATCTTTCTTCAGTTTTAATATGTTTTTCTTTATCCTTCTCCTCTTCTATAAATAATTTTTTATCTTTCTTTGCCTTTTTTAATCTGGATAATTCTCTACAGAAATATAATTCTCTTTCTCTTATTTTAGGCCATTCATGCGTCATAGTATTATTATATTCATTAGATACTTGTTTTAACTTGTCTTCACAATAATTTATTTCACTGTCTAAGTCTGGCTTTTCCATGAATTCTGAAACACTATGTCTTCTGTTGTCTTCAATATCTTGCTCATCCTATTGGTTTTTCCAACTACGAGTCATCTAAGGAAGATTCTAAGGTAATAATAAGACAAAGCAATACCATACTGCAGCTATTGGTTCAAATCTTGAACAAACTCAATACTGAAGAAGGAGGTAAAGAGTTAGTACTAGCCTCATCTGGTTTAATTATATCCACCAGAACAATAGATTCGGAAAAATGGACATATCTAAAGGCTTCTGCAGACGAGATAAATCACTCCAAATAGTAGATAGAGATGTCAAACCTTTAACTGTAATAGACAAGTTAAAAGGAAAATATGAAGATGTGGATAATTTAGAAGAAGTCATAAATCTAGAAAGAGATCTTGAAAGATATCAGAGAGATACCCTAAGAAAAATAAGGCCTCAACAGATATATCAAATGGGTATGTTTGAAAATAAGTCAGGATTATATAGAATATCCAGAGAAGTAGAATTAAGTGTTTTAACGCAGCCAGTAGAGTTAAGAGTTGTAAGTAAGCAATTTGAGAATGGATTAAAATATTCAGGTTACAAATTTATACATCAAGGAATGTATATTATAGGAATTAAAGGCATGACAAGAAAGAAATTAGGAACTAAAGTTCTAATAACCTTATTAGATAAAAGATGGGATACAGTTAATAAAGCAGCACTAGGTTTCCTAGAAGGAGATATGAATGAAAATAAACTAATAAGTATATATATATATATATATATATATATATATATATATATATATATATATATAGATTCCCTAATCTACAGCTGAGAGTAGAATAACTATTCTACGCGCTGGCCAACCGACCGAGCCAGCCAGCCCAAACCCACCACGTCCCACCTTTTCACCACTGACCGTAAAACTATTCAGTAGATATAGTAAATCCATCGAATTATATTACTGTCGAACAGATCTCTCACAGTCATGTAACTTCACATGTAAAATACGGTAATTTTATGTCTTTCGAGTAGTAAAACAACATGTGTCAGCGTAAAACTCAGGACTGTAGTAATTTTTGTATGAAGCGTGTCGTAAAATTATGATTATATGTACACGATATTACGATCTCGCGGCCATCATTTTACTGCATGTCTGATCGTTCTATAATAGAAAGGAAATATTTCTTCCATTTGTTCACAATCACTTGTGTAGTCCAGTTGGTTAGTAGAGAAGAGCAACATGCGTGAGGTCCAGGGTTCAAATCTCTCCTCGTCCTTATTTTTTCAACTAAAACGGATTAGGGGAATATTTCTTCTATAATGGAAATATTTCTTCTGTTTATTTATAGTCATTTGCATAGTCTAGTTGGTTAGAAGAGAAGAGTAACATGTATCAGGTCCACGGTTCGAATCTCACTACCTCATTATTTATTATTCAATTATAAAACGGACTGCGCGTGAGTTAGAATTTTTTTACTGTCAAGATGTGCGTGAGATAGTAAAGTTGTGTATAGGATGTCGTAAAATCTATCACAAAAGGTAGTAGAAAGTTGCTAAACTCAGAAGGTTTTCACAGTTGAGATGCACGCGAGGCAGTAAAGTTGTGTATAAGATATCGTAAAATCTATCGCAAAATGTAGTAATTCTGAGTCACGCTAAAATCTCAGCAGTAAAATCCCGTCCGAAAATTACTACTCGATACACATAAAATTACTGTCCCACGTGGCTGGCTCGGTCTGGCGCGTTTCGGCCGGAGCGCAGAATAAGCTATTCTGCGCTCACGCTCATATTAGCGCTGCCGTATATATATATATATATATATATATATATATATATATATATATATATATATATATATATATACGAAACAGCCACAGCATGCTATTTATTGCCAAATGTGGGGTTGAGGAGGGCCCAATCGGGAGGAAAATACATGGGATGGGAGTAAAGTAAAACACGAAAAATGAGATAAAAGAAAAGAAAAACAGAAAAATAGAAAACCAGAGAACTAGCTAAAGGCCAAGTTTATGGAACATCATCTGAGTCAGAGGTAAGCTCGCCGAGGCCCAGGCACCTGGCTCTGGCCCAGAGTGCCGCCTCGTTTTGGATAAGAATTAGGAGGATCCCACCCCTGAGGGCTTTGTGGTCGAAGATATGGTGGTTGCGCTCCCTCCAGATTTCCCACAGCGTGAGGATGAGCAAGGATCAGGCAGCCTTTCGTCTCGTACAAGCTCCCTCTGTGTTTCCTCCCTCATGTCGGTTCAGCCACCATAGGGATATGCAGGTATCCCGCGCCTAGCCCGTTGGCCTCAGGTGGGGAAGCCGCGCCCAAATCGCCCCGCAATGCCAGATGTCTCTAGCATATGGGTAGTGAATGAGAAGGTGCCGTGCCATCTCTGGGATGTTTCTGCAAAAGACACAACAACTGTTGTTTGGAATATTCTGGGTTTGCAGAAGATCAGCCGAGGGGATACGCTCCTGTATCGCTAACCAGCCGAAGAAGCGACACTTCTCCGGTGCCCACATGCTCCAAAGCAACTTTGGGAAGGGGCAGCGTAGCGATCCTTCGAATTGGGCATTGTAAGCAGACTTGGTCGAGTACAAGCCCGATGCCGTGGCCTTCCAGGTGATGGAATCATGGGTGTTCGGCGTGAGCAAGGTGCTTGCCACCTGTTGGAAGAGCTCAACATATTCCCTGAGATTGTCTTCATTGATACGATCAGCCACATCAGAGATCCACTTGTTGTCAGTCATGGCGTCCATCATGGATCTATTCTTTCGGCGCAAGCGAGGTAGATGAGCGGTGCGATGTCCTTGGGCCTGAGCCCATGTAGCCACAGATCAGTCCAAAAGGACGCCCGTTTGCCATCGGCAACTGAAACGGATGTTAGGGCGGCAAAGAGATCACGGTCGATGGAGTCGAGGGGGATCTCCATAGATGTCCATGGCCGGAGGGGCTGTGTCCACTTGAGCCAAGCCCATCTGAGGCGAAGAGCCCGGCCGAATTTGGCGATATCAAGCACGCCCAGCCCTTCGAAAATCTTTGGCTTGCACACAGAAGGCCAGCGCACAAGGCATTTGGCACAAGCCAACCCTGCCTGCAGCTGTCAATTTGCTTGTGGATCCCCGACAGAAGGTGGAGGGTAGTGAGGTGATAGACTGGGATCGCAGTAATCACGGAGCACAAGATTTTGAGCTTGCCGCCTCTAGAGAACATCCGTTGTTTATACCCCGTTAGCCTTCCTTCGTCCTTGTTCAAGAGAGGTTGGAATAGCGCTTTCTCGGGCTTGCGGAGGGAGAGCGGGAGTCTGAGATATGTGCAGGGAAAAGGCCGAATGGGGACCGGGAAGTCTGCGAGGACTTCATCGAGATTAAGCTCAGAACAGCGGATGGGCGTCACCGCGCTCTTCAGGATGTTGATGTGAAGGCCAGAGGCGCTACCGAAGAAGTGCAGGATTTGTCTAACAGCATCCATCTCTGATCGCTCAGGCGAGACAAAAAGTACCACATCATCCGCGTATAGTGAGACTCTCATTCGTGCAGCACGACCGGATGCTGGAAGTATATGACCACGACACATTCCGTAGAGTAAGTTCTATTGAAATTTTTATCGTATTACTGTTCGGCTCCCCACCCTCCTATGATCACTTTCGGGTATTTAGCTGTCTCTATTATCCTAACACCTTAGCCACTTCACCGCACAAGCTCGCTCCGCGCTCTGTCGCATGCGTCTTTCTCGGTTACCCGTCCAACCACAGTGGCTACAAGTGCTACAATCCAGCGACCCAGCGCATTTTCCTCTCCAGACACATTCACTTTGACGAGCTCGTTTTCCCATTTCAGCAGGTACCCAATGCTCCGCAGACTTCGCCTTCCTCACCAATCGAGTGCTTGGTGGAGTACATGCCAATATTGGCTGCTCCGCCAGTCGTACGGCCCACACCCGGTCGACGAGCACCGATGCCCATCATCACGCCCCACACGCCCGCGTTGCACACCCCACCTCTTGCTTCACCCGCTACGCCCGAGTTGCACGCATCACCCGCTACCTCGCCCGTTGTGCATGCATCGCATGCTACAACTATTGCTTCGCCTGCTGTGCCACACGCGTCTCCAGCCCACGCATCACATGCTCCGGTCGCATCCACGCTGCTTCGATCTATTGTTGTTGTGCCTCCACCGACCGTGTCGACTGCACCTACTCCGACCTCGTCAGCTCCCGCCACAACGGCTCCACCAATGGCCCCATCATCACACCCGATGGTCACTCGTGCCAAGGCCGGCATTCGTCTGCCCAATCCACGGTACGCTGATGCCGCCTGTGCCATCGATGTGTCCCCGATTCCACTGTCTATCCGTGCGGCCTTGCACGATCCACGTTGGCAAGCGGCCATGCAAGCTGAGTTTGATGCATTGCAGGCTAACAAGACATGGTCCCTCGTGCCACGACCGTCTAGCGCCAACGTGATCATAGGGAAGTGGGTGTTCTGGCACAAGCTTCAGCCAGACGGATCGCTTGAGTGATACAAAGCCCGATAGGTGGTTTGAGGTTTCTCGCAACATCCCGGTGTGGATTTTGCCGAGACCTTCTGGCCCGTCGTTAAGCCAGCCACGATCTGGATGGTTATGCACCTCGCCGCCTCCCGCCGGTGGCCCATGCACCAACTCGATGTCAAGAATGCATTTTTGCATGGTGAGCTTCGCGAGCGTGTATATGTCGAACAACCGGTCGGGTTCATCGACCAAGAACATCTAGATCATGTGTGCCTCCTTTCTAAGTCCTTGTATGGCTTGAAACAAGCTCCACGAGCCTGGTACCTACAGTTCGCCGGTTACCTGCACACTTGGCTTCGTTGCCACCGGCTCCGACACGTCTCTATTCGTGCTGCGCAAGGGCGATGATATGGCATACTTGCTATTGTGAGTGGACGACATCATCCTGACGGCATCTTCCACGGCATTCCTTCAGTGCATCATCCGGCAGTTGCACTCGGAGTTTGAAATGAAGGATCTTGGCCCGCTTGACTTCTTCCTTGGCATTCAGGTGCGTCGCACACCGGCAGGGTTCCATCTTTCCCAGGAGCGGTATGCTGAGGAGCTCCTTGAGCATGCTGGCATGACCAATTGCAAGCCCGCCACAACCCCGTGCGACACCAAGCCGAAGATTTCTGCCGCGTCGAGCGCGCTCGCCTCCGACGCCACCTTCTACCACAACGTCGTTGGTGCGTTGCAGTACCTTACACTCACACGCCCACATATTACGTACGCGGTGCAGCAAGTGTGTCTGCATATGCACGCTCCGCACGACATGCATTGGTCCCTCGTCAAGCGAATTCTACGCTATATTCGTGGAACGACGGGACTGGGCTTGTAGATCTCCGCATCGGCATCCATGGACCTCATCGGTTACTCCGATGCCGACTGGGCCGGCTGCCCTGACACTCGGCGATCGACTTTGGGGTATTGCGTCTTCCTTGGCGACACGCTAGTATCCTGGTACTCGAAGTGACAACCCATAGTGTCCCGATCAAGTGCTGAAGCGACTACAAGTCAGCTGCTCTGTGAACTCCACTCCAGCATCGACAAAGGAACTGTGGTCTACTGTGACAACGTTTCCGCTGTCTATCTATCACAGAACCCTGTTCATCACCGACGTACCAAACACATCGAATTGGACATCCATTTTGTCCGTGAGAAGGTGGCATTGGGTCAGCTCCGGGTTCTCCATGTGCTGACGAGTCAGCAGTTCGCCGACAGGCCCAGGCAATGGGATTAGCCGCAAGCGGCGACACGCCCCGCGCCCACGGCGAGGCGGGGGCGGGGGCGGAGACTGAGCGGGAGAGGACGACCTTAGGCGGTGATCGCCGCGGGAAGGAGGCGGCCGTGATCCGGGACCCGGCGTGGAGGAGAGGAGGCGGGGCGGCGATGATAAGAATGCTCCTGCGGCGGCCGCGGTGCGCATGGTGGTGGACTGGTGGTGGCGGAGAAGGACGGGGGCGGGGTGGTGGGCTTTGGGTTTGCGGCCTTCCAGTTAACTAATTATAGGCTGAGGCGGGCTGAACCGAGCTGCTTTGCCTTGAGCTGCGCGCGGCCAACCAAGCCGGAGGCGTGTGTGCCGTGCGATGGCCGCCGGTGTGGAAGCTTAGCAAGACACGGTTCAAATTAAGAACAGATAAGGATGTAAACGAGCTGCGTACCGTTGGTGTCATTCAGGAACAATGGCGTCAGGGAGAGCTTGCCGGAGAGGAGACCTTTTTGGACGCTTATGTCCCCGAACCATGAATCGTTGCTTGCGGTCAGCTTGATGCCAGTTTCCGCCAACTCTATTGCATCACTAGTAGCACTGCTGTCTGTGAGCTCGTAGCTAAGATCAACGGGAGGCATGCTTCCTATTAGATAGTAATGGAGAAGTCAAGGAGATGCGGCGCCCTGTGTCTATGAATTTCATCCAAAGATAACTCTGTTTTTGAAAATTTGATGCTGATGTTAAGAAACGACGCACCGTCAGCAACATATTCGTACACATCAACATTGATGAAGGTCACCAGGGCATCAAGCACCAGCCAAGGGAGCTGATTCTCCAGCAGAGAAAGATGTCCCTCAGCATGCAAGGCCCAGTGGACCGCATCATCCGATTGTGCAGCCAAGCAGATTCCATGTACATCCTCAAAAGTATACTGCAGCAGGAAGCAGCCATCGAGGAATATCATTGCCGCAAACTCGGCGTCGCTGAAACTCGTGACAGCATCATCGGCGTAGCAGCAGCGGGCTTCGCCGGCGATGGAGAGGATCTTGCCATAGACCTCCTCAACTGAAGGGCCCGACTTCATGCAGAAGTAGTGTGCCGCCGCGTGCTTGACCTCCTCCATCTCTTGCAGGTGGGGCAGCCGATGGTGGGACGGGCAGAGGGCCACGAAGCTCGGGATGATGTAGCGGTCGTCTTGGCCGCCAAACCCCCGTAGGCCTCGTGGGAACCTATGGATCTTGGTTCCAATCGTGGAGAAATCGGCCTCGAGTCTTTCGGTCGTCTTCCTCACCAACTCTTGGATAGGTCTGATGCGGCATCCATGGCCGGCACCATTTTCGAGTCAGGACTCAGGACTACTAGAGAGAGGTAGGGAGCTTGGTAGGAGTCTCACGAGATGCTCTATCGGACTTATGAGAGCCATACCATAGATATACATCCGTAACTCCATAGATGAACTAACATCAATGTGATTACCTTAAAAAAACTCCAAGTGATTTGTGAGCCATACTGTATTAATTGATAGCGTTGACTGCCCCGGATAGATTTTTCGAATAAAGAAAGACCAGAGCTGGTTATTGCCTTTTATTTTCCTTTTTTGAGACGGAATCGTTGTATTTGTTTTAGTTATTTGTTCTTTCACCGGCGGCTTCTAAAGTATTTTCTAAGACAGACAGCCTTTTAGTTATCTTCCTGTTCTACTTAGTCGACAAAAAAAGCAGGTGCCGGCGTCATCAGAGAAAAGATTTTTTTTTGCAGAGGGACATGCCTGCTTAATTACTGAAAGTGCATTGTTCCCGGGTTTAAAGAAAAGAGAGAAGAAAAAAGAAAGAAACAGATCGCAGCCCAAAACATGCATGTTTTTACAAGAATATATTCTCCTTATTTACCAGTTCATGGATCATGATGAGACAAGAGAGGCAACCAAACCTAACTACCAGACCATCAACTATTGCGAAATCCATAATGCGCGGTCGACCGCTCCTAGCAGTCAATTCCGACCGCTACAGTATAGCTACAGTAAAACTGTCAAAAGTTGAAAGCTGAAATTTCGTAAGTTAAAAGTTAGTTATGTTGTAGTTAAAATCTGTAAGTAGAAACCTGACTGTGTTAAAGTAAAAACCTGACTATATGTTAAAGTAGAAACCTGACAATTTCCGACAGCTTTACTGTAGCTGTCGGAAATTGACCGTGGACACGGTCACCCGCAAATTACAGGTGCCCCAACTATTGTTTTGTAACGAAATGTAAATCTAAAGCAACTAGATCAACATCCAGATCACTCTCCAACCACCAAAGCCGTGCTTATTTCCTATTCTCCAACCACCAAAGCAGTCCTTATTTTCTATGGATAATTGAGTTGTGTCGTGTGTGCGTGGATATGTCTCCCTTGTAATTGCAACAAAAAAAACCCTTCAATGGATAATTGACTTGGTACTTCTTATATGTTCCTAGATTGAACAATGCACATTGTTGCCATGAATTCAAGTTGATACTAAAACCAAGATAATCATCACAGATGGCAGATAAGAAGCTGCTAATCTACTTAACAAGTTAAATACTGTACAGAAATATAAGACCTATTTCTGACATGAATCGTTTCATACCCACAATCACTTCAACTCACAACTAGTCTCCAATAGTTTGTACTACTTGGGACTAGTCACAATCACTTCAAATGTAACGGTCTTCACCCTCAAGTCTTGGTCCCAATCTTGGAGAGATCTGCTTCAAGTCTTTCGGTCGTCGCCCTCACCATTCATGCACTGTTTGAGTATTTATACAATGCCAAGGGATGGCAGTTTACATTAGTGAAGAGTTGTTTTGGAGAGCAGCGTGCTGATAACGTATTAGAGGTAGGATTGTAGAGATAATAGAGACATGTCTCTTGGAAGGGATATTAGCAACTGCTAGTAGCAGTTAGGGGAAACTTGAGCACCGACATAGATATATGTCTTGTAACAGCCCTCACCATTCATGGCCGGCACCAATTTCTGATGCGGCATTCATGGCCGGTACCAAATTCTGATGCGGCATTGATGGAGGGAGAGTGGGCAAGTGAGTGAACGCACGAGAGAGCCAGTAGGAGCCCAACAAGATGTTTTATGGGACACTGTGTACGTACAGTTGGCAACTGTTAAGAAGTGAAACTACTAGCGATGCCGATGCCGGTGAGCGATGCACTAGGATGGGGCTCGGAAGCAGCATGCATGGAGAACAACAACACAGAACAACAACAGGATTTCATCCTATTCTTGTTACATAAGTTAGAACATAAGAAAATAAGAAAATAAGTTAGAACATTGCACCTAATAAACACTCACACCCTAATTACACTCTTAATTGCACAATTATTCTCTCAATTGTCACCAAATAATTGTCATTTACGTCCCCTCGATGTTTTACATTTCATCCTATTCTTGTTACATTTGCAGCTTGCACTATTGTGCACGGTGCTCCTGTTAGCCCCTTCTCTTGGTTGCATATGTCGATAAATATCCGTGCGATACATATCTCTCCTCTTGGTTTCATCTATCAATACATATTTGGTGTGATATATGTTATGTAAAATATGCATTGTATGTACACGATTGTTAGCTATTTTGGAAAGAAAGACTTTATTGATCTAACGACCTCTTCATCTAGTAGATGCACCCGTCCTAGAAGAAGCTAATTGTTACAAAGTTTCAAGGAAAAGCAACAAAGCGCACAATGACCATCCTAGTCAAAATAATAGCCACATAGCGATGTACATCCAAATCAAGAAAAAAATAGTAAAAAAATATCAAGGTGCGAAGGGACCAATGTGGCCTAGCCGCCTATGAGCTCGACAGCTGCTAGATGAGAATAATTCCAACACCATTGCCTTTAGCTGCTTGCCTCCCTCGACCAACATGTCCCTAAATGTTGGATTTTGCAAGAGTGCTCAAGACCGCAGCAAACTGCCACACCTAAAGACCACCTTGATTTGGATGATAAAAAAAATTTGTCAAAGAAATATCGTTGTGACATAACCAAGTTGGTTTTTGCAAGAGTGCTCAAGACCGCAACAAACTGCCACACCTAAAGACCACCTTGATTTGGATGATAAAAAATCTTTTTGTCAAAGAAAATATCATAGTGACATAACCAAGTAGACCAACATATGATCACCGTCCCCACCAGGATATGTGACCGAAGCTCCTTTCCCACACTGGTAATCCACTGCCTCAACATATGAGAGACACTAGCCGAGGGTACTAAGTCAAAAGTGATGTGTACCACACACCAAATGAAACAGGCAATATGACAATAAAAATGTAAATGTTGAATCGCTTCATCATGATTACAAACTCAAGATGATTTATATATTGATCAAAGGTGGAGAGAAGATCAATGATGGAGAGAGCTCAGGAGTATCTATATATTCATCTCCAAGAGGTAGCTGGCCCTAATTCCCATCTAACTTCTACAAGTTCGTGGGAGAATCCTTATATACAGCAAGAACACATCTCCAAGGCTCCAGCACTCCACCACATGATCCAAGAAAGAAGGAGGAGAAGGGGAAGCTTGACCACCGTTGATGCCGGCCCTAGGTCACGCACGTCGGCCTCCATCGCCATCTTCATCGGCAACGACCAAGACTTCATCTCTATCCCCATCTCCATCTCCTCCATTTACTACTCTTTTTGTAGGATTAAACATGGTGCCGACTGCAACGAATTATATTTCCATATGATTCTTTGTTTTGACTCGTCTATGCTTGAGTGATTGATTTGATTTTAGGTTGGTGTATGATCTAGTATGAATAGGTAGTGACATTTAACTTTATTATGCATGCCCTATTCATGTTATTTATTTTAGTGACCGGAGATGTTTGATCCATTGGTTTGGTTCGAGATATTTAGCCATTGAGCCCGCACGCGGAGTAGATAGGTGTATGTGTGAATCGATAGACCTTGGTAGTGACAACCCTTGGTACCTTGAGATGAGCACATTTCACCTAAGAAGTAATAGTTATCCATAGAGCTTAATGCATTGATCTAGTGGCCTTTATACCTTCCATGCTCGTGTAGATCGTGAGTGCCAGAAATTGGACAAGTTGAAGTCATGATTCCAAGGCATGCACCTTGAGAAGTGAAGACATTTGGGAAGCTGTCTTTGAAATTAATAGAGTAATGCCACATTTGCCTCGCTAGTAATAGTGAAACCGAAAGACTAGACGGTGTCTTTCTTTCTCTTTAATCTTGCAATTACATTTTTGAAGTATTTTATTTTTGCCTTTTATTTTTAGTTTGCTTTTGTTTGTAGTTTAGGGCCTGTTTGGTTGGGCTGTGGCTGTTGACAAAGTTGTTGTTGGCTGGCTGTGGAAAAGTGAACATATGGCTTTTGGTTGATTCAAATCATCTATAGCATTTTGAAAAATGAGCACTGAAACTTTAATACATTCCATAGCTACCGTTGGCAAAAGCTGCTGAAAAGCTGACTGTTTGGTTGGGTTGCAGCTTTTTCCAGTGAAAAGCTGCTGAAAAGTCCAACCAAGCACCCCCTTAGTTTATTACTCTTTTCATTCCAAGCTATGGCTTGGCGCAAATGGAACTACATTCAATGACAAGTATAGTTACGAGGTAGGTGATAGCTATCATTTACTCGGGCAAGTAGGTATAACCTGGAAATATTTCCAACGAAAGTGCTACAAGGATTTTGCACACTTGCGAATCATCAATTACAAAGAGATATAATAATAATAACTCCTATAAATCAACGGTTGATGATCACCAATGATATATAGATGACGAAGAAACGATTGTTGGTCCGGCGAAGAAGCGGCGAGTGATAGGCGCTCCCGCAATGTGCTGAACGTAAATAAAAGGGACATTCGGCTCTGGACAGGCGCTCTCGCAATCTTTGCCGCACAGTTGCACTTTAATATTCGTACCACTCTTCTTTTCTTCAGAAAATACAACTGAAATAAGTTTGCAAATACATGTATACGTGGCCCGATGTACGGGATAAATGTTAATGGCCTGCACTTTTTCTCTCTCATCTCTGTAGTTGCCGGATCGCAAACTGACGCTATCACCTGGACACACACGCACTAGGACGCTTGGAACAATGAACACAAAGAACACAGAGAACACTGAGGATTTGTGCTGCGTCAAAGTTGCAGCTTTTCTCTTTCTTTTCTCCTTTTATTCAGAGTAACGATTTAACAGATTCCTACAAGTGCGCCACGATCTGGCTTACTCGCGCCATCCTACGAGCTAAGATCTGACATCGGTGGCCTTAGTCGTCCTCGACGGCCAACTCGTGTTCGTCCATTCTGGCTCCGTTCCAAGCTTTTGCAGTGTCAGTACATACACTTCTCGCAAAAAAAATTGTCAGTACGTACATAACATGGCGAAGCAGACCAGAGTTACCAGTCAAACGAAGCCAGTCACATGATACATCTGATGGTAATCTAAAGAAAAGGTTGTAAACAGGTTTACATATAACACAAACGAACACCACCAAAATCAGATTCACGGAGCTCGCCATGAACACTATCAGGTCACGTGATATAAGTACATGGAGCACAAAATAGAGACTCATGATATAGAGAACCCAACCACCAACATGTCAAGATCATAGTGGTAAACCAAAGTTGTTTAATTTAGCCGGTGACTGCATGTTCTTTTTCCGTAGCTTCCACCTTGCAAAATGCAGAGTAGTGCCTCATTCTTCTGATTCTCCAAAACTCTCAGAGCCTCCTTGCAAACCCTGCGAGCTCGCGCCTCCATCCGACAGTGATGGCTTCCACTACAACCGGCGAGCGGCTAATACAGTGAGAGGTGAACCCATGGCGTTTTCGCAGGGCGGAGGCCGGACTTGGATAACGAAAACACCTCATGATCGCACTCGAATCGACGCGTTTTCCGACAGGGCGGGAGGTGCGGGACGTGGTCGGAAACGTCGCTGGATAAGACTATCACCTCACGGAACGTGAGCCTTGTGTCGGAGAAAATACGTCGGTTACGTTTCATAGGGTGTGAAAAAGATTGTCACTACTCGTGCACCGGAGTTGCTTGGTCACGCCCACAATCATGCCATCCCACCAAGTGTCAAGACAGGAAAAAGAGGTCGGCGGTCATGTGGCAGCCCTAGAAGCACACCAGAGACCAGACTGTGATCGTGAACGGGTAATCCTTGCAAAGGTGAGTTGCCATCTCTAAGGAGTAAAGGCAGAGTTGGCATCCTAGGTTGTGCGGCCATCTCCTTATGGCTAGCCTGTTCGCCGTGAGGATCTTGTTGTGCAAGAGCAGCTAAGAGAAGAGTTTGTATTTAGGCTCGATGTGTGCCCTCCAAATTTTGACAGTTCTGAAATTAGGGAAGCATCCATGGAATTGCTTTCGATAGGCCGAGCGAGCTATGCAAGCCCCGTTGGGCACCCACCTCCACGTAATCTTGTCCTGCCGGTTAGGGTCGAGGTGTGGGCCGTGGAGCAAGTTCCAAAGATCCAAGAACTCCAGGAGTTGGACGTGATTGCTTAGTCTTGCAACAGAGGTGATCGAGTTATCGTTTTGCAGCTCCTTCATTACCGATCTATTCTTTTTCAAGGCAATCTTGAGCAGCTCTGAGGCCAACAGATCAAATGTCCCCCCGTCAGCAGTGGCGACGCTGGAGGGTGGTCCAGGTGGTCCATGGACCACCCAAAGCCCAGCCCATTTTGTCTGAATTTTTTTCAAAAGCCCAGCCAAACTCACTCGGTCACTCCAACTCCAAAACCCAGCTCCCGAACTCCAAGCGGCAGGCGACCTAGCACACGTGGCGGGCGGGCGGCGGCGGCGGCAGACGAGCGGCTCGACCAGCAGGCAGCAGCAGACGGCCGAAGCTCGGACCCTGAAGGCCGGAGGCTGGCAGGCGGCAGTGGCAGCCGGTAGGAGGCGCCGGCTTGGGGTCAGCGACTCGGCGGCACCGCGACAGGAAGCGCCAAGCGGAGGTGGGAGCCGGGCGGCGGCGGTGGCTCCGATTTGGCTAGCACGCAGCATGGCAGCAGGCAGGCGGTGCCACGGCGGCCGGAGCTCGGAGCCTCAGAGGCCAGCAGCGGCAGGAGGTCCCCTCGGCCAGTACTGCCCTCGGTGGCTACGGGCCTGCGGCTCGGCCGCTCGGGCCTTGGGCCCGAGGTCGGGGCGTCGCCGCATTGGGCACTGGCCGTCGCCGGTCGCCCGTCGGGGAGCAGCGGAGCAGGGCAGGGGCCTCGGGGTCGGGGAGCAGGCGAGCAGCCGAGCACGAGCAAGCAGGGGTGGGGGGCAGATCAGGGATGGCAGTGAGCCGGTGACTGAGGATCAATAATGTCTTTGAGTTGGACAGGGAATTGAGGCAAACTGAAAATGAAAAGGAATAGAGCTGGACAAGGAGATATTGCATTGTGCTTTTGTCAAAAATTATATTTATATATGTAGTATATATGAAGTTTGTGATGCTATATACATTTTGATAAATTTGTACTTATAAATTTTATTTGCGAAGCAAAAAAAAATTTGGTGCCCCACCTATCGGGTGAATTCTAGCTTCGCCACTGCCCGTTAGTCCAATAATCATGCCAGAAAACGTCTTGGCCCGTCATCGATGGAGATCACAGTCGGAGGCCTGAAAGAGCTCCATACCGTGAGTATGGTTGGAAGCCTGTCCAGGGGCACTCAGGGTCAGTCCACTAGTACCATGACCACCGCAGACGCGGGCACGACCGAGTCGCTCAAGGTCCATGACACCGAGATGCTCCAGCTCTTTAGACGTGCATACTTTCAATTAACCAACACATGCCCTGCAGTAGCTAGATGCCCGTCATTGCTCTTCCAGACAAATTCTCTAGAGATTTTGTTGAATCTCATACGTACCCACTTCGGCAACAGGATTTTACAGACATGTGATATGTGGCAGGGACGTAACGACCGATTTGGTAAGGGGAACAGTCGTTGTACGCTGTTCAGTTGCAATTGTTTATTTTCCCGATCTTTTTCCTTTACAGAAAATGAAGCTCTTTAACGGCTGAGGTGTCGGTTTGGTTTGTTTTTTCGAGAGAAGTATCGGTTTGGGGTTGGGTGGCCGGGGGTCAAATAGCAGTGCTGCTTGAAGCAGCTGATGTCTTTGTTTAACTTCAGGACTCCTGGTACGAGAACCAAATTACTGAAGCCGTACGTAATCAACCAAATGATGTGACAATGTGTTTCAGCCTCTAATATGCTAGCTTAAATACTGAAACTGGATTGCACTCACTAACATGCATGCTTTTACAAGAAAATTCCCAGCTACATGTAGAGAGATATTTCAATGACTCGATCTCTCTCAAAGAATTAAAGAGAGAGTTCAGCAGGGAAAAGAAATCTTGAGTTCCCACCCTAGTTTAATTTCCAGCGCAGCAGCGTCACTGAGACTCAACTGAGTCCTTGCGTGGATAGCAAAGTAACAGGTTTTAGCAGGGGAGACAAGGGAGCATACGTGCAACCGGACAAACGCAACGCATGGCATGCGTCCGTGCGTTGACCAATCAGCGGCTCGTGCGGCCAATGAAACACGCTCTTCGCTAAGGGTCAAATCCTCTCGGGATCTCAGCTATAAAAACCCATGTGAGAAACCACCCCCCCGGCCAGGTACCTGCCCGTTTGGACGCCCAAACGAGGTGGATTTTCCGGCCCAATCCGCGTCGTTTCCCGGGGATGAGATCCACGTCTCGCGACCTCGGGAGAAAATCCGCGTCTCCCTTGCGACGCCTCCGCCTTGCCCACGAGCCCCCGACGTTTCATCTACCTCCCTCTCCGGCAACGGCGCGCCGTTCCGAGGACATGCTACCGCTCCTCTCCTCATCAGGCTCCCTGCTGCGGTCCATCTTCCTTCCACAATCGCCTGCGCCTCCCACCGCGGCTCCGCCTCCGCCCTCCTCCTGCTCAAGCTCCTCCGCGTCTCTCCTACGTCGCATCCTCCCGCTCTGGCTCCTCCGCGCAACTCTCTGTTCGCTGGCGGCTGGCGGGCATGAGGGTTCGTGCGAGCGGCAGCGGCGGCGGGCGGAGGGAGTCCCCGTACAAGGTGCTTGGCGTGCCGCTGTCGGTCGCGCCTGGCGAGATCAAGCGCGCGTACCGGCGGCTCGCGCTCAAGTACCACCCTGACGTCAACAAGGAGGTGCCTGCCAGTTAATTCCTGCTCCCTACCCTTCCCAATCCCATCGCGTCTCACACTTCACTGCGTGATTCCTTGGTGGATTGAGCAATGCTAGATTCAGCATAATTATTACCCTTCTGGAGATTTGTTAATGTTTGTGTTTGTTTGTTTTCTGAACATAGGTGAATACTTAGGAGAA
Source organism: Stipa capillata (assembly GCA_019208055.1). Classification (NCBI taxonomy): domain Eukaryota; kingdom Viridiplantae; phylum Streptophyta; class Magnoliopsida; order Poales; family Poaceae; genus Stipa; species Stipa capillata. Next base: position 59,950 of record JAGXJF010001919.1, on the reverse strand, counting down.
ATTTCTGCGGGTCAAGCACGCGTACAACACGCTGATGAATTCAGAAAGCCGGTCCAAGTACGCAAGCCGCAAGCCAGACTAGTCTTAGACATCAGGGAGCAGCAAATCAACTGATGCAGAAGAGCAATTCCATGGGTTTGGTACTGAAGTCCCTTCTCTTCTGCTCTAATAAACTATCTTTTGGGGCTGCAAATTTTGGGCTAGTCAGTGAACTGAGGTTTTATCTGGGACTGATCATTGATGCAGTAGTACACTTGGATAGCATCAATGAGATTCCAGTGCAATTTCGGTGCCTAGAAACTGCTGTTACATTTTTGTAGGTTTTGATTTTTTTTCCTTAAAACTACCGGTAGATAATTACGCGGAGATATGAATAATGTAACCGATCACAAAATGCTCATTTCGTTGACACCACTGTGGTTCTGATTTTGCAGCGGATTTCCTTAAAGATCTGCGATCAGAATTTCAGAATTGGGAAGCTGGCTTGAATACAGAACAGAAACCTAAAAGCCTGTGGGAAGAGTTAGGAGTAAGTTATCTTTATTCCACTGTTCCTTGTTGTAATTTCTACTGTTTGAGAAAAGGGAGTAAGTTATCTTTATTTGCCTCTGCATGGTTAACTATTCTAGCTATGCCCTTTTTTTTTCCCTTTAGCTCTTGCTTGCTTGGATAAGTCTTGAGGTTATTTAACCCTTTATCGTTGAATTTGCTTTAGTTATTTGTTCTTTCACCGACGGCTTCTAAGACAGAGAATTTTTTAGTTTTCTTCCTATTATATTTAGTCAACAAAAAAGCTGGTGCCGACGTCATCAGAAAAAAGCTCTTTTTGCAGAGGGACATGCCTGCTTAATTACTGAAAGTGGATAGTTCCGGGGTTTAAAGAAAAGAGAGAAGAAAAAAAAGAAAGAAACTGGATTGCAGCCCCAAACATGCATGTATTTACAAGAATATATTCTCCTTATTTACCAGTTCATGAATCATGATGAGACAAGAGATGCAACCAGGCCATCAACTGTTGTTTTGTAACGAAATGAAAATCTAAAACAACTAGATTGTAACCATTGTTTTCTTTTCCATCTTTCGTTACTTAACTTTCAGAGGTTTGGTTACTTGCTTAACATGGCACATACACACAAGCACACTCTAAATGACATGACCTTTCTTATTTTCTATTCTCCAACCACCAAAGCAGTCCTTATTTCCATTGTAATTCCTGCCATACTAATAAAGGAAAAGTACGGACAACAATACAAAAGGAGGCAGGTGCGGATTAGTATAGTTCCTGCGGATGTTGCTTTCTCAAGACTACTCAAAAGTAATGAAAAAGACAAATATCAAAGTTTCATACTTCTATCATTATAATACAATAGCGTTCACATGCATAATAATAAGAAGAATCGCCACTCTCTCACAATCATCTCAAGCTTTTTATGACTCTTCAATCCTCGCACTACACATGAGAATCTAGTGCTAAGAAGCAAGCTAGCATTTACTCCTCTCGACCATCCAAAATTATTCTACCTTGCTTTATATCAGATAGCCTATTTCTTGATTGCTTGGGATGGTTCCTTCATGTCCACACCTCATGGCTTTATATAGCATCTTGAGTGAGGATTTTGTGCACATGACGACATGTGTACCCACTATTTTCAAAAATTTGAAAGTCACACATTAAAGTTTGAAAAAAGTCTGAGACAATTCATGCATGTCTATTATGAAACTCTATACACCTATAAATTTTTGTGAAAATATATGACTATTTGCAATTATGCAAAAAAAGAGATGACATTGTACAATAATGAATACTAGCGTCTTAAAAATATCACATATTTATTATTTTTTCACAGGTCGCAAATGGTCATATTTCTTCACCAAAATTTATGGGTGTATACTTCATCCCATAATATACATGTGTAAATTTTTTCAAAACTTGTATATAGTGTTAAAAGTGAGTAAACTCTAATTGGTTGACGTGCCCCTATGTACCCCTTTGTAATTTCCCTCTCACCGTTCTCCCTCCAATGAAAGTAGGAGTCCTTACGAGAGTAGGATTGGCACAGAAATCCTAGTCATACCTCTTCAGGTCCTAATAGGATTAGAGTCACCTTTCTCAACATGCCAGAAATACAGGGTTTATGGTCCAATGCAAAACCTTCCAAGGTCCAACTCCAATGTAAGAACCTTCCAACCTACAAACTGTTGAGAAAGGTGACTCATATTTTAATACAATTAGTACTTCAAGAGATGTGCTACCAGAATTCTTAGATGCAATGCAAAAATTCAGGTGGTGCTCATGGGACAAAGCTAATACTATCATACTCATCGTTTGCTCCTTTGATATCTAGTTTCATTGTCATACTCTTGAATTGGTTTGTTTTGCCAGATCAGCAATGCTTTTCTCATGATTTAAATCAACGTGAAGCTTCTTTGTCAGGCAAAAATCAGCCTGGGCGTTCGGTTTAAACCGAAAATTCGGTTTCGGTTATTCGGTTTCTGAGAAATTCGGTTTTCCAAAAATGAGAACCGAAATATGGTTTGGAATTATGGAAACCGAAATTTCGGTTAACCGGAATTTCGGTTTCGGTTTCGGTTTTAAACCGAATTTCCTCCTCCGCCCTCCCGTGCCAGATCCGGTTGCCTCCTTGCAGCTCCCGGCGTCCCGTCGCCTCCCCGCATCCCGCCGTCGCCGCCCTGGGGACGCTGGACCACGTCGCCAACCGGGGTCGCTGGACCACGAGCGTGGAGAGCAGCACGGCAGTGGCCCCCGGAAGCGCAAGTCACCGGCCCTAAGCCCGAACCTCCTCGGCGGCCTCCAGTTCTCCCGTGCCGGCGTGCCCGACAGCTTGGCAACTCCTCCCCTTGATGCTGTTGAGGTCGCCGATGCCGTCGCTGCCCATGTCGCGCTCGACTTGGGCTGGATCTGGTCGTCCTGCCAGATCTGGAGCCCCCCGCGCCCAAGGCAACTCCACGGCCACCTTGACGCCGAGGTCGGCGAGCCGGGAAATGCAGCGCAGAAGAGGGCGGCCAAAGGAGGGGCAAGTCCCCGCGGCGGAGAGGGAGGCGGAGGGAGCAGGTCACCACGGCGGGCGGAAAGGGCGGCGTCGGGGGCTGAGGGTGAAGTCACCGGCCCGAAGGGAGGGGTAGCTCACCACAGCCACCTGCGTCGGGGTGAGGGGCAGAGGGAGGAGGGTGGCGTTGGGGTGAGGGGCAGAGGGAGGAAGGTGGAGGAATGGAGGATTGGGGAATCTGTGGAGGAAGCTAGGGGATTGACCGTGGAGGAAAGCTTGGGGGGAGGTGGATTTTGGGCCAGGCAGTCGGGCTAACGGGCTGGGCTTTTCGGTTAATTCGGTTATTTCGGTTAACCGTGGCCCAAAACCGAATTAACCGTATTAATTTCGGTTTTTCACAAATGAGAACCGAAAAAAATTCGGTAAACCGAAATTACCCCTAATTCGGTTTTTTCGGTTTCGGTTTCGGTTTTCCGGTTTTTATGCCCGGGCTGAGGCAAAAACATCAATTAGGTGTAGTTTCTTCATTCATTTGTAAGAAGGAAACTCACCTCCAGGAAGCTCGCAGTTGTCATGCCAATCGTCGTCGTTGATTCCTTCCTTTGGCTCCTGCTCCTCATCAAACGGATATAGACCTTTGAAGCACCTGGAAGAGAAATATTAGGACCAATTCGGAGGAGCATGCCGCAATTGAAATGAATCCGGAGTTGCTATAAACATGCTTCTCTCTCTCTCTCTCTCTCTCTCTCTCTCTCTCTCTCTCTCTCTCTCTCTCTCTTCAGCTCTGTCTGTAAAGTTCGTAGCGTTATCGGCGTGTGGAGCTAGTTTAGGCCTTATGTATCTGGTTTTTAGTATGTTTTTCCTTTCATAAACTGGATTATTCTCTTCTAATAGAATTGCAGTGCTCCTGCTCTTTCAAGATTTCTTACAAAAAAAAGGGTTGTTATGAACATGTCTTTTAGAAAGTAGATGCCCCTGATTTTACACACTACATAATTTCAATTAAAAACTTCGCTTCATGACTCTTCAATAGATAATTGAGTACCACCTCTTGGTGAGGTGGTGGAGTTATGGACTCTGGGGGCACAACCCCACCAACCAGGGTTCTAAGGCTCTGTTTGGTTGGGCTTCTGGGAACTTTTCCATTGGAAAAAGCCCCAGCCCAACCAAACAGGGGGCTTTTGGCCAGCTTTTTCTAACAGCCAACAGCCGGAGCGTATATTATATAGGGTGTGTTTGTTTGGGCTGCGGCTTAATGAGAAGCAGCTAGAGCTAGTAAGATCTAAGAAGCAGTTGGAGTTGGTCAGCTGGTGAGAAGTAGCTGAGCCGTTTGTTTCGGCTGTTTCTAGACGGCTGGTGAACCTGTGGCTGGTAGTAAATCTCTAAAATGCCCTTCCCAACTGAAAATCATTTTTAAGTCCTAATTAAGCGTGGATTACTTGTTTTTATTTGATTTAACACAAATGACATATTTATAACCTGTATTTTAAATAATAAATTAGATGTTTATTATATTATGTAACATAAATGATCCATTTGAATGATAAATTATTATAATTTTGAAATATTAAGAAGTCCTCACATTTAGATAATTCAAAAACAAAAAAATTTTAAAAAAAATGGGGGTGGCAGCGGCAAACCCTAGCCACCACCAACCCTGCCTCCCGAAGCTCCCTCGGCCCATTGGGCCCTGCCGCCGCAGCGTGCGCCCCCACGGTTGGAGAGGGAGGCCAGCAGCCGGTCGGGGGCGGCGGAGGGATCCCCGCCGGCTGCTCGGGGACGGCCGGAATGCTTTGGAGCTCGCGGGGGCATGGACGGCGGGGGACCGCTGGCTCACGGGGGCGCGGACGGCTGCGGCCGCTGGGGGCGCGGACGGTGGCGACTCGGGAGTGATGGTTGCTGCTTGGGGGCGAGGATCGTCGGCTCAGCAGGTCGGAGGTGGGCAGCTTGTGGTTCGTGGTGGCGGGATCCAGGCGGACGAGGTTAGGGCGGCGGGATCCGGTGGCGCTTGGGCTTGGGGGCGAGATCCGGCGGCCGAAACCCTAGCCCGGGGCTCGCGGGTGGCGGGGATCCACTCGAGCGGCGGTGGGCGGGGAGAGGGAGCTCCGGCCAGCTCGGGGGAGAGGGAGATCCGGCGGCTCGAGGGAGACGGAGCTCCGATGGCTTGGAGGAGACGGAGCTCCGGTCGGTCGGGTCTCGGGGGCGAGGGTGCTCGGGGGCGGCAGCTAGATCTTGGGGCGGCGGAGGGAGCTCGAGGGTCGGCGGCTGGATCCGTGGAGAGGCAGGAGGAACGGGAGGACCGGGCTGAGATCCACGGGAGGAGGAGCAAAAAAAGAGGCATTTCACAAATTTATACCCAGTGACATTTGCGGGTAAATATTGGCAACCATGAGGGTAATCTGGTACTAGAGGGCGCGGGAAGCCATGGGGGGCTGCGGGAAGCACCTCATTTGCTGCTTTTGGATTGCTAGTGCATTACTCACAAGTGCTTTTCAGAAGCACTTCTCAATTTGTTGGTGTTTGTTTGGGCTTGAGCTTTTAGAGTTTAAGCAGAAGCTAAAACCCAAACAAACAGGGCCATAATATGGTGATTAAAACATCAAGAAAAAGAGAAAAAATTAGAAAAATTCAGAAAAATCAAGAAAAATCTAAAAAATTAAGAAAAATTCAGGAAATTAATAAAAATTCAAAAATTCAGAAAAATTAACAAAAATTTAGAAAAAATGGGAAAAAAATAGAAAAGTCAGGAAAAATTCAAAAAAAGTAAAATACAAAAAGAAAAGAAAAATTCAAAAAAATCAAAAATTCAGAAAAATTAACAAAAATTCAGAATTTTCCTTAATTTCCTGGATTTTTCTAAATTTTTGTCAATTTTTCTATATTTTTCTAAATTTTTAAATCATTTTCTAAATTTTTTAGAATTTTCCTTAACTTCCTAGATTTTTCTAAATTTTTGTTAGTTTTTCTGTATTTTTCTAAATTTTTAGACTATTTTCTAATTTTTTTTAGAATTTTTCTTAATTTCCTGGATTTTTCTGAATTTTTGTTAATTTTTCTTTACTTTTCTAAATTTTCACACCATTTTCTATTTTTTAAAGAATTTTTCTTAATTTCCTGGATTTTTCTCAACTTTTGTTAATTTTCCCTTTTTTCTGAATTTTTAAATAATTTTTTGTATTTTTCTTAATTTCCTAGATTTTTCTAAACTTTTTCTAAATTTTTAAACAATTTTTTGAATTTTTAGAATTTTCCTTAATTTCCTGAATTTTTCTGAGTTTTTGTTAATTTTTCTTAATTTTTGAATTTTTATTAATTTTTTCAATTTTTATTAATTTCTTGAATTTTCTTAATTTTCTGGATTTTTGTTAATTTTCTTAACAGCCAACAGCCACAGCCGAACCAAACACGTATGTACTCACGTCTCAACAGCCACAGCCGCTTCTCCTAACAGCCAGCCAACAACCGCAACAGCCACAGCCACAGCCTAACCAAACAGGGCCTAATTCTCGTGCTCATGTTTACACGTAGATGGGTATGTTTTGGTAGAAACTCTGTGAGATTCTTGGATTTATCAGTAGTCTCCGTCATTTATAAACGTGCACGTAGGAGGCGCACATGCGTAGATGTGTGTGCGTGGATAGGCCTACCTTGTAATTGAAAAAAAAACTTCAGTGAATACTCCCTCCATCCCTCTTTATAAGGCACACGCGCTTTTCGAGATTAAACTTTGACTATTAATTAGACCAATAATATATGAGTCATGTTACTTTAAAATTATACCATTTGAAACTTCTTTCGAATACGAATTCAATGGTATAATTTTTGTGACATATAAACTATATTTTATTGGTCTAATTAATGGTCAAAGTTCAATCTCGAAAAGCGTGTGTGCCTTATAAAGAGGGACGGAGGGAGTAATTGACTTGGTACTTCTTATATGTTCCTACATTCAGCGATGCACATCGTTACCATGAATTCAACTTGATACTAAAACCAAGATAATCATCACTGATGACAGAAAAAAAGCTACTAACCTACTTAACAATTTAAATACTATACAGAAATATAAGACCTATTCCTGACATGAATCATTTCATACCCACAATCACTTCAACTCACAACTAGTCCCAAGTAGTTTGTACTAACATGATCAGACTGCCAAACCATTAGCACTAACTCGTTGAAATGCTATTTGTGCAAATCGTGTGCTTTTATCAGATATGCTCAAATTAGCAGCAATCTAAACTGACATGAATCTTGATGAAATCAGCCATCGAGACCTCAAAATTCCTAAAATGGAAGAGAAACTATGATACACCAGCAATCATGTGAATTCTTCGTGAATGAACAATCATGTGATTCATAGCACTTAAAACGGTAAGTGCATGGAACAAACAAGAGTTCGAGAGCGAACGAAACGGGGAGATCACGGGAGAAAGAGATCGATCGATCGATCAGGGGTAGCGCACCTCCATCGAAACCTCCAGGCAGCGTCGCCGGCCTTCCGCTTGCGCTTGTCCCTCGCGTCCTCGTGCCTCCTTCACCGCCTGACCTCCGCCTGACCTCGTGCATGACTCCGGCACGCGCCACCTCCCGCATGAACCGCCGCAGCAGCTCGTCCCTGTTGACTTCCTCGTCGCCAGCGCCCACCTTCGCTAAGGTGAAGGAGAGCGAGACGGCAGGAGGCGGTCGCCGTAGGAAGGAGACGGCTGTGATCCGGGGTCCCGCACGGACGAGAGGAGGCGGGTGATTCGGTGAGAAGAAGGCTCCTGCGGGCTGCGGCGGCCGCGGTGGGCATGGTAGTGGCGCTCGCTGGCGAATGACGGGGACGGGGTGGCGGGCTTTGGGGTTGCGGCAGCGAGCGAGGAGGCAGAAAGCCGAATACTACTATAAGTGGGCCTAAGCGATGGGCCAAAATTGCACTGCCGCCCATCCAGTGAACTAATTATTGGCCAGCCCACCAGGTGAAGTGGCCGCGCTGGGGTTGAGGAGGGCCGAACCGAGCTGCCTGCGCGCGGCTAACCCAAGCCGGAGGTGGAGGAGAAGGCGTGCGCGCCGCCGCGCCGTGCGATGACCGCCGGTATGGAAGCTTAGCAAGACGCAGTTCAGATGAATAACCAACAAAAATTGGAAGCGAAACATGAGCTGTGTACAGAGTGCGCGCAAGAATGGTTTACACATAACACGGTACATTAATTCGAATTCACCAAGTAACTTAACACAGTACAACATCGATCACACGGGCCATAAGAAACAACCAATCCGGAAGACGAAATTAATCTTGCAACTCGCGTGCATGAATTTGATACCGCCACTGAAATCTTCGGGAGGCATGCTACCGATCTGATAGTATCGGAGGAGCCCAAGGAAATGCGGCGGCCTGTATCGATCTCTAGAATTCATCCCGAGAAATCCTTTCGTTTGAAATTGAGCTGGCGTCAACATAGCATGCCTTGTAAACAACAAAGCTGTACACATTAACGTAGCTAAAGGTCATGAGAACCTCGAGCACTAACAAGGGTAGCTGGTTCTCCAACAGAAAGATGTCCCTCAACATGCAAGGCCCCGTGGATAGAAACATACGATTGTCCAATAGAGCAGATTCTTCACATTCACACGCACATACTGCAACAGGAAGCAGCCATCGAGGAACATCATCGCCGCAAAGTCGGCGTCGCTGAAACACGCAACCGCATCATCGTCGGTGTAGCAGCCGCGGGCTTCGCCGGTGATGGAGAGGATGTTGCCATAGACTTCCTCGACTGCATGAGCGGCCCGTCTTTGTGCAGAAGTACTGGGCCGCTGCGTGCTTCACCTCCTCCATCTGTTGCAGGTGCACTGAGCCATGGTGGTACGGACCTGGGGCCAGGACGCTCGGAACAATGTAGCGGTCGCCTAGGCCGCCGATCCACCGTAGGCCCTGTGTTAACCAATGGATCTTGGTCCAGTGCTGCTTCAAGTAGCTGATGTCTCTGTTTAACTTCGGGACTCCTGGTACCAGGACCAAATCACTGAAGCCGTACGTAATCAACCAAACGATGTGACAATGTGTCTCAGCCTGATATGCCAGCTTAAATACTGAAACTGGATTGCACTCACTAACATGCATGCTTTTAGAAGAAAATTCCCAGCTACATGTAGAGAGATATTTCAACGGCTCGATCTCTCTCAAAGAACTAAAGAGAGAGTTCAGCAGGGGATACAAATCTTGAGTCCCCACCCTAGTTTAATTTCCAGCGTGCAGCAGCGTCACCGAAGAACTCATCAGAAATTCAGAAGGAGTACGAGGGATCAAATGGATTTGTAGATCGGATACTCGGTCCAAAAGTATTTGAATTCTGAATAATCAAATTTTAAACGTATTACGTCACCTTAGCTGCAGTCAGCCCATTAAAACTGATGCCAGGCCCCAAGCCCATTCGCCCACGGGCCACGAACAGCAAATGAAAACGCTCTTCATCTAAATAAGGCCGGAAGACTCACCCAGGCTGCCCCAAACCAAACTACCCACGCAGACACCCACATGCACGGCGATATATATGAAAGAAAAAACGTCAGATTTTCGCTCTAGAATTAACCTATCCGGTCAAATACCTCCTAAACTGAAAAAACAGGCTAATTCCTACCTGAAATATAAAACCAGTATAAACAACCGACAAGAGTGGTTTTATAGGCGGCTTTGTCTAAATGGATGATATTGTGGCATATAACATGGAGCCGATATGTCAATTATTTATAAATTTGTATTAGCAAATTATTCCTATTCTATAAAATATTTATTTTTCAATGTTGAAATGTCAACTTGACAGCACACGTGCCAAAACAATATTTGGTAAGTTTCATGTCGATTGTTAGGAAAAACCGCCTATAGAACCACTTCAAGAAGTTATTTGTACCGATTTTTTATATTTCATAATGGAAATTGGCATGTTTTCTCAGATTAAGAGGTTACTTGGTCGAATATGCTAATTTTAGAGTGAAAATCAGATTTTTTTTTGTCTACATAAAAAGCGCAGCCGAGGAGGAAACGAACTACCAAATTATGGGCTAGCCAACCCAACATACACAGCCGGAGGTGGAAGAGACTGGCGTGTGTGAGTTGGAACGGAATCACACGCCACACTCTGCATACTAGTTGCTTGTGCCAAGTGCAGGAGATGAATAACGAAGTAAGTTACACAGCATGACACCATAGGCAAATAGATAAATCAATTCAGCTACAGGACCTAATTTCACAGAAAACATTGTCAGCAATTGATCAGAGCGCGCAAGCTACAGGAAACACACAGGAGGTGGATGTACACGCACGAGCACAGAGGAGAATTAGACGAACATGCCAACACTTTGTGGCATCAACTGATTGGTGTCTTTTTCTGTTACTCTCTTAAGTGAACACACAACAAAATACAAATACCAGACTCGCGCATGGCTCAACTACGTACAACGCGTGCATCGACGACTCAGCTAAACAATACAGACGTGGCAACAAGTGCTACAAACAGCACTTGAACACCGTGCGAGGTACAGGACATGCAAGTGTACAAAGCGAACATACGAACACGAACAAGATCAACTCAACCAACATGTCTGCTACCGGTGTGTTGCTTGAGAGACATGCAACCAAAGAAGATACTCGCGATCACACCACCGACAGAGAACAAGGTGAGGATGGTCTTGTAGTTATTGTAGATAAACTTATGCACCACGATTCGCACAGTCCTCTGACACTTGTACTCCTCGATCTTCTTCAGAATGGCCATGTAGCGGTGGCCGACGGGCAGGTCGTGAGCAAGACCCTTTAAGAAGTCAAGTGTCTCCTGGTTGCTGAAGGAGCTGCGGAGGAGATGCTGAGCTCGCAGTGCGTGCACGTCCTCCACCTTGTCCATGAGCATCGCGAGGAGCGAGAGGTACGAGCAGATGGTGTAGCCATCGGAGAGATAGCTAGTGGACAGACAGACCTCGAACGCCACCATGTTGACAAGCCAGGAAGCAGTGAAGTCACTCAGGACCAATGGCGTCAGGGGGAGCTTACCAAATAGGAGGCCTTTTTGGATGCTCGTGTCAGCAAACCATGTCTTCTTGCTTGCGGTGAGCTTGATGCCGATTTCCGCTAGCTCGATGGCACTACTAGCTAGCGAAGAGCGTATATCATTGAAGCTGAACTCTTCAGTAAACAGGTTGCCTATTTGATGGTGTCGAAGGAGCCCAAGGAGGTGTGGCGGTTTGTAGCTCTGATTCACAGAAGACTCTGTCTTCGCGGTGATGTCAAAAGACCCTGCCATCCTAGCAACAAACTGGTACATGGTATCATAATTAAATGTGACCAGAGCCTCGAGCACCAGCCACGGGAGTTGATTCTCGAGGAGAAAGATATCCCTCAGCACGGAAGGCCCCGGAGGTAGGGTCATCCGATTTTCCAATCGAGCACATTCCACATTCTCCATAATATAGCGCAGCAAGAAGCAACCATCGAACAACATCATTTTCGCAAAGTCCTCGTCGCTGAGATGTGCAACAGTGGTGTCTACGTAGCAGCTGCGGGCTTGGTGGACGATGGAAAGGATGTTACCGTAGACTTCATCAAACGAGCGGCCCGACCTCATGCACAAGTAGCGGGCCGCCGCACGCTTCTCCTTCTCCATCTCTTGCAGTTGGGGAAGGTCATGGTAGTATGGACCTAGAGCGACGACGCTCGGGATGATGTAGCGGTTGTCTTGGCCCCCGGTCCGGTGTAGGCCTCGTGGAAACCTAGGTATCTTGGTCTCGACCCTAATGCTCCTCACCATCTCATCGATAGGTACCAAAGTTTCTGCTGCGACTTCCATGACCTGCACCATTTTAGAGTTAAGACTACGCGACAGGGGAAGGAAATGAGCAAATGACTACACACGAGGTAGCAAGTGACTGCAGCTAGGAAGATACATGTTTTTACAAGATTTTTTACAGCTATATATAGGGAGAGTTCAATGAGGGAGTCAAATCTCCAGTGCACAGTAGTTTAATTTCTTAAAACAACACCTTGAGTACCAAAATTGGACTCGAAAACATGTGCTTGAGAGTGTGTTAGCTAGGAGGACTGGTCTGTAAAAAAGACATGGATAGAGGACCGGCGAAGGAAGTTTCCTATAATACTACTTTCTATACTCCGTATTGTAGTACTACTCGAAAACTCTATAATGTCAAACTAGGCATTTTAGATGTTGCAGTAATATTTTATTATTTAAGACTATTATTTTGTATAGCCACATATGAAATACCACAGTTTTCGTATACGATTGCTTTTTACAGTTTTAACAAAGCCCATGGAATGTTTGGCAGATTGTGTTATTAAAACAATATATTTAGTTCCTAGAGAAAAGTATTAAAGTTGTTTGAGTCAGGTAGTCATTATTAAGAACAGATGAACTAGCCCTTGTACATATGAACTCGCTAGGCTATGACAATTTCCCAAACTAGCTAAGGAGGAAGAGTTAAAAGGAGGAGGCAGCTGAGCCGTCGTCTTTATAGAGGACGGAGTATGGTGTGAAAGCCCGCGCGCGAGAAAGAACGGATGCTGGGTTGACCGTTGACTCCAGCGTCGCAGCACACAACCGCACGCATAACGGGCCGCGCGCGTACCTGGGCTGCTGGGCTGCTGTGTTGCCGCATAAAGCTGCTATTCTGCTTGTTTGCTGCGCTGAGCTACTGAGTCATTTGCTCCAACTAGTTGCCTTCCCTGTTTGTGTGCTCTGCTTTTGGGGACTCTTACCACCTGTTGTCATCAACTTCACAGAGCAACGATCTGAATCCCATTTGGAATGAACACTTCGAGTTTATTGTTGAAGATGCTCATACTCAGAGTGCGATAGTGAAGATTTGACGACATAATAGTTTCCGCTTACAGGTACCATTAGCTAAAAGCCTAAAAGACTTTGGTGGTCTTACCTACACTCTAAAAGTTATATGGCCTTTTTGATTCGTATGATTCAAAAAACACATAAATATGAAAAATACAAGATTTCAAAGATATGCTATCTTCAATATTGTAGCATTGAAAAGGTAAGAATTAGCATCAAGGGTGTTTGAATATACCACAAGAAAAAACATGGAACTCATGACTACCGTAATGTTTTTAAGAGATTAGATTTAATAGAGATTTTTTTCAGAATTGAGTGCAAAGTAACCTCTGCAAGAAACATTCATAAAGATTAAAATCCTATAAAATTTCTTTAAATCGAAAAGGCCCTTGGAAGTTTAAGAAATATCACCTCATTCTCCTGGGGCTGGCGGGGGATCTCACGTCCATCGGACACCTTGATGGCCGCTGATCCCGCAAGCTACACATACGGGAAAAATACATTAATAGAAGCATAAAAAATCTGTCCGTAGAAAAAATTTCTAAAGATTACTAATCCTATAAAATTTCTTTAAATCAAAGAGATCTTTAGAAGTTTAAGAAATCTCACCTCACTATCTAGGTGAAAGGGAAGATCAAGTCCACCGGATACCTCCATGTCCACGGAATCAGTAAGCTACGCACATGCAAAAAAAACATCCACAAATTTTTTCCTAAAAATTGAAATCCTACAATTTCTTTAAATTAAAGAGGCCTTTAAAAGTTAATCTCACGTCACTCTCGGGCTGGAAGAGGGTATCAGGCCCACTGGACATCTCCACAGCTACAGCTCCCGCAAGCTATAAAAGAAAATCCACAAATGAAAAACATCCCAAGAGGTTCAAGAACAAGCAACAAGGTCCCTCGACCAAATCAAGCTGCTGAACGAGATAGAAGCAAGCTCGCGGCGAACCTGGCAGAGATCGGCGTCCGAGATGACGGGGAACTCGCCCTTGATGGCCTCGAGCATCTTTACCGCGATGTCCTGATCTATCCCCGCGTTGGCGACGAGCCCATGCTCCGTCGGCTTCGTCTTCGTCATCGTCATCTCGAACGTGTGGCCGGTCCCTCGATACGTCGAACTTGCACCTGCGCAACGGACGAACGCGACACACCAGATCAGATATCAGGCCATAAAAACCTCCTCGAACGATCAATGCGAGCGCGGGTAGAAGGGAGTAGCACTTACGCGAGGTAGAACATGAGGGACGCGCAGTTGTGTTGGGCGATGAGGGCGTGGAGCTTGCGCCTGGCCTTCTCGATGGCTTCCTGGTACTCCGCGCTCACGGCAGGGCAGTTCTTAGCCATGGCTAGCTGCGACGGCGGAAGGACTAACTGGAGAGTGGAGAGAGCCCCGCTGGGTGAAATGGGAGGAAAGAGTTGGGAGTGGGAGGGGATGATGAAGTGGCCTATTTATAGGCGTGCGCGTCAAGCGCGTCTTCCCCGAGCTCATAGGCAAGCGCGTCTCCCCCCCCCTCCCCTCCTTAAAAAAACCGACGCACGGCTTGTACCCCCCTCGGAATCCCTCCCCCCGCGGGGTCCACCTTGTGACCTCGACCTCAGCACGGCTTCTCCCCTCCTTAAAAAAACCGACGCACGGCTTGCACGAATCGCGGGGTCCACCTTGTGACCTCAGCACGGCTCGACCCCCACAAATCCCTCCCCCCGCGGGGTCCACCTTGTGACCCCATGCATAACGGGCCGCGCGCATACCTGGGCTGCTGGGCTGCTGAGTCGCCGCACAAAGCTGCTATTCTGCTTGTTTGCTGCGCTGAGCTACTGAGTCATTTGCTCCAATAGTTCCCTTCCCTGTTTGTGTGCTCTGCTTTTGGGAACTCTTACTACCTGTTGTCATCAACTTCACAGAGCAACGATCTGAATCCCATTTGGAATGAACACTTCGAGTTTATTGTTGAAGATGCTCATACTCAGAGTGTGACAGTGAAGATTTATGATGATGATGGTATTCAGGAATCTGAATTGATTGGTTGTACTCAAGTTGGGCTAAAGGATCTACAACCAGGCAAAGTGAAGGATGTCTGGTTGAAGCTTGTAAAAGATTTGGAGATTCGAAGGGACAGGAAAGATCGGGGTGAGGTGAGCCCAATTTGCCTGGAAACATCATTATTCATTTCTCCTCTATTTGACGCCCCAAAATAGCTTTAGCTTGCCACATCATCATCTCTCATCGGGTGTATTGCAAAATTGGGTGCATAACATTCTTCTCGTTTGGATGTCACCTGTTCTTGTGACATGACCCTAACAGGTGCACCTTGAGCTACTCTACTGTCCATTTAACATGAAGGATGAGGCTCCAAATCCTTTTACACAACAGTTTTCGATGACTTCCTTGGAGAGGACAATGACGAGTTAATGGAAATGGAACAGAGAGCACAGATTATGGCAGGTTGTCTTCAAGGAAAAAAAAACGGAAATTATCCTGCAGGGGGTTCTCTCAGTAACTCTGATTTCTGGTGAAGATCTGCCAGCAATGGATATGAATGGAAAATCTGCCCCATATGTTGTACTTTCTCTCAAGAAAACAAAAACGAAGTACAAGACAAGGGTAATTTCTTTCAGATATGAACAATGTAGTGATGCATGGCTATCTTTGAATAACTCTAATATCATACTACCTTTGTCTGGACACATCCAGTAAAAATTTCAATGGTTTTGCGAAGTTTACCTCTAGTAAATGTGTTTGATTTTTTTAATGATTGGATTAATAGCAGAGGGCGGGGGTACCACCTCCATTTTCTAAAATGATTGGATTAATAGATACTTAATATTAGGTATTACAATCAGAGATTCCTCGGCAGAAGCATGTCTTTACTGTCCCTAATTACCTATCATGTGTCTGACCGCAGGTTGTGAAAGATGGTTTGCACGATATGCTTATGCTGGAAGTATATATATATATATTTTACAAAACAGCCGCAGCGTGCTATTTATTGTCAAAGGTGGAGCTGAGGAGGGCCCAACCGGGAGGAAAATACATGGGATGGGAGTAAAGTAAAACACGAAAAATGAGATAAAAGAAAAGAAAAACAGAAAAATGAAAAACCAGAGAACTAGCTAAAGGCCAAGTTTATAGAACATCATCTAAGTCAGAGGTAAGCTTGCCGAGACCCGGGCACCCGGCTCTGGCCCAGAGCGCCGCCTCCTTCTGGATAAGAATTAGGAGGCTCCCACCCATGAGGGCTTTGTGGTCGAAGATACGGCGGTTGTGCTCCCTCCAGATTTCCCACAGCATGAGAATGAGCAAGGATCGGGCGGCCTTTCGTCTCGTACGAGCTCCCTCTGTGTTTCCTCCCTCATGTTGATTCAGCCACCATAGGGATATGCAGGTATCCTGCGCCCAGCCCGTTGGCCTCAGGTGGGGAAGCCACGCCCAAATCGCCACGCGATGCCAGATGTCTCTAGCATATGGGCAGTGAATGAGAAGGTGCCGCACCGTCTCTAGGATGTTTCTGCAAAAGACACAACAACCCTTGTTTGGAATATTCTGGGTTTGCAGAAGATCAGCCGAGGGGATACGCTCCTGTATCGCTAACCAGCCGAAGAAGTGACACTTCTTCGGTGCCCACACGCTCCAAAGCAACTTTGGGAAGGGGCAGCATAGCGATCCTTCGAATTGGGCATCGTAAGCAGACTTGGCCGAGTACAAGCCCGATGCCGTGGCCTTCCAGGTGATGGAATCAGAGGTGTTTGGCGTGAGCAAGGTGCCTGCCACCTGTTGGAAGAGCTCAACATATTACCTGAGATTGTCTTCATTGATACGATCAGCCACATCAGAGATCCACTTGTTGTCAGTCATGGCGTCCATCACGGATCTATTCTTTCGGCGCGAGGCGAGGTAGATGAGCGGTGCGATGTCCTTGGGCCTGAGCCCATGTAGCCATGGATCAGCCCAAAAGGACGCCCGTTTGCCATCGCCAACTGAAACAGATGTTAGGGCGGCAAAGAGATCGCGGTTGATGGAGTCGAGGGGGATCTCCATAGATGTCCATGGCCGAAAGGGTTGCGTCCACTTGAGCCAAGCCCATCTGAGGTGAAGAGCCCGGCCGAATTTGGCGATATCGAGCAAGCCCAGCCCTCCAAAATCTTTGGCTTGCACACGGAAGGCCAGCGCACAAGGCATTTGGCACCGCCGCAGGTGAGTTCGCTGCTCCCAAGCCAACCCCGCCTGTAGCTGTCAATTCATCTGCGGATCCCCAACGGAAGGTGTAGGGTAGTGAGGTGATAGACTGGGATCGCAGAGATCACGGAGCACAAGATTGTGAGCTTGCCGCCTCTAGAGAACATCCGTTGTTTATACCTTGTTAGCCTTCCTTCGACCTTGTCCAAGAGAAGTTGGAATAGCACTTTCCCGGGCTTGCGGAGGGAGAGTGGGAGTCCGAGATATGTGCAGGGAAAAGGTTGAATGGGGACCGGGAAGTCTGCGAGGACTTCATCGAGATTAAGCTCAGAACAGCGGATGGGCGTCACCGCGCTCTTCAGGATGTTGATGTGAAGGCCAGAGGCGCTGCCGAAGAAATGCAGGATTTGTCTAACAGCATCCATCTCCGATCGCTCAGGCGAGACAAAAAGTACCATATCATCCGCGTACAGTGAGACTCGTGCAGCACGACCGGATGCTGGAAGTATATGATCACGACACATTCCGTAGAGTAAGTTCTATTGAAATTTTTATCGTATTACTGGCTAAGTAGTTTTTCAACAGCGAGATGTTTCATATTTGCGTGGTAACTGTGAACTATGTAAGATTACATGGGACGGTGCGTCCTGACTTTGACTAAGGTTTTGATCGAAGAAGCTTACAAAAATAGCTTCTCGTTAGCTTGCCTGTTTCCAAACGTGCCGTTCCGTTGCGTTCTCTTCATCGTCCGTCACATGTGATCGCCACGAAGTAGTCAACAGCGACATGTGGGCGGTGACCTGCTGAATATGACATATTTGCGGAATGTGCCTCCAAGCTCACCCTATTAGCAGATACCCCACCAGAACCACCCCGAGCCATAGAGCACGAAGCATCCAGGCCCCTACCCGTAATAAACCGGGTTAAACGAGGGCTTATTTGATATTATGTAGTAGGTGCGCCGCAGTGGAGTCACGTGTAGCAGAATTAATTAACAAAAAGTGTTCTTACTTAGCCAGCACACGCTCCACCAGCAGAGCTCTCTCACTCTGTCTCTTCCTCCGATCCGACGCACCGAACACATCGATTCAGTTGAACGAAAGCTTATCCGCTTCAGGTCAAACGGGAGTTATGGAAAACGATAGCCTATTCGCTTCGGTGATTATGTGCTGACATGCTAAGGAAGCTAGAAAAATATTCCCAAGACTTTTCAAGACTTTTAGATGGGTCAAACCAAGGATAGACTTTAGATGGTAGAACCTTCCTGTTCAGAAAATCTGTACTGGAGGTGTCAAGGTTTTTAGAGATATATATGAGTTCCTAGATGTGTCAAATAATGTTACGAAATTTTTGTAGAATTTTTCTGAACTGTATTTGTAGGTGTTGTAGTTGAAGGGTCAAATCAGCCCAGATTTGTATTTTAAATGTTTTTTAAAAAATTTGTACATGACATCATAATTTTACTTTATAATTAGGTGCATATGGGTTTCATATATTTTATGAAACTTTTTCAGAATTTTTGGAGGGAGGAAACCACATAAAATCATATATAGGTTTAGGTTTTTTTCCTAAAGAAAAAAATTAGAAAAAGAGTTATTGGTTAGGGTTTTAAAGGGTGAGCCACATATCTATCTTGTGGGTCCTAAGGGGTGTAAGATATGTTGGTTTCATGAAGACATGACTATGTGTATATTTTTAGGGTTTGTGTTCTTAGATCGAGAAGATGACGTTAGGGTTCTATACTTCTGTTGAGGGGGATGAAATTAGGGTTTTAGGTATTCATACACATATATATTTAGGATAGATGTAGGTAGTCAAATCATGAAGATTATTATATATATATATATATATATAGTTGAGAGTAGAATAACTAACTTGCGCGCTGACCACCAACCGAGCCAGCCAGCCCAGACCCACCACGCCCCTCCTTTTTCACCACTAACCGTAAAACTATTCAGTAGATATAGTAAATTCATCGACCTATATTACTGTCGAACAGATCCCTCACAGTCACGTAACTTCACATGTAAAATACAGTAATTTTATGTCTGTCGAGTAGTAAAACAATATGTGTCATCGTAAAATTCAGGACTATAGTAATTTTTGTATAAAGCGTGTCACAAAATTACTATTATATGTACACGATATTATGATCTCGCGGCCATCATTTTACTGCATGTCTAATCGTTCCATACTAGAAAGAAAATATTTCTTCTATTTGTTCACAATCACTTGCATAGCCCAGTTGGTCAGTAGAGAAGAGCAACGTGCATGAGGTCCAGGGTTCGAATCCTGCCCTGTCCTTATTTTTTCAATTAAAACGGATTAGGAGAATATTTCTTCTATACTGGAAATATTTCTTTTTATTTATTCATAATCACTTGCATAGTCTAGTTGGTTAGAAGATAAGAGTAACGTACATGAGGTCCACGGTTCGAATCTCACCGCCTCATTATTTATTCAATTAAAACGGACTGCGCGTGACTGAGAAGGTGCTGCCAAAAAGTCGTAAAATTTAGAATTTTTTTACTCTTGAGATACGCGCAAGATAGTAAAGTTGTGTATAGGATGTCGTAAAATCTATCACAAAATGTAGTAAAATATCGTCAAACTCAGAAGTTTTTTACGGTCGAGATGCGCGCGAGGCAGTAAAGTTGTGTATAAGATATCGTAAAATCTATCGCAAAATGTAGTAATTTTGAGTCACACTAAAATCTCAGCAGTAAAATTACCGTTCGACACTTCACGTCTTACCGTCAAATTTGGACAGGGGTGGTTTTACACGTTCGGGTGGCCTGGCTAGCTCGGTCTGGCGTGTTTCGGCAGGAGCGCAGAATAAGCAATTCTGCGCTCTCACGCATAGTAAAATCCAAAATGCAATGAAGAGACATTAAGGTTTTGATAAGGTCTAATGATAAGGTCTTAAAAGATACTAACTAGAGTGTTATAGTAGTAAAAGGGGAAAAGGGGGCGACGCTGGCCGGAAACAGCAACCTCAACGGTGTAATTGGCAACAGCCATTCGGACAACGCAAAACGCCATGTAACTGCGCAGGGAGGAGCTTTGGCCTCAACGCGCACACTGGTGCAATAGCCAGCGGCAACAGCAGCCCAACGGGGCAGGTAGCCGTCCCTGACCCGTGGGCATCCACCTGACGACTCGCCGCGCGTCTGGACGTGTGGAAGGGGAAGCCTAGCAGCGGTAGGAAAGAGGTGCTAAAAGTGTGGGCGCATCCAGAAGGGAAAAATGCCACATTTGGCTATCTGACTCCGGTCAATGCCAAAATTGGCTGGGCTGCTGACGTGGAGACAAAAATCACGTGGCACGTGTCAGTTTGGGCGAGCGCGACGCACGAGAGTCGCGGGGGGCGAGCACGACAGGTCGAGCGTCGCTCCGACCGAACGCGACGCAACGACACGTGCCGATAAATTTTTAAAATATGGACCGTCGCTTCGGCCGGCCGCGATCGGCCGAAATTAAAAAAAAATACGTGACATTCCCCGATTTTTTAAAATTAATGTATATGTTCTAAAAAAATCTAAAAAAATTCATACCGGCTTATAATGGAATGAAGTATACACAGCTAAATTTTCGTAAAATAATATAACTATTTGTGACCTGTGTAAAAAAAAATCAAATCAAATAAAAAAAAAGCTACAGTGCACCTGTCATGCTACAGTACCACGACACGCACACCGTAGCAGCACTGTAGCAACCCTATCGCGGTAATGCAGCGCGATAGGTACACTGTAGCTTTTTTTTATTTGATTTGATTTTTTTTACACAGGTCATAAATAGTCATATTATTTTACGAAAATTTAGCTGTGTATACTTCATTCCATTATAAAACCCGTATGAATTTTTTTTAGATTTTTTTGGAACATATACGTAATTTTAAAAAATCAGGGAATGTCACATATAGTTCTCAGATTTTTTTAATTTCGGCCTGTCCCGGCCGGCCGAAGTGACGGTCCATTTTTTTAAAAATTTGTCGCGGGCTTCGTGAACACATGCCGCTCGACGCGTGTCGTCGCGTTCGGTCGGAGCGACGCTCGACCGTCGCGTTCGGTCCCCGCGACTCGCGTGCATCGCGCTCGCCCAAACCGACACGTGCCACGCGTCAAAATCTCGTGCGTCGCGGTGACATTTTTGTCTCTGCGTCAGCAGCCCAACCAATTTTGGTATTGACCAGAGTCAGATAGCCAAATGTGATATTTTTCCCATCCAGAAGTGAAAACAGAGCTGGGTGCGAGGAGTTTGGGCCCGACCCAAGAAAAACAGTGTGGGCACATCTGTTTGTTCCATCCGTGTAGCATTAATAATTGAGCTTGGTACCATTCTACTAGCTAGGTCTGATCCATAGTGCAAGAAGAGGTGGAGTGGGCACATGCAAACTCTTCCAAAATACTCAAGGAGCTCTCTAGAAGTACAAAGCCCTTGGACAACAGTTACGTGCCACCACATCTCCTTGGCCTCCTCCATTTCTCCCAGTCAGGCAGCCTGAACACCTGCCAACCGCTCAACTTTGGGGTACTGAATTCATTGCCACTAGGTACAAGCGCCATCGAGCTCGCAGAAATCGGCATCACGCTGAGCCCCAGCAGGACGACAGAGTTGAAGAACATACGCCTCACCAAAGGTTCCTGGTCCCTCTTCCGCAAGCTCTCCCTGCCGTCACTTTACCTTGACCAAACCACCGCATGCTGGATCCTCAACATGGCAGCGTTCGAGACATGCACGGTCTCGTGCCAAGGTGAGTCGCTTCCTGAGTACACTGTCAGCTCGTACCTCTACCTCGTCGCGATGCTTATGGACCGGCAGGAAGACGTGCTATTGGGTTCCTGGCAGGCTAGCGCGGGTAGTGAAGAGGGACGGCGCCTCCGCCCACGCCACAAGTCGGGGCCGCGACCGTCGATGGAGCAGAGCGACACCCTTGGTCGGACGATCGCTCCGGACTGCGAGGCGGCGGGTCGTGCCCATGTTGGCGATGGCGAGGCCGAGTTCCGGAGCCGCATCACTGGCCCCGACGCGCTATTCCAACCCTGCGAGCTCGCGCCTCCATCCGACAGTGATGGCTTCCACTACAACCGGCGAGCGGCTAATGCAATGAGAGGTGAACCCATGTCCCATGGGCCATGGCGTTTTCGCAGGGCGGAGGCCGGACTTGGACAACGAAAACACCTCATGCTCGCACTCGAATCAACGTGTTTTCCGACAGGGCGGGAGGCGCGGGACGTGGTCGGAAACGTCGCTGGATAAGACTATAGAGCGATACATCGCTGTGTAGTCGCTCCCTTATCTCTGATCGCAAATTACTGAAACATCTACCTGAACCACAGAAACACTTTCCTTCATGCAGCAATGGCGGGTGCTTTGGCCGGACAAGGAATGCACCGCAGGCCTCAAGAGATGGTCTTTTTCTTTTTCGAAAAACTGGGCAAAGCACTGCCTACAAACAGCCTCGTTTTACGCAGAACAAGGTCAGAAACCACTGATCACCACATGCGGATTATTCTCTATAGCTAGAGTACTAGGACCTGAGATGCCAGCGTGGTGTTCCTCTGCACAATGTCCAAGAAAGTGATATGCATATGTCAGTTGTGTTCCTTCTAGAAGTTCCATAGGGTGTGAAGAAGGTTGCCACTCGTGCGCCGGAGCTCCTTGGTCATGGCCACAATCATGCCATCCCACAGAGTGTCAACATAGGCAAAAGAGGTCGGCGGTCATGTGGCAGGCCTAGAAGCACACCAAAGACTAGACTGTGATCGTCAATGGGTAATCCTTGCAAAGATGGGTTGCTGTCCGTACGGAGCAAAGGCAGAATTGGCATACTGGCGGGTTGTGCGGCCATCCCCTTATAGCCAGCCTGTCTGCCGTGGAGATCTTGTTATGCGGGAGCAACCAAGAGAAGAGTCTACATTTGGGTTCGGCATGTGCCCTCTAGATTTTGGCGGTTTTGAACTTGGGAAACATCCATGGAATTATGTTCGGTAGGCCAAGCGAGCTATGTATAAGCCCCGTTGGGCACCCACCTCCACGTAATCTTGTCTTGCTGGTTAGGATCAAGGTGTAGGCCGTGGAGCAAGTTCCAAAGATCCAGGAACTCCGGGAGTTGGATGGGATTGCTTAGTCTTGCCACCGAGGTGATTGAGTTATCGTTTTGCAGCTCCTTCATCACTGATCTATTCTTCTTCGAGGCAACCTTGAACCAGGGAAAAAAAATTTCGGTTTTGCCAAAATTTCGGAACCCACCGAAATTACCGAAATTTCGGAAATTTCAGAAATTTCGAAAATCATTTCGGAAAAGCACTACCGAAAATCAGTTTAAATTTTAATCAAAATTTGGTCAAATTTGACCAAATTTGAATTTTTGACTAAATTTTGACCAAATTTGTTCAAATTTTAGTCAAACCGAAATTTTTGACCGAATTTGGCAAATTTCGGGACCCACCGAAATTTCGGAAATTTCGTTGAAATTTTTTTCCATGCCTTGAACAGCTCCGGGGCCTGCAAATAAGATGGCCCCCCGCCAGTCCAATAGTCATGCCAGAGAAGCGTCTTGGCCCCGTCATCGACGGAGATCACAATCGGAGGCCCGAAAGAGCTCCATATCGTGAGTGTTCCAGGGGAGTTAGAGCCCGTCTAGAGATACTCAGGGTCAGTCCATTGGTACCATAGCCACCGCAGATATGGACGCGACCGAATCACTCAAAGTCCATGACACCAAGACCCTCCAGCTCTTTAGGCATGCATACTTCAAATTAACCAACACATGCCCTGCAGTAGCTAGATGCCCGTCATTGCTCTTCCAGACAAATCCTCTAGAGATTTTGTTGAATCTCATACGTACCCACTTCGGCAACAGGATTACAGACATGTGATATGTGGCAGGGCCGGAAGGACCGATTTGGTAAGGGGAGAGGTCCATCAGACATTGTACGCTGTTCAGTTGCAATTGTTTATTTTCCCGATCTTTTTTCTTCACAGAAAACGAAGCTCTTTAACAGCTGAGGTGTCGGTTTGGTTTGTTTTGTCGAGAGAAGTATCGGTTTGGAGTTGGGTGGCCGGGGGACAAATAGCAGTGCTGCTTGAAGCAGTTGATGTCTTTGTTTAACTTCAGGACTCGTGGTACAAGAACCAAATTACCGAAGCCGCACGTAATCAACCAAATGATGCGACAATGTGTTTCAGCCTGATATGCCAGCTTAAATACTGAAACTGGATTGCACTCACTAACATGCATGCTTTTACAACAAAATTCCCAGCTACATGTAAAGAGATATTTCAACCACTCGATCTCTCTCAAAGAATTAAAGAGAATTTCCAGCGCAGCAGCGTCACTCAGACTCACTGACTCCTTACGTGGATTAGCAAAGAAACAGGTTTTAGCAGAGGAGACAAGGGAGCGTTCATAGAAAGGTGCACGTGCAACCGGACAAACGCGACGCATGGCATGCGTCCGTGCGTCGACCAATCAGCGGCTCATGCGGCCACGTGATTTAATACTACAAGGCTTAAGTAGATCTTTAAGCCAGTGAAACACGCTCTTCACTAATTATATATGGTTCAAATGACGGAATAGCAACGGCTAAAGATTCTACACGTCTCGGGTTTCTATTGGTGCTTCTTTGTGCTGTCCGATCCAGTGATGCTAGCGGTGGTGCCAGAGTGTCATCTTATTTGGAATCCCAGTTGCAGCCTCGGGCTTCGCTGGCCACATTTCTTATATGATGCAGTGATGTTCGTGATTAAGATACAACCACCAATTATTTTTGTCAGATCAGACCAATTGCCAGTGGAACAAAAATATGACCGTGTCGAACAAAAATTGATCTCAGCTTTCCGATTCGCACTACTACAGAATTCATTTAACGGGACGCCCCTGTATAGACGGTTTTTTGGAACCGTCTGTACAAATAGTAGTCCAGACGGTTCCAAAAGAAAACCGTCTGTACAAATGATCTCAACAAGCGGGACGCTACAGTACAGACGGTTCCAAACTGGAACCGTCTGTACAAATAGCACAGACGGGTCCAAACTAGAACCGTCTGTACAAATCAAACAGTACAGACGGTTCTAAATTCGGAACCGTCTGTACAAATCTGTGAACAGTACAGACGGTTCCAACTTGGAACCGTCTGTACAAATCGAACAGTACAGACGGTTCTAAGTTCGGAACCGTCTGTAAACAGTACAGACGGCTCTAAACTTGGAACAGTCTGTACAAATCGAACAGTACAGACGGTTCCAAACTGGAACCGTCTGTACAAATAGCTGAAGCAAGGCTAGTTGATCTCTGCTGCCGCGGCAGCAAAAACTGCAGATTTCCTTACCGCGGCAGGAAAGTGGCAGCGTCGGGGAGGGAGTTTGGCAGCTCCGATTGTCGAACGGTTTTCACGGCTGTGAGCGGGAGGGAGGCCAAACTCTACGTCTCCAGAAATTTTGAGCCAATTCCGAGAAAGTCGACGAAACGACTAGTGGAAATCCCGGTCCGAAATCGAAGATTTTAAAAACGGCACCGAACGAAATTGCTCGGCATAAGCTGGGATCAAGGTGGAAAGCAAGTCCTTGACTCAAGCTAACCAGGGAAACAAGAATCACCCAATTCGGAGTCCGGGTGAAGGAGATATGCCATCCGGAAGATGAGAAAAAGTAACGGAAAAACTTCCGGAGCGAAAAAGTCCCACTTAGAAGCAGAATTTTGAGGGTCAAGATGGGTACAGGTGTAAACACGTGTATTTTTTTCAGATGCGCGTCGTCGTTAGCTTCTCACGATGTAAAACGGACTCCGTATGAGAAAGTTACGGCCGTTTTACTAAAACCTCTCAAACTAGGGTTTTTCAGCTACTCCCCTTGCCGCGGCAGCAGATTTTGCTGTTTTTCTTGCCGCGGCAGGACTTTGTGGGCTTCTACACGGAGTTTGGGTGCACGAAAAGAGCTGAAATTTTGGGGGCAAGATCAGCACATATATATCTCCCAAACGGCAGAGTTTGAGCCCAATCTGAGGACTTTGAATTTTTGGAGTCTGAAACACATAGTGTTAATCTAATAGTCCAGACGGTTCTCAGTTTGGAACCGTCTGTGCTATTTGTGCAGATGGTTCCAAGTTTAGAACCGTCTGGACTAGGGGCGTCCCGCTTGGTCGTAGGGATAAGTTAAAAATAAAGCCGTCCCATATGTGTCGCGAAGTCCGTCTAGGTCAGCTGGCAACGTCACGGCTTGAGCAACGCAAGGTCGCGGGTTCGAATCCCGCTGGAAGCATATTGCGCAATTTATTCCTAGCGGTTGGATGGGACACGCGGACGGCCGGATGAGACGCGGCTGAATGACGAGGCTCCTGGCGCGAGGTGTTATATTTTTATTTTTGAAACACGTCGACATCACAGAATCGATTAGTACAGACGGTTCCAAACTAGAACCGTCTGTACAAATCGGTTTGGAACCGTCTGTACAAATCGATTTGTGCAGACGGCTCTAGTTTGGAACCGTGTACAAATCGATTTGTACAGACGGTTCTAGTTTGGAACCGTCTGTACAAATCGATTTGTATAGACGGCTCAAAAACCGTCCCGCTTACCTGATTTGTACAGACTGTTAGGGCCAGACGGTTCGGAAAACCGTCCCGCCTGGGAGTTCCGAACCGTCTGGACAAATCATTTCTGCAGTAGTGTCGGAACCGTAAAATTACAGGTGGAACAAAGAAGGAACACGCGGAAAATAAAACTCACAATACTCAGAAGTTCAGAAGGAATACGAGGGATCAAATGGATTTGTAGATCGGATACTCAGTCCAAAAGTATTTGGATTCCCGATAATCAAATTTAACAACGGATTACGTCACCTTAGCTTCAGTCAGCCCATTAAAAACTGATGCCAGGCCCCATGCCCATTCGCCCACCGGCCACGAGTAGCAAATCCGTAAGCCGAAAACACTTCGTCTAAATAAGGCTGGAAGACTCACCCAGGCTGCTCCAAACCAAGCTACTACCCACGCAGAATATCTTTGATGTTTGTTTCACTCTAAAATTAACCTGTCCATACCCATTACCCAACCAGCCCAACATACGCAGCCGGAGGTGGAGGAGTAGGCGTGTCCGAGTTGGAACGGAATCACACGCCACACTCGCATATACAGTAGTTGCTTGTGCTGAATAACGGAGTAAGTTACACAGCATCGCACCATAGGCAAATAGATGGATCAATTCGGCTGTAGGACATAATTTCGTAGAAAACATTGTCAGCAACGGATATAGAGCAAGCTGCAGGAAACACATGGGACGTGGACATACACGCACGAGCACATAGGAGAATTAGATGAACACGACAACACTTTACAGCAACAACCGATTTGTGTTTTATTTTGTTATTCTCTCTTAAGTGAACACATAGCAAAATACAAATTCCGGACTCGGTGCACTGCCAACATGCATGCATGAACCTGCTAGTCTGCTACCGGTGTTGCTTGAGTGATAGTGACATGCAACCAAAGAAAATGCTCACGAGCACACCCCCGACAGAGAACAAGGCGGGGATTTTTCTTATAGTTGTTGTACATAAACTTGTGCACCACGATTCGTACAGTTCTCTCACACTTGTACTCCTCAATCTTCTTGAGAATGTCCATGTAGTGGTGGCCGAGGGGCAGGTCGCGAGCAAGGCCCTTGAAGAAGTCAAGTGTCTCCTGGTTGCTGAAGGAGCTGCGCACGAGGTGCTTAGCTTGCAGCTCGTGCACGTCCTCCTCCTCATGAACGAGCGCCGCCAAAGGGAGAGATACGAGGAGATGGTGTAGCCATCGGTAGGATAGCTAGTGGACGTGCAGACCTCGAATGCTGCCATGTTGACGAGCCAGCAAGCAGTATAGTCACTTAAGAGCAATGGCGTCAGGGAGAGCTCACCGGTGAGGGATCCTTTCTGGATGCTCATGTCCGTGAACCATGTCTCGTTGCTGGCAGTCAGCTTGACGCCAATCTCTACGAGCTCGATCGCACTACTAGTTAGCGGAGAGTGTATGCCACTGGGCCTGAACTCTTCAGCAGTCAGGCTACCTAGCTATCTGTTGGCGTCGGAGGAGCCCAAGGAGATGTGGCAGCTTGTAGCTATGATTCACAAAAGACTCTGCTTTTGGACATGCAGTTATGTCAAAAGACTTCGCCACCCTAGCAACAAACTGGTACACAGAACCATAATTAAATGTAACTAGAGCCTCTAGCACCAGCCACGGAAGTTGGTTCTCTAGCAGGAACACGTCCCTCAGCATGGATGGCCCCGGGGGCAAGGTCATCCGATTTTCCAACATAGTACATTCCACATGCTCATGGACAAAGCGCAGCAAGAAGCAACCATCGTAAAGTATAATTGTCGCAAAGTCCTCGTCGCTGAAACTTGCGACGTCGGTGTCTACATAGCAGCTGCGGGCTTCGTCGACGGTAGGAAACATCATACCGTAAACTTCACCGACCGAACGGCGTGACCTCGTGCACAAGTAGCGGGCCGCCACACGCTTCTCCTCCTCCATCTCTTGCAGTTGGGGAAGGCCATGGTAGTATGGGATTAGAGCGACAACGCTCAGGCCTATGTAGCGGTTGTCTTGGCCCCCAATTCGTTGTAGGACTCGTAGGAATCTATGTATCTTGGTCTCGAGTCTGATGCTCCTCATCAACATATCGATAGGTACCACAGTTTCTGCTGTGACTTCCATGACCTGCACCATTTTAGAGTTAGGACTACCAGACAGGGGAAAATCAGTCTTAAAAACATAACAAAAGTCCCTTTCCTCTCCCTTAAATATGACACTTAGTGAATGCACGTGTGCATGTCTAATTAAAGGTTAATAATAGGTTAGACTTAACAGAATTTTTTTTTCACATGTACAATAGCCATCTTCACATGAAAATGAAAATTCTGTTTTTTTTTCTCGAGAAAGAGAACATGATAAATAATTTGGAGCTCCCTATTACTTGAAAATTGTTATTTCATTTGTAAAAGAAAACTCCATGTTGAACACTCCTTTTGCTTGATAGGAGTAACTGCCAGATGCTACTTGGCTACAAAAACAGTAACTAATCTAATAATCTAAAGAAAAGGTGGAACTCATCATCTTCTTAGTGGCCGCTGGTGCCCACCCTAAGCACAACATCCGTAGTCCCGTCTGATGGCCAATCAAGCAATCAAAGGTCCAAATCAAGGTCCCAACAAGAAAAAAGCCGAACTATTTTTTCTAACATGATTGAAGTATTGAGCCAAACCACTGATCTCTAATCTTACGGGGCTGCACGCCGTGGGCAGCAACAGCACCATATCCGTCGTTTTCAAGCGGGCCATCCATCACCCCAACCCTAGCTCCGCCACTGGCCACGCACTGACGCCCATTCTGTGCAAACATATGACTCTTCTGACTTCTGTTCGTGACTACATCAGCCTCACACTTGTTCCGGCGTTCGTCTACCTAACCAGACTTGACTCGTGAGCGCCGGCAGCGGCACTCGCCGTCATCCACCGCGCGAGCAAATGCGCATGGATACACGGCCGGCCCCCGACTGATCGGCACCAACCCAGCGGCAACAACCCGCACGCACCGATCGGAACCCCGCGACCTGAGCCGGAAACCTCGGGGCCCGTGCCCGGCGCCCCGACCCCCATGGCTAGCAACTAATACTCGGCGCCAATCCCAAGGCTAACAAGAACTCAAAAAAAAAGCCTTCGCTGGATTAATCGTACCTCGGGTTGCGGCGGAATGGAGATTGGACACGGCGAGGCGAGGAGGCGAGAATGGGAGGAATGAGGTTCGGTTCCGGGGAGCGGGGAGGGGAGGAGTGGGAGTGGATATCGAGAGGTAGGTGGCCGACCGAAGAACAGTACGATTTGGACACGCAAAAATTGGAGTAGATTTGGGTTGAAACATTGGGGGTTTTGTAACGAGGATGGATGGGGAGGCGACGAGGTAACTGGAGGTAACTGGAGATAATCATGGGCTGTCGATCTGAGTGATCGTCCGGTAAGAAGGAAGGTACATATGTGAACGTGACGTCCCGAGGTTGACACCACGCGGCTGTTTGAGACAAATCAAGCACGACGAAAAGTATTTGTTAGCCAACGGATGAATCTTGTAGTGCGCATAGACGGCGAGATGATTTTGCGATGTATCTAGCCAAGCCAAATCCAAGCCAACTAAGGGCAATTTTTCATTTCCTAAAGACCAATGACTAGATTGGCCTTGCTTTAGCTTGCCTATCTAGGGTCTGTTTGGTTGAACGGTGACTGTTGACAAAACTGCTGTTGGTTGGCTGTCTGGAAAAACTGCTGTACTGTGAAAAAGTGAATTAATCCAAACCATCTATAACATGTTGGAACATGAACACTAAAGTTTCAGCATGTTGCAAAAAGCTGGCAGAAGACAGATTCTCTAAATAACTAAATTTACACTGCAAAGCTCACAGCTACCACTGACAAAAACTGCTGAAAAGCTGGTAGTTTGATTGAGCTGTAGCCTTTTTAGTAAAAAGCTAATAAAAAGTCTAACCAAACACCCCCTTAAAATGACTTCAAGCAGCTTCCAAACGTGCCGTTCCGTCGCAATCTCTTCATCGTCTCTCACATGTGATCGGCACGAAGTAGTCAACAGCGACGTGCGCGCGGTGAACGTGCGATCTATGTATGGCTCCAAGGCCACGGGCGGCGGCTTTGAGCGTTCATGTCGCACAGATAATCGCCCTGGTTTTTGAAGGCCAGATAATCAATCCCCTGGTTAATGACCCGCCCAGCTCACCTATTATTTCACCAACTAGAATCAAAGAACATACAACAGGTTGTGCCTTGCGAAACAAACACATCAATCGGTTTGTCAGGCATCACGGTGTATTTATAGACAAAATCCCTAGCAGAAAACTAGTTGAACTTTCCTCCTGTTTTTTGCTCTAGCACAGAAGAGGACCAAGATGCGCACCTCGTCGATAGCAAACGTTTGGTATCGCGCCGGATTCCGCAACCAAGGGGAGGCTTCCGGGACCGACGAGCGGCGCATAGGCCACTGAACGGTCCCCCGCCTTCGTGGCTCAAACTGGAGCCGGTACCCCTCGTCCCCAGCTCGAGATCACAGCCGAAGACATCGTTGCGTGCCACGAGTAACTCCGCCGCTGCCCGCCCTCGAGACCCGCTGCACCGGCGGCACGATCGCACCTCCGAGTCAGAAGAGCCCGGACAACTAACCGTGTTCACATTTTGCCACATCATAACTTAGACAAGTTTGATTGAGTTAGATATTTGTTTGATTCACTCTCATATTTGTGAAAAGATTTTTTTTTCCTACAGCATAGATCTCACGCGTCATTGACTTAGAAAAGCATGACGAAATTCTCTTAATATTGGTAAAATGTGGTGTTCATTTTAATTGTCTAATCTTAGTTAAGTTTGACAAAAACGTGTGAGAAATATTAGTAATCTTAGGGTGTGTTTAGTTTGACCCCAATTCTACACTAATAAATATTTGGCTAGTCAAAATTTTGATCAAGATTTTACTTGCCCATAATTTGATCAATGTTGACAAAAAATGAACTAGACTAGGCTAAAGGTATTGACATGCCAATATTATAGCAACCATCCAAACAAAAATAAAGTTTGATCATGATAAAAGATTAGTAAGATAAATTTTGACGCAAGTCAAACATTACCCCTTAGTATACCAACCAAACACACCCCTTGTCTCCACAGTGCCAAAGGATCCACCCTTTTTTCGTAATCAGCCCGAGCGCTAACCAACGAGAGGAGCGCTCGGAACCTCAAGAATTAGTTGTTTTCAGCCAACGGCGGAAGAAGGCGAGAAGGGAGAGCCCCTCGTCAAGCACCTATTCTCGTTACCATGGGTCCATTGATGGTGGTCGCGTGTCCTGCAACAAATCGCATCGACGGGGGTAACCAACGTCTCCTCCACCTGCTCCATGGCCAACATCAACTAGTAACTTCTTTCCGACGGCTATAAGAACACCAAAGAGGAATCCTAGTCTGAAGAAGAGGATCCCTCTCATTTTCCTTCAGATGCTTGCAGAACCATCCAATTCAAAGAGCCGCCACTGATTTGTAACGTCCCCAAGTTTACTAACAATGTATTGTGCATCATGAGCATCCCATGGTATTAAAAGTGAATCGAATATGAGTAAGTTTTTGAATTTTTGAAATGCTCGACCAAAACCCTAATTCCTGTTTCGATCCAATTCTAAACCTCGTACTCGGGGTTTAATTCCAATGATCCTTTTGATCTTGAAAGAAAGTGTAGGGAAGAATCTAGTAGAGTTTCTTTGATTTGCTGAAAAGAGGTGGAATTGCTTTGGGATTTAGTTGAAATTCGAAAGCACAAATTGAAAAGGAAAACAAAAAGAACCAAACCCTAAAAACCCTAAGCTATTCTAAACCCTAAACCTATTCCCCATTTCCGAATGAGCCCTAATGGCCCATTTTCTTCTCATCGGCCTGGGCCACTTGGATGCCTTCTCCTCTAAGCTACCCTGCCTCCCATTTCCCTTATCTCCTCACCCCGCCGCCAGTGCACGTCACCCTCCCCATCGCCACCTCCTGCTCCCCGTGGCGCACCCGAGCAAGCCCGGCCCCTCCTGCTTTGGTTGCCGAGCTCCCCTATCCCCTTCCTCGGTCGCTTGCCCCTATCCCCGGCACCACGAGCTCCTTTCCGCCCTCTCTCTCTCTTCCTTCCGAGCACCACCGCCCCTCCCGCCGGTCGCCATCTCCCCCCCCCACTGAAGCACCACCACCTCACCCCCTCCACCGCGCCAAGCCCCGCCGCCGGCCTCTTTCCCTGTTCCCGCCTGCCTCGGCCGTTCCCTACCGGCCCGCCCTCGAGCTCGCTAAGCCCCGCCACCCCGCCACCCATCCCACCCGAGGCCACCCCGCCATCCAAGCTCCTCGCCCGGCCCCGCCTCCCACCGCTCCGGTGCCACCGAGCTCACCACCGCCGTCGCCCTATCGCCGCGCCGCCTCCGTTCCAATCGCCCCGCCGCCCGGTTTCTCGCCGCGCCGAGCACCTCCACCCGAGCCCGGTCGCCGCCGCTCTCCACACCAGCTCGCCGAGCCGGCCTCACCTCCCATCCGCGCCGCCCTTGCTCCGCCCTTCCCTCTGCCCGGTCGCCGCTCACCAGCCAGAGCTACCCGAGCCGAAGGACGCCGCCGCCTCGCCCGAAGGTTTCCCCACCGCCCGAGCCTTCCCCGGTGCCGCTTCCCATCGTCGCCTCGCCGGAGCGCCCCCGTCGCCCGTAAGCTTGCCGCGCCGCCGTCGCCTATCCCCCGGGACCCCGCCGCCCGTCGGTACCGGCCCAGTGCCGAGCCACCGAGTCCACGGCCGGCGCCCAAACCGGCTCCCGACCGAGCTCCAGCTCATTTAAAGAGCAAGCAGCCCTTAAATGTGTCCTAATGACACATTTATCTCAAATCTGCCGGAATAAAAGCTCCAGTTAAATGTAAAGCTATGTTTAATGCTGTAATTAATGGCTAAGTGTAATTAATACACTTAATCAATGCACAGACATGTTAATGACTCCAATTAATGAGCAACCAGTGCATTAAATATGCTTATTAAAGTTATTTCTATGACATGGGGACCCCACCTGTCAGGATTTAAAGAGATAAAAATAAAAGAATAAAGTAAATAGATTTATATGACGGATGGGCCCCGCATGTAAGAAATTAAGAAAAAGAATAAATAAAAAGGAAATCAATGACAGTGGGCCCCACCTGTCATTGACCCAGTCAAATTTGGTCAACTTTGACCAGTAGGGCCCACATGTCAGCCTCTGGTTGTATTTGAATTAATTTGAATGTTATATTTACTGAGAAAAATACAACAAAGTATTTAAAATGGATTAAATCTTGTAAAATTCACAGAAAATCTATTTTTAGTCAGAAAAATGCAAATAATATATCAAAATGTTCAAAAAAAGAAGATCTATTCAAAAACATCATTTTCATCCATGTTTGCATGCTAGGAATAATACAATTTGCTAAAAACTCAAATTAGGGTTTCCGATTAGCCGGAGGATTTTCGGATCGCGACATTTTATGCGTCCGAACTCCGATTAAACTGATTCCACTTGCATTAGTCTTCTTTTTGCACCCGCTACGTCATGGCATGCATTGCATCTCATGCTGATGTTGTGCATTTTAATAATTACGATTATGCCCTTGCTTCCGGTGTTTCCGTTTTTCGTTGATAGAGCCGGAAGATCCACAGGACGATAGTCGCGAACAAGAGCAGGGTTTCGTTGCAGAGCAACCAGGCAAGCAGCCCCTTTGGTCACGTTGCAAAGCTCCTACTATTTGCAAAGTATTAGTTGTTTTCAAATTCATTATTACATGCGTTCAACTGCTATTTTTCCGCTAAGAAAAGCCCTAGTCCGATGAATACGACTCACCTTGTCGCTTAAACAGCTCCACCACTAACCTAACCCATCTAGCGTAGTCTAGTATCCACTGTTCGAATGCTATTATGCTATTTATGCTTAGACATGCTTAGACTTGTAGAAGTCGTAATTCCTGGGATAGCAGATAAATCAACACTGGGAATGGGTTACGTGGTAGGTGGGTGTTCACCGGGATAACTAATGAACTTGCTTAATCATATCTGGGTTTAGACGAGAGGCCATGGCTGGGAGCATGGTGGGTTGTCTCGTCTTCCCGCAAGGACCGGTTACCGGTGTCCCTTCGAACCAAGATTCGCGTACTTCTACACGGGTGGATTATGGGGCCACCCACGACTCACTAATTTGCTTAGACTTAGTGTATGAGCTGCATTAGTTTGCCGTTTCCATTTGCGTGTGCGTGAAAAAGGGGATGTGGTGTGTGGTCTCATATAAGGGTGGGGTGGACACACGGTCTGGGAGACCGGGGATGTACCTCGATTCACAACGCATGGGACCGTGTCGCAGTTACGGTCGGACTGATGCACATGGACTAGCCCCTACGGGTGGCTCATACCTAGGTCGACAGCATTGTAAAGGTCGTGTTCGATCACCCTCTGCTAGCACACCTCGTGAAGTGTGTACTTGATAGCATTAAGAGTCGATCGATACGTGTAGGTAAAGTTGTACACCCCTGCAGGGTTAGAACTGTTTGAACAGCCGTGTCCGCGGTTATGGACAACTTGGTAAGATTTTGCATCGAATTAGACAACTATAACCAACTCTAAAACTTGCCAACTCTAAGGATGTGGTTAGCGACAGCTTCCTCCCAGGGTGGTCGAGGATGGGTCGAGGGGTTTTTCAGGTGTGGTGATCTGCAGTAAGGAATATTCGCGAAGTGTCGACTCGTCCCCTTTGAAAAGGTATTCTGATAGTCGAATTTCAATCTACTTATGGTTATTGAAAAGGTAAACTTGGCTTTCCACAAATTAGTCCACAATTACCCTTTGTTGATACCTGGCACAATCACTACTACTTCCGCACTGTAAGTCTTGCGGAGTACAATTTTGTACTCACCCTGCTATTGTTGTTGTTTTCGTTGCAGAGGAAGCTACCCCTTCGGAGGGTGGTTTCTATTTAGAGATCGATTCCGACGACGCCTAGACGCTGGGAATCCCAGGCAGTGGTCCTGCCCTGGGTCGGTATTTTGGTTTGTCTTCGCTGCCATATCTGGCTCTACTGTTTTGGCTTCTCAGCCTTATAAATTCTTCCGCTGTGTGTTTAGATCTTCGGACATGTATGTATGTATATGTTTGTTAAGTTTCAAACTTATAATATTGCAGTTTCTGTCGTAGAGTCACTGCTATGAGATCTGGTTGTTTTCGCCTGCTCATGTGCCGTGCGTGTATGTGATGAAGCGCATGTTGCGGGTAGGACTTTAGAGTTTATATCATAGAGTCATTAAGTTTAATCACCCCTGTGAAGCGACTCTACTACTGAGAGATTGGGAACTATATCACCCTACTCCAGCCGTGCATTCATTTGCCGGGACAAGTTCGGGGTTGATGTTCCGGCTCGGTAGGACAAGAATGAGGAGACTATATCACCCTACTTGATCTGTGCATTGATTTGCCAGAGAAGGTTCGGGGTTGACGTCTCGGGCTATTCGGAGCCATATCACTCCACTCCTCTTGGAATTGACACCCAGGAGTTGAGGTCGGGGTTGACGTTTCGACTTAGCGGGTGGTTTCTCTTAAGCCTCTCTGTTATGAATTCTGGGGTTCGACATGATTCCCAACCATTAGATCAAAAAGGCTTCTTTGTGCCGCAAATGGGTAAACTTAGCAGAGCGGCCAAAAATCTTAACTAGATTGTTGGGTTACATGGCCCGACAGCTCTTTTCCTTCTCCTCCTTAAGGGATGAGACCGAGTAAATTACTATATGGCGAATTTGCTAGCAAGATATAGTTCTGAGCCTAGCAAACGATATTAGAAAAGCATTAAGGACATACCTGAGGAAAGATCTTGGTTAGTTCTAGAGAAAAAAAAACCAAGGTTTGTCCATGGTAGGCTATGCCGATGACGGGTACTTTTCGGACCAACTGTCAGATTGTCGGGACCCAGAATCGTACCTGACTTAACGTATGATACGTCGTCAAAGACCGAGCAACCGCTTAACGTGGATACATGTTACCTCGCGTGTATACACCGTTAAGGGTCCGACACCGAGTAATGAAGGTTCATCATAATATACGACCAAGTTAACATCAGTCAATATATAACCAGATTCAACCGATCGACATCATATAACAACAGAGATTCATGATTTAACCTATAGATCAACATCATTCAGTTCAATTTCACACAAAGAGACCTTGGTTGGTCGATGACCCCATAAAGATTCTCTCGGTCCGGCTCATGAGGATAGGTAGTCCACCATGAGCGAGCACGAACCAGACATCAACTATGGTTCTCGGCACAACCAACTGTCTCACGGCTTTTCAGGGAGCATCAAGCGAGGGTTCACATGTTGTACCTCCAGTAAACTCGACGTAGGGCTCGAGCGACCCCAACATTGTACAGCCGCCCTCGAAACCATGCTCCCTCATCTCTCACCTCACTTATTAAGGATTCAAGTTGATGACACGTCAAGTTAAATCTTAACACTATAGTAACATCGTCACACGACATGCAATTGAGCTAAAGCAATTCATAATCAGGGCAAATCACAATCAACATATTAGCAAAAAAAGTAGCATGGCAATGTCGCAAGCTCCGCTTGCCTGGACTGGGAAAGTCTTCGGATTCCTGGAAATCGGATTGTTGAGGCTCCACTCCCTCGTCGCTGGTTTCTAGGGTTTTACAAAAGCGACGATGAAAAGAACGGAAATAAATAAATAAGCATTCAAGATGATATGGCATGAATTGTGTATGGAATGCATGACACTAGCTAATCATTTAGGGTTGAAAACATTTGTAATTAAGTTCGGGTCTTTTTGAGACGAGTATCGAAAACTAGGGTTTTTAACAATTACCGTCGACCGAATAATATTTAATTGGCTATTATTCTTAATTAATTTATTTCTGGACATCAAAATATTATGGGGTTATTTTTAAGTGGTAATATATGATTTATTGGTCATGTTGGCAAAATTTCATAATTTTTGGGCAAGAATTGAATTCATAGCGATTTATACAAGGTTTAATGTATTTTAATCAATCCTAAAAATTTCCAGCACACTTATATAGCCAAAATTATTTTAATGGATACTTCATTTTGCACTGATTCCAAATATAAAATTTTCATAATTTTCTAAGTTAATATGAATTTTTGGTGAATTTTCTAAGTTTTCAGCCATTTTTAAATAGTTTCTACAAATTTTCTAATTACAAAAATAACCTAAAATACTTTTTATACCTAGACTAATCTAGCCTAAGTCACTGATCAGTGGGCTCCTAGGGTTTTATTTTTATTTTCTTTATTTTTTTTTCTTTTTCCTTTTTCCTTTTCTTTTCTCTTTTTCTTTTCTCTTCTTTTTTTTTGGCCGCGGGAGGAGGAGAAAGGCGGGGCGGCTCACTGCGGGTGACCGGGGACGGAGGCGGAAGAAGGCGACGAGGCGGCAGGCGGGGAAGGAGGAGGCAGCGCCGGCGTGGCCGGAGGCGGGGAAGAAGGAGCGAGGCGGCGCGGCTCCGCCTCGGCCTCGGCGTCGACGCGGGCGGCGGCGGAGCTCCGACGGTGAGGGTGCGTGGTGGCGCCGGCGTCAGCGGAGGCGACGAGCGGAGCGGTCCCGGGGAGAGGAGAGGCGAGGCGGGGGAAAGAGGAGGAGATGGAGGGAGGGAGGCCGGGGCGGCGGGGAAAAGGGAGGCGCGGTCGGCCGGCATGGGCGCCGGCGTGTGGCGGGCAGCCGGGTCCGCGTGGCGGCTGGCGTCAGCGGGTGGGCCCCCGCTGACGTCAGCAGGAGAGAGAAAATTTTAATTAATTTTTTTATTTCATGCTGTTACACAGACTATGTATGTTTTCCTATGTGGTGAAACTACAGTTTCCCAAAAATCGTCTAAGTAAAATCTTGTATTGACTTTGACAAACCACTCGAAAATCATCGTACTATATGAAACCTCACGAGAATGTGCATGGCTTTGGCAGATGAACGACCACATACGGAAGTCTTGTGTCTTTGACGAATAATGTAGCTTGTGTTGCACAAATACGGATAGGTTATGTGAAGAGCAATTCACTAAGCATATCAACACAAAGTTCTTCTATGCTTATGAATTGTAGAGGATAGATAAAATAAAAATACTACATACTAAGTCATGTGGGAGTCTTACAGATTTATTCACTAAGTCATTATTAGCACCAACCTTCGAAAGATGTGTGCATGAAATTGGTATGATGCGATTTAGAAAATTGTAGTGTTCATGGGAGAATCTTTACAAACTCATCGATAAATCTTGACCATAAAAATCGAGTACCTGGCAAGAATAGTCAAGTGGGTTGTACTCTTTTTTCTTTGGATGATTTTTATCGAAGTTTCTCCGACAAGTTTTTTAACGAGGCAATTCGTACAACATGACTAACATATGTCGTGTGCTTTTTCTCCAAGTACATTTTTCTCACTGGGTTTTCTCAAAGTTTTTGAGACATGTACTATATGAGATAAGTATTAAGGGGGATGTTGAGGAACGACGGGACCCACTGAAGTGTGGCCCCACCTCCATGAAGGGATAAGGTTCTCCCATGTGTATTTAGTTGAGTCCTTATCCTCACATTTGATTCAGTAGGTCCACCTTAGTTATAAATAGGAGGAATTCATTATTGGCTTGTGCTACAAAAGAGAAAAATATCGATCAATAAAGAAAGAAACAAGTCCCTCCTGTATGTTGTGTCTCCTTTACTTACTGTTCATTGTGTTATCTTCTTCTTCGACTATATCTACGACTCATCCAACATCTTTTAGACCGAACTCATTAGGAAGGATTGTTGGACATGATTATGGTCCTACCGTGATATCTTTTTAATGAGTTTGTGTCGAATATGTGTACGAGTAGGTTACGAGTTAGACTAGAGAAGACTTAGTATTGTAATAAGGTACTACGAGGAGTCCTAGTAGGATACGGGTAGAGTTGGAATTAAACTCATGTATCATAAGCCTCCTATATAAGGAGGGGGCACCACACAATATAACCAAACCAACATAAAGAGATCAAGGCAAGGGGAGGAGTGCCCATAGTCAAGCCCCGTGGGTGTAGGCCTCGTGGCCGAACCACGTTAAAAACGTCGTGTCTCTCGTTGTCTATTTTGCGATGCTCTCGGTTTAGATCTACGCTTCCGCGTGTCACCTCGTGGTTTTCGCAACAAATGGTATCAAAACCCAGGTGTTCGATACAAATCTCGGAGAGCTCACGATTGCCGGTCATAGTTAGCGAGCTGGAATGCTGGTGTTAGTGGGCTCGGATATGACCGATGTGTGAGGAGGTTTGTTAGGTTTAGCCCTATATCGGTTGTGGATAGAGCCAGAACACAACTTATAATGGTGAAGATAACTCCTCCTATAAAGCTAGCTTTTTTGGGAGAGAAGACTCAAGACCTCTTATAAATTAGTGTTAGTAGACGGTTGGATCTAAAATGTAATAGAGGTTGAAGACGCTAGTTTAGCGAGCCTAGGATTACGTAAAACTTTTTCTTTTCTTAAGCGGATACTACCGTGATATCCTTATAGGTACGCTAGCAGTGCGGCAAATGGACCTGTGGACCATCTCAGCTGTTGCTGTTGGGCTGCCTTTGAGCAAAACAAATGTAACAGGGTCACTGGACGAGGCCGTCGCGGGCGATGCTCGAAGCTGCTACGCCGATGCCGGGTGGCGCGCTCCAAGGTGTAACGGACGCTGACTCCGCGTCCATGGTCGATGTTCCGTGATGGTTGCTTCTTGCTGCAGTCCACAGTTGCGACTTGCAAGAGTCACCCGCGCGGAGTGTTTTCGGCCGCCGTTTACAAGTCGGGTCATGTGCAACGGAGGTGTCCTCTAGAGGGATAACCAGATCCCTTGGATGGTGCTCGATGATTTAATGCCCTTGGGACTAAGCAAAGTGAGGCAGAGAACTAGGTACAAGCGCCATCGATCTTGCAGAGATGGCAGCAAGATCAAACTGATCCGCGGCCGCACGGCAGAGTTGAACCGCATGTATCATCCGCATCCAAGACCCGCACCCCTTCTTCCCCAAGCTCTCTTCCTGCCGTCGCTGTACCTCTTCAACCACACTGCATTATGCTGGTTCGATCGTCAGCATGGTGGCCTTCGAGGTATGCACGGGTTCGGCTGCTCCTGGTCGGTACGGGACAGAGTTCAAAATTTCGACGAAATTTCACTGAAATTTCTGAAATTTTGGACATTTCGAGAGTCACCGAAATTTTTGTATTTCGTTCAAATAATTTCGGTTGGTTTGAATTAGAGCAAATTTGTCCAAAATTTGAACAAATTTTGTCCAATTTCGTATGGTTTGAAAATTTTCGTTCAAATTCAAATTCAAATTTCATAAATTTTTCCAAAATGAATTCTGAAATTTCTGAAATTTCGGTAGTTTCCACAGGTATCGAAATTTTTCCATAAGCAAAAATTTTTTCCTTGGTACGGGAACTGTCAGGTCTTACATCGGCCTCTGCTCGATGCTCATGGATAAGCATCTCATCCGTGGCAAATTCACCAACCAGGCAGACGCTCGACTTCTTCAAGGGTGATCTTACCAACTACTTGAACCGGGAGATCAGCCACCGCTACATGAACATATTAGTACGGCTTGGCGAGTACAAGAGGAAGAGGAGGGTGTGGATCGCCAATTAATTCGCCATCCGTAACTTCGTTTACGACTACTTCAAGACCACCACCACGGTGTTCGATCGGTCTCCATCGTCAGCGTATCATTTTTAGGTTACGGTATCATTTTTATGAGCTTATGATCTCCGTGTATTGTTAGGGACATGATCGCATGGTGCCGCTGCTCGAGCAAGGCCCTAATTAAGTTCAATAAGGCCGTGGACGTGCACAGGTTTGTCGCCGCCGTCGGGTCACCGGCCAATGGTTGAACCTATTGAGACCACAAGCCGGCGGATCTCCTTGAGCTCCTCATGTTCGGTCCAGGAAATACGTTAGGCCGGGTCTACTATCTATCTGGCACATTTGTGATGTGGGCTACAGCACACAAGTAGAATGGAAGAGCCGAGAACCAACGCTATTATGCTTGATTGGGCCTCATGGACTGGTGGCGGCGCTCGCCGGAGAAGGACGGGGGCGGGGTGATGGGCTTTGGGTTTGCGGTGGTGAGCGAGAAGAAAGCCGAACCGAGCGGGGGAAATTGCCGTGTGGGGTACTGGCGCTGAGGCGGGCCGAACCGAGCTGCCTGCGCGCGGCCAACCCAAGCCGGAGGTGGAGGATAAGGCGTGCGCGCCGCCGCGCCGTGCGATGACCGTCGGTTTGGAAGGTTAGCAACACACTGCACCAGGATGGAAATGCAACATATACGAGTTGTGTACCGACCGAGTGCGCGCAAGAGATAATCAACGGAGTAACAGCTGAATGGTCTGCGCATTTTTGAAACGGAGAAATATGTATATAACACGCTACATTTCGAATTCACCAAGGAAAAAACATAACACAGTACAGCAGCGGTCAAACCGGCCATAAGAAAGCAGATACAGGAATCAATCAACCCGGAAGAAATTAATTAACGTCACAACACACATGCATGAACCTGGATATATACTAGTGCGAACGTTGCTTGAGACTCAGGAGGGCTTTGAAGATGCCCACGAGCACACCGGCGATTGAGAGCAAGGTGGCGATGGTCTTGAAGTTCTTGTAGAAGAATTTGTGCACAGCGATCCGCGCTGGCCTCTCATGCTTGTACTCAAGAATCCTGTCCAGGGTGACTTTGTAGCGGTAGCCGAGTTTCATGTGGCGAGCGAGATCCTTGAAGAAGCCAAGTGTCTCCTGGTTGCTGAAGGAGCTGCGCACGAGGTGCTTAGCTCGCAGCTCGTGCACGTCCTCCTCCTTATCAATGAGCATCGCCAGGAGGGAGAGGTACGAGGAGATGGTGTAGCCATCGGAAGGATAGTTGCTGGACGTACAGGCCTCAAATGCTGCCATGTTGACGAGCCAGCAAGCAGAGACGTCGTACAGGAACAATGGCGTCAGGGAGAGCTCGCCGGTGAGGGATCCTTTCTTGATGCTCATGTCCGCGAACCATGTCTTGTTGCTACTGGCAGTCAGCTTGACGCCGATCTCTGCGAGCTCGATCGCACTACTAGCTAGCGCACTGTATCTCAGCTTGTAATTAGGATCTTCGTTAGGCATGGTAGCAATCTGATAGTATCGAAGGAGCCCAAGAAGATGCGGCGGACTGTAACTCTGGAATTCATGTACAGAGAGTGCGCGCCGTCTGTTTGAAAATGATTTGGGGTCAGAATCGGATGCCCTCGCAGCAACAAACTGGTACACATCAACATCGCAAAAGTTCATGAGAGCCTCGAGCACCAACCAAGGGAGCTGGTTCTCCAGCAGAAAGATGTCCCTCATGCAAGGCCCCGTGGATAGAAACATCCGATTGTCCCATAGAGCAGGTTCCACATCCACACGCACAAACTGCAACAGGAAGCAGCCATCGAAGAACATCATCGCCGCAAACTCGGCGTCGCTGAAATACGCGACCGCATCATGATCCGCGTAGCAACAGCGGGCTTCGCCGGCGATGGAGAGTATCTTGCCGTAGACCTCCTCAACTGAGTGTCCCGACTTCGTGCAGAAGTATTGCGCGGCCGCATCCTTGACCTCCTCCACCTCTTGCAGGTGGGGCAAGCCATGGTGGTACGGCCCGAGGGCCACGAAGCTCGGGATAATGTAGCGCTCGTCTTGGCCACCGATCCCCCGTAGGCCTCGTGGGAACCTATGAATCTTGGTTCCGATCTTGGAGAAATCGGCCTCAAGTTTCTCGGTTGCCTTCCTCACCCTCTCTTGGATAAGTATTTTTGTCTCGTCTACGCCATGGCTCGTGTTCATGGCGCCAACACTGTTGTGTTTGTAAGGTTTTGGTTCAGCTAGTTAATTAATTGAACCCATCCTACATACTAATATTTATACATATATGACACCATTGGCGCCGTACCTATATTCTTTACTGAACTTTACACCAATGAAAAGCTTAAAGGGCTTACTTGTATGTACAAATTCAGATATTCTTTCCTAAAGCCTACGTGATTCTTTCCATAAACTTCGTCCTCAATATCAGCAGCATTCTTTACCCAAAGTCTTTGCAAGTATTTGGTTCCTAGCTGTCTTCATCGTAAGCCCTCGCTCACTCACCATAATTTCTCCTCCGGTCTTTTTGTAATAACGATGGAGGTGGCCCGTGGAAGTGTGCGGACGTAATCTTCACAACAGAAGCCTCAGTTTGGAACATGCAGCCTTTGAGAAAAAACTAAGTTGAATTAAATTGCCTCCTGTGAAATTTGTTCTCTTTAGATATATTCAGCTAAGCTATTCCACAAGCGTAGCAGAGGCTCGTGAAGCCGACCAAGACGGACGCGGAGCCGATCGCTGAATTTGCACAAAATCACCACAATTGGGGTAAGAATTTCATAATGCTACCGGTTTTCATTTTTTTTCAAAAAACTACCGATCTCTGGACAGGCTGTTGCAGATTGCACTGATCGCTCAGTAACCGCTCGTTGACACCCGTTCTGACCAGTGGGGCGCGCTCGTCAGGGTGACGTGGCTCGGGGTAATGGCCTTCAGGCAACGGACGTTAGGCGGAAGAGAAAAGAAAAAGAAATAAATAAATAAAATAAACAAACCTAGAACTAAAAGGGGCAGGGGGCCACTTGGGCCGCCCCACCCCATGCTCTCCACCCCGTGCTCGCATCGCCCCGCCGCCAAACCGAGCCACCGGAGGTCTCCTCCGCCGAACGGCGAGCACCGGCAACCCTCCGCCGCGCTCCACGCCCGTTTCCCCTTGCGTATCTCCCCATCCCCCGCTCCCGTGCGCTGCAGATCCGGGGATACGCCGCCCCGCTCTACAAGTCGCTCTGCTACCTCGGCGGGGAGACCCGGATTGTCGCCGTCAATAGGAACGCCTCGCTCACCGACATCCACGCGTGCCTCTCGCTGTCACTCTTCGCGCACCGGCCAGCCGTTCACACTCAAGTACCAACTCCCCAATAAGGATCTCGACTCCCTCTTCTCTGTCTCCACCGATGAGGACCTCGACAACCTTGTCGACGAGTACGACTGTGTCGCCGCCACCTCCTCCAGCGGCGGATCCTCCCGCACCTCCCGGATCCGCCTC
Organism: Stipa capillata; assembly: GCA_019208055.1. Taxonomy (NCBI): domain Eukaryota; kingdom Viridiplantae; phylum Streptophyta; class Magnoliopsida; order Poales; family Poaceae; genus Stipa; species Stipa capillata. The sequence goes on along the minus strand of JAGXJF010001919.1, from coordinate 15,198 downwards.
TTCCTCTTCCCGGCCAAGCCCGAGTCCTCTTCCTTGCTCGGCTCCCTCCTCGATAACTCCTCCAAGTCCGAGACCTGGTTCGTCGACGCCCTCAACAGCACCATCTCCGGCTCTTTCGACGGCATCCCGCGCGGGATCTCCACTGACTCCGTCTCCGTCAACTGCCTCCTCGGCCTCGAGGACGACTCCTAAGTGCACTCCCGTGGCGGGGCGGCTAACTCCGGTCCAACGGAGGACCAGTGCGCCAACTAGCACGACGTGCAGTTCGTGCCGGACTCGCCGATGCTGGACAAGAACTCGTCGTTCGGTTCGACCTCTTCGGCGCCGTCGCTGTCGAATCTACCGCCGATATGGGTGCGGCCTGAGGATTGTCGAAGGGCATGGCGACGACGATTCCGGTGGCGTTGGAAGATTGGTGGGTTTAGCGTAGCCTAACGTCTGTTGCCTGCGAGCCGTTACCCCGAGCCACGTCACCCTGACGAGTGGGCCCCATTGGTCAGAACGGGTGTCAACGAGCGATTACTGAGCGATCAGTGCAATCTGCAACGGCCTGTCCAGAGACCAGTAGTTTTTTGGAGAAAAAAAATGAAAACCGGTAGCAATCTGAAACCCTTACCCCAATCATGGTGGTTTTGTGCAATTAACTCTACGTATACATATATGACACCATTGGCGCCGTACCTATATTCTTTACTGAACTTTACACCAATGACAAGCTTAAAGAGCTTACTTGTATGTACAAATTCAGATATTCTTCCCTAAAGCCTAGGTGATTGATTCCATAAACTTCGCCCTCAATATCCAGTAGCATTCTTTACCCAAAGTCTTTGCAAGTGTTTGGTTCCTAGCTATCTTTGTTGTAAGCCCTCGCTCACTCACTATAATTTCTCCTCCGGTCTTTTTGTAACAACAATGGAGGTGACCCGTGGAAGTGTGTGGACGTAATCTCTAGAACAGAAGCCTTTGTTTGGAACGTGCAGCCTTTTTAAGAAAAAACTAAGTTGAATAAAATTGCCTCCTGTGAAATTTGTTCTCTCTGTATATATTCAGCTAAGCTATTCCATAGGCGCAGCAGAGGCTCGTGAAGCTGACCAAGATGGATGCGGAGCCAATCGCTGACTTCGGTGACTTCACCGAAGACATCCTCGACGAGGTTAGGGTTTAGGGTACAGGATTGGAATTCGCGAGTTTTGGATGGGGTGGGATATAATTCCTTGTGTTCCTTGATCTAGAGGGAAGGCTGGTGGGGGCCACGGACTGGCAGTGGCAGCAGCGCTACCGGCCACGGGCAGGGAGGACAATCAGTGGGCCGGTATCGAATTATGGGCGGGTTGACACGAAGGATGACAAGACGATGGCGATTGTTGTGGCTAGGAAGTGGTGGCAGCAGGTGTGGAGGCCAAAGAGGCAGTGACGAGGTCGATTGGTTAGCGTGGCTGTGGGAAGTGGTGGTGAATTTAGTGATGGTAGCCTCCTGAGATGTGGAGGAGGGTGATGACGGCGATGGCTTGGGAGGAATGGAGGCAGTTGCTTGAGGATAGGGTGAGTGGCATCGACTGCATTTTAGGGAAAACGTGCTCCAGTTAGCTATGTTGGAGACGGTCCATGCTGTCTGGGCTCCATGATTTTAAATGAGTAAATTCAAAGAAAATTTGAATAGTTATTTTGAAAATTGTAATTTTCAAGTATATACCTGTTGGGGGAGGGGTCCCCGCGCTAGCCCGTTTCTGAAGTCTTCCGCATGCACCGTCAAGGGCACCCCCGACGTCCTTCATCGTCAAAGTGTATGTCGTCAACACCGTCAAGGGCAACCTCGATGTCCGTCATCGTCAAAGTCTACGTCGACGACGCCAAAACGAGGACTACGCCCACGACACCAATGATCGTCCCGATGTCCGTCGCCGTCAGGGTCTGCGTCGGCATTGTCAAGGACTGCATTGACGTGCCTAGATATTCCTCCAAAGATGCCAGAGAATATTCCTCGAATATGCCTAGAATATTCTCCCAAAATATCTTCTATGCATGGTGTCGGCGGAATGGGGCCCAGGGTCCCCCGAACCGCCAGCGGATGCCAACCAGATGCCGCGGAGCGAGACATGTGGCGGTCGGCTTTGTGCAGACCCCGCCCCGGCAGCCAAGTGGGTCCGGCGGTCAAGCCCAAGCGCTCGGGGGCCTTCCCCGAGCGTCGCACCCGCGCACAACAATCTGAAAAGGGCCTTGGGCTCCTGAGAGCCCAAGGCTCAGGATCCGATGGGGGCGCTCGGGGTCCTTCCCCGAGCGCCCGGCGTTCCCGGGTGCGTGGGCCCCAGGGAAGCGCTCGGGGCATCCCCCCGAGCACTCCTCCTGCAGCTCCCCCCGGAGAGGGGCCCCGAGCGACCCTCCAATGAGTGCTCCCCGAGCGCTCGAGGTCACTCGGGGGCAGCCTGGGACAGCTGGCACCCCTCCCAGTTGAAGGAACCGCTCGGAGTCGGAGCGCTCGGGGGTCGTCGGGTCCCCTGTGGGGCCCAGCTCTGAGCACGTCATCGAGCGATTAGCTTCTCCCGCAAGCCTCAGTCCTGGCAGAGGCATTTAATGCATGTCATTCGACAAGGAATCCTAAGCCCTATGAGGGCATGATGACGGTTAGGCCGGGCCCTACCCGCTCAGGTTCCGTCTGACAGCTTTGTTGACCGACCAGGCGCGCCGCACCGCACGCCCCGGTCGCAGTCAACCTTTTTGCCCCCTTGGGTCGCGTCACCGCGTACCCCGGTGCGCGGGTTTGGTCGCTGACGCCCGGGGCCCAGGGGCGGGCGTTTCACCCATCTTGTCAGGAGAAGCCCGGTAAGTCTCCATTCGCGGGACCCACCGGGCGTGAAGGTGTCAGGATTCCTGTCCGGAAGCATGGCGGGGAGACGTCTGGCTCGGAAATCGACGCAGCGCATTAAATGTAAGGAGTGGGCGGCCCTGTAGCGCCCACGTCGCCGTTAGAACCCTCTGGCCGCTGTGGTGACCCCCCGGGTATATAAGGGGAGGACCAAGGCCATGCAAAGGGGGGGTTGGCTGATTGAACGACTCTAGGTTAGATCTTTTTCCCAAGTCACGTTCTCGGTTGCTCTCTTCTTCAGTTGGTTCTTTAGTAAGAACTCGAAGGTTAGAGCTCTGGGAGAAGAACTCCCCTTGTAAGCAAAATAGCCTTTGTAATCCCGGATAGATCAATACACACATACGAGCAGGACGTAGGGTTTGACACCTCCGGGTGGCCTGAACCTGGGTAAATCCTTTGCGTCTCCTGCATCAGATCCACCCTCTCCACGATCCGTCACCGGCCCATAAGAAGGACTCTACAGCGCCCCCGGCCGAATCCCAAAGGGGGTCCAACCGGACCACCGCTAGATGCGTCTCTACGCCGACACATGGGAAATGACAACAATACCCCTGTAAAGTCCCTCCCAGGTGAGGGCAAAATTGTAATCTCACTTGTTCCATTCTCAAACCCTATAAATACCCCCCTGGGGGTAGAGGAAGGAGGAGATTTTCTTGTAAGCCCTAATTCTACATTTCAATGCAAAGGTGATTTTCACCCCGTCGGACACGACTGGGGTTTCGTCTTGTCGAATACGCCTCGTGTTTCACGACGTCGCACATGTCTCGTGCTTCACCTCGACAGACGGCCAAAGGGTCATACTTGCTCGTACTCCTCCTGCACCACCGACAGTCGCTGTAGCCGTTCGGGGGTGCCACAAATTTACTGTCTAGACTTGTATCTACGACAATACCCAAATATATATACTCAAAAATGGTGCATTCCTTTCAAAAATTTCACTCAAATTCAACAAATTTTGGGGTAATTTGGTTCACATACCTAGAATTCAGGGTATGGCTGTCATCTAATATACTCTAAAACTTTTGAATTTCAGTGAATTTTTTCAAAGCTATGTAACTTTTGAATTATTATAATCAGATATATACCCAACATAAAGTTTCAAAAATCATAACCAAATTTGATTTAAATTAATAATTTTAATATCATGAAGATAGAGCCCCAATTCGGATTCACATTTATATACATACATATATATCATATATGTGCATATGTATAGATATATATATATGACACGCGTACATATATATGCATGCACCTCTTGCACGTGAAATAACCAGCCACTCGTCGCCGCATCCAATAATACTCAATGTCACCTATGCATTTTTCATCGAGGTCCCAGAACACATGCTACCTGTATCTATCCTCGAACATGTGCTTTTATGCCTTTATGCAATATTCTTTGCTGAAAGTCTTTGTTAATGTCTGATTCCTAGCTTCATTGTAAAATAATCATGTTTAATGATAATTTGTACAGGCATTTCTCCTAATGGGAGGCCACGTATATACAGATGACTGAATGACACGATCTAATGTGTTTGGAGGACATATAGGCCCAGTTCTTTTCAGCTTCTAGACCAGCTTCTAGGTGAAATTAAGCCTAAACCAAAAAGAACTTAAAATTTATCAATAGCTTAAATTCACAGCTTGAGCCCTCTCCTATTGAGTGAAAATAAGCTACCAAATAGCAGCTTCCCGAGCTTCTCTGTTATTCCCTTCGCCTCCTCCTATTTCCACCAGACCTCCCTCGGCCGCAGCCCGCCCGCCCACCACCGAGCCGCGTTCCTCCGCCGCTCCCCCGTGGAGCTCCTCCGCCGCTCCCCCGTTTCCCCTTGGAGCTCCTCCGCCGCTCCCCCGCCACTCTTCCCCCTCCTCCGGTCTCTCACCGCCGTCGGGCCGTTCGTCCGCCGCTCCTCCGCCGCTCCCCCGTGGAGCTCCTTCGCTGCCTCCGCCGTTCCCCCGTGGAGCTCCCCCGCCACTCTCCCCCTCCCCCGGTCTCTCACCGCCGTCGGGCCGTTCCCCCGCCGCTCCTCCACCGCTCCCCCTTGGAGCTCCTCCGCCGCTCCCCCGGCCGCCGCCCGCCCGTCTCCTCTGCCACGACTCTGCCGCCCCGACTTCTCCAGCGGCCACCAGCATCCAGCAGCTCAGACGACAAGCTGAAAAGAACTCGAGGTGAGTTTGTGCCGACTTCTCCCCACCGCAGCTCATTTGGGTAGAAAAGCTAGAAACCGTTTCTGGAGAAGCTCAAGCTGAAAAGAACTGGGCCATAGACACACATGGAGCAGTATTTGCTCGTGGATTGTACCTCAGAGTGACATACGTACGCGCGTATATGGAACGGATAAATGCATGCTCTTGAGTTAATGAGATGATGCCAAATAATATATCTTCTATATATTAAAAATATAATATAACTAAAAAAATATACTAGAAATTTTCAGAACAAAGCAAAATATTCTAGCCATTAATTTAGTGCACCTTATTATTATTGGTGAACCTCGACCGATAGACTTAAATAGATCACTGCCGGTAGATTTTTCATAACTATATCTAAACAGATTACATTCGATAGATCATTATGGCTATATCTAAATAAATGACAGCCGATATCAACATGAGAGAAGTGTTTTTTGCTTTTTAAAAAAATTAGAGATGATTAATGAAAGGACAGACTAGTCAATTTTCTTACGCCGACGCCCACGTCCCAGTCCAGATCCGCTCGAGGCTGGTTCCCAGATCGGCATACGGCGGCAGCGGGAGCTAGTCGAGCGAGCGGTTGCGACAGCGAGCGCGCGTGGTGGCCGGCGGCGCCGGAAGGGATCTGGCCATAGGCCGTAGGGTTCGCCCCGGCGGTGAGGAACTCAGAGCAGAGTATCACCATCTCCACTTCGGAAAGCCTGCGGCCACCGTCGTCATTGATCCTGATTTCGAGCAACGTGTCGACATACGCACCTATCGTTCCGCAGCGCCACGCCCTCAACTAACAGCGACCAGGCCCCCGGATTTCATCTCCGCCGCCGCCGCTCTATCTGGCGATGGTTCCGGCTAGAGAGGAGGAGAGAGAGGCCGCCGCATCCTCCCGCCTCGCCTCCTTCCTACGCCCCTCCTCGCTCGCGGCGGTGGCACGACAGCTCCCAATAGCCCCCAAATGCCGGCAGCGCCGCCCAAATCGGAACGCACGTAGGGTTTCCTGCCCCAATCGTGTTCGTCTCGCGGCACCCTGACCTTCATCTCTTTAGCCTCCAGTGAGATTGCCGCTGTTTAATTGTCTCGATTTGCTTGATTTTGATATGTATATTCAGAGTGCTGTCTGATGCATGTTATAGCACTAATCATGATTTCCTTTCACATGTATGACATGATTATTGTGCTCTCTTTCCTTGATTTTCACAGAAAATGCAATGAACTGCTAACTCTTCGCAAGCCAGCTTTTGTAGAAGGAGCATTCTAGATGTGATGCATTGCTTCGTGATGGCCAGGTCTCATGGTTAAGCTTCATGTTTCTCGACGGTATATCAGGAATATATGAAGCAATCTTACTGCAGGTTGACTGTAGAATGTACAGGCTCTTTCATACCCATTTCTCAATAAAAGTTTTCTCTATTTATTTTTAGAGCGGTTTCAATGTTGTAATCGAAAGGTGTTTCTCTGCAGCATGGCACTAATGAGGACACAGCCTTAGTCAAACAAGCTGAAGACTTTTAGTAATAGAAAGGTGCAAAAGGCAGTCACCAGATGAACGTCGGACTCCTCTTCATAGCTTCTTACTTCAGAGAAACACAGTCTGAGCAATTTTGTTTTTTTGAATGTTCAGATTGTATTTGGCCATGTATATTTGTACTTGTCTGATTGTAACATCAGAAAAAGGATTGTTGTCAGCTTGACTTGTGCATTGGTATGGATCCGAGCATGTTCAACTTTCTAAATGTTGTGAACTCACTATTGTATTGATCAGTGTTCACTTCTCCAAATGGAGCTGCAATTCAGTAAAACTCAGTGTGTGATATCCTTCAGTAATTAGGATTTCTACTATGGCATCATCAGAGGAAACATTTTTGCCAAATACAGACAAATATTGAGCATCCAGAAACCTTGCTATAGGTGTTTGAGAAAGTATACTGATCTATGAAGGACGTTCCATAATAACTAATTCGAGAGGCCTGCATGGCTAGCAGGGTCTACAGGCGGCCGCGGAAGAGGCACGTCGTGACGGCAGGCAGGAAGGCGAAGATACTGAGCTTGGTCCCGGAGCAGAGCATCAGGTCCCGTAGCGCGTCGCCAATGCCGCGCACGGCGTCCTCGTCAAGCAGCTCGCCGAGGACCGGCACGATGATCGCGACAGCCTCGCCAGCGGCACCTGTGGCCGAGAGCAGCGAGAATGAGGCTGAGAGCGACGCGTAGTAGGACGACGTGGTCTCCAATCCATGCATGGCCGTCCGGTGGCGGGGCGGAGCGCGTGGGGATCTGCAGGACGTCCCGCGTCCTCGGCCGCTCCCCGGGGTTCGGGAGGCTGCACGCGAGGCCCAGCAGCAGGAGCTGCTCGGCGTCGCCCTCGTCGAACTCGCCGGCGAGCCTCTGGTCGACGGCGTCGAGGATGCGGCCTGCACCGTGGAGCTTCCAGACCGCCTTCAGCAGCTGGCTGCACCCGGCGGAGGTGCTGCAGGAGACGCGGCACCCGCAGACGATCTGGAGGATGATGGCGCCGAAGTGAACACGTCCGGTTCTCTCGTCGCCCTGCCGGCGTGGAAGCTCCGGCGCAATGTAGCCCAGCGTCACCGGGGCTGGGTCTGGACATGGCTTCAGGCCCCAAAAAAATGAGTAATCTGTCCTTTGGCTAGTCATTTAAAAACGTTTTAAGATTTATGTAAAAAAAAATTAAAATAGCATAGAAGCTACTGTTTCACTAATTATACCTAGACATATTACAGCTGATAAATCAGGTACATACAACAACCGATAAATCATCATAATTATATTTAAACATATCACAATTGAGAGGTCTTCATAAATCTACCTAAACAGATCACAAATTGATCTTCATAATTATACCTGAATGATCAACTAACCGTGATCGAATTTTAATTCTGCGTGGTCTAATATCATTTACAAACAAGCTAACGAACTCACGATCTGAATTTTTATTTTGATTTAATATCACATATGACAACGAATAGTACAACTCTAGTGTATATAATGACAGTATCCGTATACGAATACTCAAGGATTTTCTAGATACCCGGAGGTACCCCGTACCCGGGAAGGATTCTAGGGAGATAAGGAAACCACCCACAGGTGTTCAAGACTTCTTAAACAAAAAATTTAATCTCATTGTTTAAGAATGATGGAGTCCTATTTAAGACAAGTCATACTCGATACGACATGCGCTCTATAAAAGGACTCGAAACTCTATGGAGAAGATATCTCTTAAGCCTCATTTGATCACAAACAAGTTTTGGTAGATCCACAAGCCTCAAAGCAAGTCAGAAGTCTAGCCTGAAGACTTCCGAGCAAATAGAAGGGAAAATCAACTTCGACATTCATCTCTGACTGATAGTAGATCCAATCTAGATTAGCCAAACCCTTTATATTTTGTCTCGAGATTAATACAAGACTCACACGACGTAAGGTTGTTATCCTCTGGGATGCCCGAACCTGTATAAAATCCTCTTGTCGACAGATAGATTCGCATTGGCACTCGGTATCCCTATCCCTACTCTATTTTCTCCACGTATTACATAAGATCGACAGTTTACCGATCGTCAACAACATACATGTCTAAAAATAAAGATGATTAAAGATATTTCCTGTATAATTGCGCGGGACACCGTACTAGTTGGCCAAACACCACAATGCATGCATTAACACGTATGAGCATGGGCCTCTCTGCGAATCTCTCGATCTGGCATGGTGGTTCAACGGTGTGGTCTTCCGGCCTCCTCCGAAGTGGCGGTGTTGCTCCCGGGTTTGGAGGCAAGCTCCGGAGGGGTGTAGCTCACGGATCTGGAGCCCCGATCTGGTGAGCCCTTTTATCTCAGATGTCTCCCCCGTCGGTCTTAAGAGAGTTGCCTCTTCGGCTCTGGTTTGTTGGAGCCATGACGCCGGCTCTCCCATATATTTTGATCAGGATGATACTACCGCCGATGTGCATTCAATGATTCTTTTGCTGTCGTTCGTGACAGACTTCGAATGCAGCCATAGAGGGAGCCCTTTTCCTCTACATATCGATGGACCAATGTCAGCTTTGTTATCTTGTTAGTTTTCTGTGTCTTTGTGACTTCGTTGTACGATCTGTTCGCATAACCTGTTCAGCAGTACATCTTATCATGCGGCTTTTGCCAAGAGATCCAGGAAGAATTTAGCCTAAGTTTGAGTACAGCCGCAACTTGTTGCAATCTGGAGTTTTTAACATTAAAAGAATCTGATGACATGAGTATCTTCCACCTAGTAATGGTTTCCTCTAGCAGGACTATCCTGAGTGCCCAATAGGTAGATATTATTTCATCCACCAATCTGCAATTTACTTTGTTCCATTGTTTTTTATTTGTCAATGCAAGCATCGTCTTTTGAGTTTGGTACAACACTTGCCATATTCATGGACAGCCCAGTATAAAGCATAGGAGGAGGGTTGCATGCCTCCACACTTGCATTAACAGCCAGCAAGCAATATAATGATTTATGTCGTGTTAATCGTTCCCATGCAACTTTTTTTTTCCACTAATAGGTGCAGCTTTAGAAATGAGGTTATACCAAAACTTAGATCTGTAGCTGTAATTTGAATGTGATTTGTCTCATCTGGGTCTGTATAGGATAAGTTTCCGTCGTTTTTGATACCTTATGATCATATTGTTATTTCAGAACAGTAGAGATTACTATGATGATGTTGTTATTTCAGAATAGTAGAGATTACGTATCTTAAAAGAATCATTTGGATGGATCTGGTTGTCAATTCAAAAGCCAAGTACAAGCATGTTTTTTTGGTAGATGCATTTTATTGTCTGGTATTCAGTTGTTTGGGTTCAACAGATGGGTGAAAAGAGACAGTTTACAGGAAAGGAAGGTGGGACAGTTTGCTTCTTTTATACTGTTCGAGGGAGTACTTTAGGCTACCATGTCAAAGAGAGAATTGCTTCTTTTATCCCGGTTGATTGGCAATGGGAGGCGACTGAGCAAGGGGCTGAATTTTTGGCCAAGTTCCCTTCTCAGATTGAGCTGATTCGCTTGACTCGTATTGGTGCTTTTCAAGTCAAACCATACGGCTATGATGAAGCGAAAATCCAAGTGGAAGAGTGGGTACCAAAAATTGAACCAAAGTTTTATTTGACAAAGGTGTGGGTTCGTATTTATGGAGTTCCATATGAAATTAGGGACTTCATAAGTCTCCATGCTGTGGGTTCAATTATTGGAAAAACAACAAAAGTAGACATGGTGACTACTCGTAAAGAAGAAGTGGTTCGGTTGCAGGTGGCCGTGATGGACCCAAAAGAAATCCCCAAAAAAGAAGAAATTGTGGTTGGCTCTGGGGTGTACACCATTTTTATTAATGTTGAAGGTGATAATAATGGCTCACAGGCTATCGATGAATTTGAAGATGATGATATCCTGGATGATGACCCATCTGATTTTGACAAGGATGGTGATGCTCCTATGGAGGATCGAGAATCCAAAAGACATAAGAACGGGGAGGAGAACAATGGCTCCAATCCTAATTTTGACAAAAACAATGGACAAGATAATTCTATTGATGCAGGTGGATCACAGAACTTGTCTCAAGGACAGTCGCCGGCAGTTCAGCCGGTCTCTGATTTGGCTGTCTTGGAGGCTTGGCCGTCTCTATCGGCGTCGAGGGACCGGTCTGGTACTCCTAGCTCCCTAGTTCTGCCTCCGGTGCTGTTAGAGGCGACTGCGGCGGTTTGTTCGGTGCCTGTGGAGAGTACCTTGCCTGGGATGCGGGAGCACGGTGATCTGGTGGTGGCACGGGAGAGCCCTCCTCTTTCTTCACCGCCTCCTCCGAGCATTGAGGTATGCCATAGCACGCGTATCAGTGCTCAGCCGTTCGCTGACTTGGGGAGCATGGAGCGGGCTAAACTTCGTGCAAAGATTAAAAATCTTGAAGCAGTGACAGGTACGTCTATTTCTAGTGCCTCCTCTATTCTTAAAGTTCCTGATTCGCAATTTTTAGATATTGCTTCGGGTATTGGGATTTCTTTAGGATCCTGTAGTTCAGAGAAGTGTAGTTCTATTAATCTTTTGAAAGATGCTGAATGTGATAGGATTGCTGCTTTAGTTAAGGGTAAAAATAAATCTTCGAATGTGGATGTGTCGGGGCTGCTTAATCTTCCTTTGCTCAATGATATGTGTTCGGATTTATATGAAAATGTTGAGGGGGTCGACACACCTCTGTCAAGTGGATCCGCATTTTTTTGAAAAGGTTCCCACGACAAAACCCATCAAGGTGGCCAGGTTGTTTAAAAATCCCTCCACCTCGGTCACTAAAATTGTTGCCAATTCTAGTTCATGATGAGAGGTCTCTTTTGGAATAGCAGAGGTCTCGCGAACTTGGCTAAACATCGTAGAATTTTAGAGTTAGTTAAAGAAAATAATTTGGACTTTATGGCAATTTCCAAAACCACTACATCGTCCTTCACCCAATCCAAGTTGTCTCTAGGCAGAGGTCGTGATTTTTTATGGCACTGGACTGCACCTCGTGGGCGGTCTGGAGGGATGTTGTTAGGGGTTAACAGGGTGGTTTTTCATGTTGACTCGATAGATGACGGTGACTTTTTTATTAAGTTTAAGCTGTGCAGTAGAAAAGATGGTTTTACATGGGTATTAATGGCAGTGTATGGGGCTGCTCAAGACCATGATAAGGACATTTTTCTTGCTGAATTGGTCTGGGCAGCTAGTTATGACAGACTTCCTATTTTGATTGGGGGGATTTCAATATAATTAGACGCAACTCAGAGAAAAACAATACCAATTTTCATGACAAGTGGCCATTTCTGTTTAATGCTTTCATTGAAAATTTGGAATTGCGAGAGATTGAACTTTCAGGCCGCAAGTTTACTTGGGCAAATAATTTAGTTAAACCCACTGTTGAAAAATTAGACAGAGTGTTAATGAGCTCTGAGTGGGAGTTCAAGTTCCCGCTTGTCACAGTTTCTGCGCTTGAACGAGTTCTTTCGGATCATACTCTGCTTTTGCTGTGTTCAGGGGTGATCTCGCGCCCCGCAACTCTGCCCCGCAAAAAAAACCATCACGTTGTAACCAGAGTTTGCACATGGTTACAACGTGATGGTTTTTTTTGCGTTGGTGTCCAAAGTGTGGATTGAGTCCCAATGTTCTGGATCGGCTATGGTACGTTGGCAAAGTAAAATCAGAGCGGTCCGCCAATTTCTTAGGGGTTGGGCCAAAAATATGAGTGGGACTAATAAGTCTTTAAAGAAATCCTTAATTCATACAATTGATGAACTAGATTTAAAAGCTGAGTCCCGTCAACTCCTGCCTTCGGAGATTGCTATGAAGCAGGAAGCCAACGATAAATTAACCTCTCTTCTTCGGGAAGAGGAAATCAAATGGTATTAGCGCTCAAAGGCAAAGTTCATCCTTGAAGGAGATAATAATACTAAATATTTTCATTTGTTAGCTAATGGGCGTCACCGTAAACAAATGATTTATCAACTGGAGCAAGATGAGGGTCTTATTACTGGTGATGTCCATTTACGTAGGTATATTACTGGATATTATAAAAAGCTTTTTGGGAAGCCAGAGGATAATCATGTCCAATTAGAAGATATGACATATGATTTGCCTCAGCTCTCTCATGAAGAGAATGCTTTTCTAACAGCTCCATTCACAGAGAAGGAAGTCTATGCGGCGATCTGTGATATGGAGCACAATAAAGCTCCTGGTCCTGATGGTTTCCCGGCTGAATTTTTTCAATTTTTCTAGGAAACAATTAAACATGATCTTTTGGTGCTCTTTCATGATTTCCATGCTGATATTTTACCTTTATATTCTTTTAATTTTGGTACTATCTCGCTTTTGCCAAAAAAAGAAGACGCGAAACAAATTCAGCAATATCGTCCAATCTGCCTTCTCAATGTTAGCTTCAAAATTTTTACTAAAGTTGCGACAAGCAGGTTAGCCTCGGTTGTTGACAAGGTTATCCGGCCTAGTCAAACGGCCTTTTTATCTGGCCGTAACATTCTTGAAGGGGTCGTTATCGCTCACGAGACCCTTCATGAGATCCATAGAACTAAGAGTGATGGGATAATCTTGAAATTAGATTTTGAGAAGGCTTACGATAAGGTAAAATGGCCTTTCTTAATCCAAACCTTAAAGTTGAAAGGCTTCTCGGCTACTTGGCAGGATTGGGTAACCCATTTCACCCAAGGGGGAGGTGTCAATATCAAAGTCAATGATGATGTTGGTCCCTTCTTTTAAACCAAGAAAGGTCTTCGACAAGGAGATTCCATATCTCCTCTCTTGTTTAATTTGGTCGCGGATATGCTCGCTATTTTACTCAAGCGAGCAAACGATACTGGTCTATTGAGGGTCTTGTTCCGTACCTTGTGGAGGGACAGTTTGTCCATCCTTCAATACGCCGATGACACCTTGATTTTTCTTAAACATGATTTGGATTTTGCTAAAAACTTGAAAATTATCTTATGTCTTTTTGAATAGTTGTCGAGGTTAAAAATCAATTTTCATAAGAGCGACCTTTTTTGTTTTGGTGTGGCCAAACAATTTGAAGCCCATTATACGCAGCTGTTTGGATGTGGTCTGGGGTCTTTTCCTTTCCGGTACCTAGGCATCCCGATGCACTTTCGACGTCTTCGTAATTCTAACTGGAAACACATTGAGGACCGTTTTGAGACTCGGTTAAGCTCTTGGAAAGGAAAAAATTTGTCGGTTGGAGGTAGATTGGTTTTAATCAATTTTGTCCTCTCTAGTTTGCCTATGTTTTTTATCTCCTTCTTTGAGATCCCGGTTGGAGTTCGGAAGCGCCTTGACTTTTATCGCTCTAGATTTTATTGGCAGAGCGATGAGCAAAAAAGAAAATATAGGCTAACTAAAGGGAGTTGCTGCTGTCGTCCTAAGGACCAAGGTGGGCTAGGCATTCTTAATTTAAAACAATAAAATAGAGCTTTGCTTTGTAAATGGCTCTTCAAACTCTCAAATGAGAATGGTATGTGGCAAAGTCTCCTTAGAAAAAAGTACCTTAGATTTAAACCGTTATCCCAAGTCGTCTCTAAGCCGGGGGATTCTCAATTCTGGTCTGGCCTTATGGGAGTTAAGGACATGTTCTTTCCTCTTTGTCGCTCCCAAATTGGCAATGGTTGTCAAACGAGATTCTGGGAAGATGTTTGGTTTGGGTTTACCCCTTTAAAAGATAAATTTTCAAGATTATTTTATGTGGCCCAAAATAAACATGTCACGGTGGCATCGGTCTTCCAGTCTACACCTCTATATTTATCTTTTCGACGAGCGATTGTTGGGCCTAAATTGGTGGAGTGGAATAATTTGATGATAGATATTGCAGAGTTCACGGTTTCTGGGAACCGGGATAGACTCATTTGGGGTTTAAATCCTAATGGGCAGTTCTCTGTTAAGTCTATGTATCATTTCCTAATGAACACTAATGCCCAGTTCCGTCATAAACACTTTTGGAAATTGAGAGTGCATCTCAAAACCAGGATTTTTCTTTGGTACCTAGGTAGAGGGGTCATTCTCACAAAAGATAACTTGATTAAACGAAACTGGAATGGATGTCCCAAGTGTTGCTTTTGTCCTCAGAACGAAACCATCCAACATCTATTTTTTGACTATCATGTCGCTCAGTTTTGTTGGCGGGTGGTAGAGCTAGCCTTTAACTTGTTACCTCCTCGCTCTGTTGCTGATATGGTGGGGAATTGGTACTGTAATATTGATGATAATATCAGAAATCGAGTTTTCATTGGCGTCCTTACTCTATATTCGGCTATTTGGCTTTGCCGTAATGATGTAATTTTTGATCAAAAGTTCTTTTATCATCTAAATCAGGTGGTGTTCATATGCGTACATCTTCTGCGTTCATGGATTCCACTGCAGCAGGAGGATCAACGACCATCTTTAGAGACTGGAAGCAACCTGTTGAGACATGTGGTGCTTCACTTATTCTCGTCTAGTGCTTGGCGGCTGTTGCCCAAAATTAGTGCTGCTAGCACTCCATAGGACACCTTGTTTAGTTCTGCCACGTGCTAACTTGGGAGGTTTGTCGTATGGTTTATTGTGTTTTCTTATAACAGACTGTGTATGTGTCTGGTGACTATGTTCATTGGCTGTGTGCATCTTGATAT
>JAGXJF010001918.1:0-249839 GCA_019208055.1 Stipa capillata | reverse complement strand
CTCGGGGGCTAGATGGAGCACGAGTTCCACAACTCAACTCCACGCCCGGGTATGGCGGCATCAGCACCTTGCATTTATCCGAAGATTGGTGAGTAACCGACGTTTGTTAACTCGGTTCGCCTCTTCCCAAATGCAACGGCGGACAGCTACCTTGCATCTGCGCGGGGCCAGGCACAGCACGAGTTCCTCAATTCGTTTCGCCTCCCTGACTATGGCAACCTACCCCGAGGCCCGAGTACCAACCTACTCACGCATTAAATCTACTCCAGCGAAGTAACTCGCACCAACAGTCGGGGGCTGGCACAGTGAAGTTTTTTTAGCCTGTTCATCCGAGTTCCTGCTAACTTGCACAAACAGTCGAGGGCTGGCACAGCGAAGTTTTTTCAGACTGTTCATCCGAGTTCCTGCTAACTCGCACCAACAATTGAGGGCTAGCACAGCGAAGTCTTTCCAGAATATCCATCCGAGTTCCTGCTAACTCACCCAAATAGTCAAGGGCTAGCACAACAAAGTTTCTCAGACTGTCCATTCGAGTCCCCACTAACTCGTACAAACAGTCGGTGGCTCGGAGGCATATAGCACATTACGTAATCCAACGATAATACGGTTACGTAGAAGAACAAAGGAGTTTGCCACATCAAGCACAAGACGACAAAAAACCACAAGATCTAGATTGCATAAGTTAAAGTTCTTCATAGCACAAAACCAAGGACATACAAACAAGGGGAGGTGGGTCTAGTCCTCCTTCCTAGCAGTATCACTGCCCCCGAACATATAATCACCCTCGCTATTTTTAGGAACAACGATCGCATTCTCCACCGCCTCGAACTCGGCTTCACCGATGAACTTCTGCACCGACTCGCGCCAGTCGTTGATCCGCGTATCCTCCGCTCCGGGTTGTCGGGGCACGAACTCGCTAATCTCCCGCTCCAACAAGTTAGCAGGCAGCTCCGCTGCCAAGTCCTTAGCCAGGGCCAACGCATACGAGATGGCCGCCGTGGCCATACCTTTCGCCCGCATGGCCGCATCCTCCCTAACAAAGGCTACGAAGTCGCTCCGACAGGCTTGATACTCAGCCACGGCTCTCGGCAAGTCTTCAGGTGCAAACTTCGTAAGATCAGGATGGCGATCGAACTTCAGACCCACCATGACTTGGTTAAGAAGGGAGCACGCCTCCGTGGCAGCTCGAGTCTGCACCTGCAACTGTCCACGGGAGAGTTTGGCATCCTTCTTCGCCCCCTCGAGCTCTTGGCTAACAAGCCGGTGGAGATCGGTTGCCGACTTGGCCGCCGCTGCGGCCCATCTCTGCACGGACTGAGACTGAGGCGAGTTGCTCCTTTAACTCGGCATTAGCCACCTTCAACACCCCGAGTTCCTCGGCCTGCCCGGCCTGAGCTTTGGCCTCTTCCGCACGATTGGTCGCGGCCGTCAGCTGGGCCACCAACTCGACATTCGCGGCTCGCAGCCGCGAGGCCTCTTCCTCGCTCCCGCGGATTCAACTAAGGAGCGCTTCTTCTTTGGCGGCCGCCGCAGAAGTCGCTCACTACCACAAGACACGAAACGAGACTAAGGCATTTAAAGAAGTGATTACAAAAACGAAGAAGTCAGAAGCCAAGAAGGGCATCACTCACCTTCATCCATGTCAAGGCATAGTCAATATACGTCCGGTACTCGTTACGGGGCAGTGGACGTTTCAACTCACCATCATCAACTTCAGGGATGGCCTCCGGACTGGCGAGTTCGGGTTCCCTCACACCAGCAGCGGAAGCCACCAAGTCCCGAGGCACTCCCGTAGGAGGATTGCCACCGGAGGACCCGGCGCCTCCCCCTAAATGCCCCTCGGTGCCACTAAGCTCTACTTCCAGGATCACCATGAGCTCCCAACATTCGGAGGGGGGAGCGCGATGATGAGGCAGCAGGAACAGGCGTGAGGCTAAAAAATCAAGAACTCGGGATTCAAGCAAGAGTGAAAAAAATGGAACTTCAGGCAAAAGACAAGAGAGAGCCCTACCTCGAGCTAGGCAAGGCCGCCTTCTTCGCCGGTCCTTAGGAAGTCGAGAGGCCGGAAGGCCGCTTGAAGGTATATCGCTGTCAAACGGCAAAATCCAAAGTCAAGAACTCGAGAAAAGCAAGTCGACACTCCACTTTACAAAACATGAAGGGGAAAACTCACTGGGGCGGCTTGACCCCTTCCGCTAGAACTCGTGGATGACTTCCTACCCTTGGACGTTGGGGCCTTCCGGGTCCGGATAGTCCCGACGCTTGTTGACTCTTCCACAATGACCTCAACACCTTCCCACGGGCCGGTCCCTAAGAAGGGACGCTGAGTGCGAGCCAAAAATAGCTAACTCCATTATAATCGACCACCCCAAAGACTAGAAGGTGCAGCTAAAGAGAAACACAGGGAGGAAATGATTATCGAGATGATTGTGGCTCTAGTCATCTCATCCCAGTAGGCAAGCGATTCGATCTCCGGATGAACTCCGGACTCCCAGGGCGAAGCCCGGCGCCGTCATCGCTCCACTCAGCCTTAAAGAGATCGTCGACTCGGCTCCAGACTACCGCTGTTGCAGTACAGAAAGGCATAAGGACTCAAAGGGAAAAATACCAATATCAGTTCGAGTTGTCAGAAAGGACAAATGAGGAAGCATACCGTCATCAGCCAGCAAAAGGCCGACTTCATCCGACTACCCGGGGAGTTGTCGCACCCCTAACGGTGCAATGCGGCAGGTGATGAAGTCACCGACTACATGTACCGCCGTTAGGCCTCCCCGACGCAACTCGGCAATACGATCCTTCACGGCCCGAGTCCGCCGCGTCAGACGCGGGTGATCCTTCCACAAGTCCCGCGTGGCCAGAACCTCGCATCGCGTTGCCGGGTCATGTTCCGAACTATTGTAGATGGCCCAGTAGGAGGCCCACTTCCCCCACGAATCCTTAGGGGAGAAGGGGATGTAACTCGCCTTGGCGTCATCATGGAGAGAAAAAGGAGAGGCGCTGTAGACTTGACCCACCGTCGACACATTTAACGTGTAGAAATACCGGAACGACTCGACGTCCAGCTTCGTTCCGATGAAGGCCTCACAAAGATGTGCGAAGACCGCAAGGAAAAAGATCGAGTTGGGTAGAAGTTTTACCAACTCGATGTCGAAGAAGGATAGGATGTCTCGTAGGAACTCGAACATCGGTAGTCCGAGCCCGTACTTGAAGAAGTGAAAGAAAATGACCAGGTCCTCCTACTGGAAAAATGGCCGGGTCTGGTCAGCCGGAGCTCGGAAGGCCACTGACTCGGGCAGCTCTCCCTCGTGCACCATGCATGAAAGGTCCTCCGAGGAGACGCGTGAGGTGGGCAACCCAGCCATTCCCGGGCCAGAACTCACTCCGCTCCCTGCGACAGCCGACGGCGCCTTCGACGCAGCCAGTCCCGAAACCTCCGTCGCCGGAGCCTTGCCGCGGGCCGGATCCCTAGACGCCGTAGCGGCAGATGAAGCCTCACCCGCTGGTACCTCAGCGGCCCCCTCAATGGGACCCTCCATTACCGGCCTTGACTCCGCAACCGACATCTCGCCAGAACAAAACACCCATTGGGTCAGGGGGAGGTGGCGCGTTGGTCCACCGACACCCAAAAGCTCGGAAGTTAACCGGATCTTTGACCATCGCGAGGAAGAAGAAAGGAAGATGAGAAGACAAAGCGCCGTGGAAAATTTTGAAGCAAAAAAGCGAATGGAAGACGAGAGGAGAAAGGAAACTTTATTTAATCACCCGGACCTATGCCCGAGGAATCGCAATCGTCCCGACGCTTCGGCGCATTACGCCTGGGAAAACGCAACTGTCCCGGTGCACGAACAGGCCCATTATGCAGCAGAGGATAATCATGACATCACCATCTGTAAATTTCACCGAACGGGTTCAGACCACAATAAAGGGGCTAGGCCCATCTGGTTCTACAGCCCGGCTCGGCATCACCTCGAATTTGGATTTACCTAGTCCGAATTTCTGCTCCATCACGCGTACTGATGGGGGGCTTGATGATGGATAGTACTACTACCATGTATTATTAGGGCATGTGAATCTTCCAATGAGCCCCCAGAGAGAAGCCATGGCTCGAAGGCCCGGTTAGGAATAAGCGTGGGCACCAAGTCGGTGAGTCCCAACCAGAATCGGAGAACAACTCTTAGCGTGCCTTCAGGGAGGAGTCCAACTCGTGTACTACGAGGACTCAAGATATGCCATTAAAGAGGAATCCGACTCGTGTACGGCGAGGATTCAAGATGAGGGTACTGCCTTATTCCGCCTATATAAGGAACACAAACCCCTCGAGGAGGGGACAAGTTAGATTGGATCGGAAAGCCCTAGTCGAGTAGCCATCCTTAAGATCCCTCAGCCTTAGAATCAATTTCGTCCGGTTCCCAACCCGTCGAGTTCCCCTTGTAAGCCGATCTCGCCAAGTTCTCTACTCGTCGAGTCCCCCTTGTAGCCACTGGTACTCTGTACTGCATATCAATCCAATCCTAGTAGGACGTAGGGCTATTACCCAACTCGGGGGCCTGAACCTGGGTATATCGGTGTTGCAGAATCAAGTTGATCTGAGTTATCACCCCGCTACCGTATAAACCCGTGCTGTACGAGTACGCTTATCGGTACCCCCCATATACTATACATCGACACAAACACCACACATCCATCACATCGTATGCTATTACTGTTGGTCCAACTGGTCAAAAGTGGGTATCATTCGAGAAGTCAAACGCAATTCAAGACACCCTCATGGAGACTTGGCATCCGTATTCTACAAAGATTCATCATAATTACTTTGAGGAGTCTGACACCCGAAGCATAAACTAGTGGGTCACTCAAGAGCCCAACACAGGTATTCACATCCTACCTAGCTGGCAATCGCATCTCAGCTGGCGGGTCACTCAACTGAAGTGATTATCATGGTCATACAAAATACCGATATCAATTCTCCACCATCATCTCTATACATTTCAAATCATACACGCACTGTGATGGAGGGACGTTTTCAACAACTTGAAAATCCTCACACAAACTCTAAAGAGAGGATTATAAAGGTTATAGTGCATATCTCTTATATTTGGGCAGATACATATGTTGCAAACAAAAGACTCGAAAATCAATAGTACCAACTAAACAAGTAAAGTAGCAGCAGAAACATGAAAGATAACAACCTTTGGTTACAAGCTAGTATCATTCAACCCAAAGTACCCATGACATAACCCAAAAGATCATAAGCTAACGAAGACAACCATTTCAAGAGACTAGTCTAAGGAACGACTCTATGTTCTAATGCATGTAAGAAAACTACCAATGAGTATAAATGTACTCACAAGACTTAGTAATGCTTATGATATGAAGAGTAGCATGGCATATAATATGAATTAATATAAGCAATCGACATTTAAGTAATGACATAATAGATCGGACGGTCGATCTTTATGTTCATACGGCCGTGAATCCCAGCTTTATTGGTCGTTTGATTCGTTGAATCGGACGGTTGATACTTAACTGGTGTGTAGATCATGTTCTAAGAGAGTTCACTAGCGGAAGTAGCAATGCAAGATAAGAGGCCACGTGAGATGAGAGAGAGCGTGAAGCGTTGATTACGGTGCACACACAAGCATGTAGGAGGAACGCTTTATATGGAAAATTACTAATATTAATTATAATACGAGGTTGGTACATATGGAATTTTTTGACTCACATATATGGAGCTGACTAATCGTTCCAGTATGTACAAAATAAATATTATAAAATAATAATGTGGAAATTTCTTAGCAATTTATGCCTGCAAATTTAAAACATCTATAACAAAAATGCACGAGTAAATGTACATCGATCAATAGAATGGAATTAACCATCTTTCTCGCGGGAGTTTCTGAATCTACACGTCATTGTTCTTAAAGCTCATGGGTCATGGCAGCAGAAAATAGACTTAATTTTTCATTAATATTAATGTTCAGTTGTGATGGTCGCGAGGATAAAATTACAAGAGATTTGTTTATGTCAAACTTGGCTCAGTACTTGTTTCCTAAGAAACACATTATGAGCACCGCCTATTCATTATATTAAAGCAGGAGAATATATAAGTACATTTTGATCAAAGCCGTAGGCATGCACCTTTTTCCAGGGAAATCTAAAATTAATTTTACATTCAGTGGGTTCCAGTAATAAAACTATATTATAATAATTGACAAGGTTCTATTTAGTTTCATATATTAAGGTTGGTTGCCTATCTAGGACAAATTTGTTTCCTTGATAAACTCACGCTTTGGCGTGTGTAAGGGATCTTGGCACATTTTTGCCTAACGCACGGATGAGTGATCCATGTTTGATAGAATTAAAGTGAATCCCTTTTCCTAATTCTAGCCCATCGTCGTGCCTTTCTGGGCTTCCAAACGTCCACTTGGTCCATGGTTACCTTAGCCCAGCCGCCTTGTCTCCTTATCACACGCAAGTTCATGTCACAGCACGCGCAATCACACTGCCACGACACTCAACACGGCGACACCGACGCCATCACGCCATCGATCCGTCATGCATACGCCGGCCGGCCGACCACGGGCCGCCGCCCTCCAACCTCCACGACTCCCGAGGTGCACCCGCCGCCCTCTGCGTCGTCCTTTTCCTGCCGGAGTTAGCATTGCCTGCGGTGGTAGCGGCACGAGCCGCTGTCTCGTCGCGCAGCGGTGCTCCGGTCATTGTTTTTAATTTCTCTAAACTATTCGAGTCATTCTTGCTACGAAGAGCAATTTGTTCCTACTGTGATATATTTATATTGAAGTGGAATGATTTATTCTACGAAATTGTTATTTCTTAGGTGACTGAGAAATTATTGTAAAAGAAGTGTAATTTAGGTATAGAAAATATGTAACTACTCAATTCTGTTCAGTTGCACATTTCTAAACCTAAAATTATACATAATTTCTAAAATATACAACTACATAATTAATTATTGGATCAAGAATTAACGTCTATAATTATTAATTGAGAAATAATTATTTCTAAATGGACTTAGAAATAAAAGTTCCATAACTCCGTATACGCACACTTGAAACCACGGCTCCGCCGCTGGGCCACCTGGCCGCGCATGGAAGTGTGAGGACTGAAGCATCAATGCCTTGGAATGGACGTGTTTGCATGTTGTTGGCCAAGTAGCAAGACGTGCATTCAGATGTTCTACGGCAAGCTACTAATATATCCATCCCTTTTTCTAGAACAAATTTCCATCCATTTATTTCAGAAGAATATACATCCATAGTTAGTTTATTACGGTTTGCATTACACAGAGTTTTGTGATTTGCCTGAAAGAGAAATAGTACACATTTGCCATTAATTATGCCTTAACTTTGGTTTGGCCTGTCAGGTTAAGTTCATATAACCCTTGGGCCAAACCATCACCTCCTCTTGGGACAAAGAAAGAAACCAAAAAAGCGCCACCGCAAGTAGCTTAAGCGCGAACACACATATACCCGGCACACCAAACCAAAAAAAAAGCCTACCAATAAATACTACACACTCCGGTCCGGTGGTGCCTGCCGCACCGTGCATTATAGTACGATGAAAAACGCGCGCGCTTACAGCAGCAGCCGGCGGCCGGCCGGCTTCTTGCGCACGCCGACGAGCGTGGCGTCATCGATGACCGGCCCGCAGAGCGTGCCCTCGGCCTTCATGTGATAGAAGGTGCTCTGGAACACTACCCGTGTGCGCTTCCCGATGGCCGCGAACTCCAGCACGGCGCGCTTGTACCCGCCGGTGCCCTTGGACTCGTACGGCACCTTGACGGTGGCGCGCGCCGCGTATGCCTCGGCGACCATGGACCCCTTGCAGCCGTCGGCCGCGTCTCCGACGGCGAAGGACAGGCGGTAGGTCCACCCGGGCACGGTGCGCACCTCCTGCACCAGCGCGCTCTCCTTGCCGCCCACCAGCTCCACGGCGCGCGCCCCCTGCGGCACGGCGAAGTGCGCGGCGTCGACGTACTTGACGGCCTTGGACGACATGATCATCCACGCCGGCAGCGGCGAGTGGTCGTCCTCGATGTTTGGCGGCACGAGCACCCCCCACGATGCGTTGGGCAGGAAGTAGGGCCCCTCCTCGAACCCGCCGTTCTTGAGCATGTTGCCCTTGGTGAGCGTCGGCGGGTACAGCGCCCTGATGGCGACGGCGTCGATGAGCGGGCCGCACGCCGGGTCCTCCTCAACGCCCGGGTTGTGGATGACGAGCGTGACGACGTCGAACTTGGCCTTGAAGGCCCAGGCGTACGAGTCCCAGCCGTTGCTGCCGTAGATGGTCTGCATGGGGAGCACGCCGGACTCCGGGCTGACGGAGATGTTGAGGCGCTCCGCCTGGGCGCAGGTGCGCGCGGCGCTGAAGGTGACGGCGTAGTAGGAGCCACGGGTGACGGCGAGCTGCTGGCGGATGGAGGCCTCGTTGCCCAGGCGCACGGCGTGCGCGCCCTGCGGCACTACCAGGAGCATGTCGCCCTGCTTGTGCCCGGACTCGATGTACTCAACGAACCCGGACGTCTCCCACTTGGGGATGGCTTTGCCGCCCTTCACCACCGTGCCGTTCACCAGGTCCGACTTGGGCGGGCCGGCCTCGAAGTTGCCGTTCGGCAGAAGCCCTGTTCGAATTAACCGATCAATTGCATGCTTAGTTAAACCGATCGATTAGTAAACTGCAGCAGCACATCCGTTAATCTACAACTATTATGGATGTGAAAGATCATAAAAGTTCACTCCTTTCTGGTGATAACGATCATGCATGCACGAATTTACTCAGCATCTGCACAAATGCAGGGTCCGGTGGTTGCAGCCATTACTGCTGGAGCTAGCAGAAAAGAAAGCTGCTACTAGCAGAGACCACGCAGGGCTGTTTCTCACTTTCTCATCACTTGTTCGTTAGTTAATGTTAACTGCAAGTCTGCACCCGACAGACGTCTACTATAAGCTGACAGGGTGCATGTTAGTATGCGCTAGCCCAGGCGCATTCGCTACCACGCCGGCCACCACCCACATGTAGAGATCTGAACTCTCTGCAGATGCATGAGGCGCAGCCAAACAAGAAAACCAAATCGAAATCGAAAGTGGATTATGCGTCAGATTACTACTAGTACAATGGTGTGAACAAATCTACTCTTTCTTTTTATTAAAAAGGTTTCTTTGGACGGTGAACATGCATGTTTGTTCGGAAAGCAGTACCAGACTCTTCATCAGGAGATTGCGTTGCCACTTGCCACACATGCAAATATGCAATACACAGATGCATGCCATGTGAGGGGGTGGGGCGACCGACATACCTCCTATCCTAGGTCCTCCAATAAATAATAAATAAATAAACACATGGTGGAGTGCATGCATGCATATGACAGGCTGACAGCAATCGGAAACAAAATCATTTCATCATGTTACGAGATCGCTTGTGCTTGGTGGAGGGTCCAGATCCAACCGGATTAGTGATCACAAGATATTAATCTGTGTTGGTAAATTTGTCAGTCAAACACGTACCGAATTGTCGGAATTGCGGAGTACATGCGAGAGGAGGACCAGGATGACAGGAGGAGGCAACTATTTTTTCCCTGATTGGTCGGTCAAACTGGGTAATAGTGTGTACTACTGTACCCTAACTCATTTTTATGAACAATCCTGATAGGTGATTCACTCAATTCTAGGTGTCACAAGGTTTTATTTATTAGCCACTCTTCGTAGCCTCATAGTCATCAGCTGTCAGTCATAGATTTGTAAGAAAAAATATCTGTTTGTTTGAAGATAGCAGTATGGGGTATAAAAGACCTATCCATTAAATTTCATCTGCCTAAAGTTAGTGTGGTACTTGAGGACACAGCAACTTACTGGTCACTCCAGACTCATGCACCTTAACATTGCCAGACTGAAGATGACAAGAACAAGAACATAAAGAAACACAGTGATTAACTTGACACGGAGTAGTTCGCACACACTGGGCAGCAAGGATTAACAGTAAAATGCTGAAGAAGAATCTCCTGAGATGATTCAAGTTCTATCTACTGTAACTTAGTACTGCAGATCATGCAGCGAGTAATAACAAACTGGCATATATAAAGAGAGGTGCTATTTGCAACTTGCAAGCAAGCGTCTCACCGTCGGTGATGACCGCGGCGGCGTGCGCCGCCGCGCAGACGAGCAGCAGCAGCACGGCGCAACGCATTGCGTCCTTTTCCTCCTCCTTCTTCTTCTTCTTCTTCTTCTCCTCCTCCTCCTCCTCGTTGGAGTTCAAGTTTGAGCTGTGTTTCGGATGTGTGGGGCGAACAGAGCAACGGCGTGGCTGCACTTATAGAGCACCCGCTCGGCTAAACAACCTCGAAGGTAGCGTTTATTAGCAGAAATGCCACCGTGTTCTCGGTTCAGGGGAGGGTCAATCACGGACGCACGCGTGTCCCAGGGAGAGGATGCGCGCCGGGTGGGGGGCTTTGAGCGGGGACGAGATGACGATTCTGCCCCTCGGAGGAGACGGCGCCTGCGTGGCCGGTTTCCGCAGGTTCGCGCTGGGCCGTCGACTCGGCCGGTGCGATGCGCCGGTGGCCAGGGGGCGGGCAGTCTCGTCATTTCAGGGCTTCTGCTGCGTCGGTCAGTTGAGTGTGCGCGTGTATCTGTGATTCGTATGCAATCACTTGCTAATCAGGTTTTGTCCGCGTCTATCGCGGTGGGGTTTGCTGGGTGACAAGAATCAGAGCTCGGAACAGCGGCTGACTTGTATTTTCTCCCCTCCGACGTGGCGAGCAGGGAAATATGCCCTCCTTGTTCGTGGCTATAGTACGTCCAGATCCAATATCGTTTCACATTTTCTTGATCTTTACTATACTGCATCTTCATTGCACGTCTTAATAATTTTAATTCTATAGTATTATTGTGTCTAAAATATAGTAATATGGTTTAGATTTGAGCATCACTTGATTGTTAATTCATTTTCAATACCTAACATGCATACAAATAGATTGGTGCACTCGAAATATGGATCAGTTCAATTCACAGAGTACAATAATATATAGAGCAGAGACATAAAATATACGAATCTCAAAGCAAAAATTAACAGCAGATGGAAAGAGATTCAGTGCCCACTAGGGTCGTGAATCCACACTCGTGGCAAGTATCCACATACCGTGACATGTAGTATTGGAGATCCTCCCACAAAATGGTTTTCTATCCCACAACTAGTTGGTCTCTTCAGGATGTTTACATTCCGTTTAGCTTATTTACGGTAAATTATGATAATCAAATTTAGTTAAATCGTCTCTACATGATTTTTTGATTATCTACTTTGGATATATATAATCAGTAGAAAAGGAGTTTAAACTTATGTCCTAGCTAACAGGGAAACAAAAGAGTATATCTATATTTGTGGTTAGTGTCATTTTTATTTTAGTATTTTAGTAGATAGTTAGATTATGACATAATTTATCAAAAACAAGACAATAACTTTTTCACATCTGTTTTGCAGAGCAACATTAAATACGTTTAATATATATATCATAGTTTAATAAATGAAAATTGAGTCTAGATTTATTATTTTACACTAACCTAATACATGATAGATTTTAGAGAACGTATGTTTGATTGAATCAGCATGAGTATCCACAAATGTAAGGCGTGCACGTTTCTTAAAATTTATTTTTGATCAATAATTTGTTTAATAATATGTTGATTACATGATACAAAATTGATATCGTTGGATTTGTATTAAAAATCACTTTCTAATGGTATTGATTTTATATCATGTAATTTACATATTATTGAATAAATTCTTAATTAAAGATAAATTTTAAGAAGTTTGTGCACTTTATATTTGTGGATAGAGGGAGCTGTTAACTATAGGGTTAACTGTAGGTAATTTAAGGAGAGAAGCGGGTCAAGACATGTACAACGGTATGATCGATGTCATCATTTTCTTCACCGTGTCATTGTGGCTAAGCTCTACACACTACTGCAGAAATGATTTGTCCAGACGGTTCGGAACTCCCAGGTGGGACGGTTTTCCGAACCGTCTGGCCCTAACAGTCTGTACAAATCAGATAAGCGGGACGGTTTTTGAGCCGTCTGTACAAATCGATTTGTACAGACGGTTCCAAACTAGAACCGTCTGCACAAATCGATTTGTACACGGTTCCAAACTAGAGCCGTCTGCACAAATCAATTTGTACAGACGGTTCCAAACCGATTTGTACAGACGGTTCTATTTTGGAACCGTCTGTACTAATCGATTCTGTGATGTCGTGTTTCAAAAATAAAAATATAACACCTCGCGCCAGGAGCCTCGTCCTTCAGCCGCGTCTCATCCCGGCCGTCCGCGTGTCCCATCCAACCGCTAGGAATAAATTGCGCAATATGCTTCCAGCGGGATTTGAACCCGCGACCTCACGTTGCTCAAGCAGTGACGTTGCCAGCTGACCTAGACGGACTTCGCGACACATATGGGAGGGCTTTATTTTTAACTTATCCCTACGACCAAGCGGGACGCCCCTACTCCAGACGGTTCTAAGCTTGGAACCGTCTGTACAAATAGCACAGACGGTTCCAAACTGAGAACCGTCTGGACTATTAGATTAACACTATGTGTTTCAGACTCCAAAAATTTAAAGTCCTCAGATTGGGCTCAAACTCTGCCGTTTGGGAGATATATATGTGCTGATCTTGCCCCCAAAATTTCAGCCCTTTTCGTGCACCCAAACTCCGTATAGAAGCCCACAAAGTCCTGCCGCGGCAAGAAAAACAGCAAAATCTGCTGCCGCGGCAAGGGGAGTAGCTGAAAAACCCTAGTTTGAGAGGTTTTAGTAAAACGGCCGTAACTTTCTCATACGGAGTCCGTTTTACGTCCACGACCACTCAAATCGAAGCTAACGACGACGCGCATCTGAAAAAAGTAGAAGTGTTTACACTTGTACCCATCTTGACCCTCAAAATTCCGCTTCTAAGTGGGACTTTTTCGCTCCGGAAGTTTTTCCGTTACTTTTTCTCATCTTCCGGAGGGCATATCTCCTTCACCCGGACTCCGAATTGGGTGATTCTTGTTTCCCTGGTTAGCTTGAGTCGAGGACTTGCTTTCCACCTTGATCCCAGCTTCTGCCGAGCAATTTCGTTTGGGTGCCGTTTTCAAAATCTTCGATTTCGGGCCGGGATTTCCACTAGTCGTTTCATCGACTTTCTCGGAATTGGCTCAAAATTTCTGGAGATGTAGAGTTTGGCCTCCCGCTCACAGCCGTGAAAACCGTTCGACAATCGGAGCTGCCAAACTCCCTCCCCGACGCTGCCACTTTCCTGCCGCGGCAAGGAAATCTGCAGTTTTTGCTGCCGCGGCAGCAGAGATCAACTAGCCTTACTTCAGCTATTTGTACAGACGGTTCCAGTTTGGAACCGTCTGTACTGTTCAATTTGTACAGACTGTTCCAAGTTTAGAGCCGTCTGTACTGTTTACAGACGGTTCCAAACTTAGAACCGTCTGTACTGTTCGATTTGTGCAGACGGTTCCAACTTGGAACCGTCTGTACTGTTCACATATTTGTACAGACGGTTCCGAATTTAGAACCGTCTGTACTGTGTGATTTGTACAGACGGTTCTAGTTTGGACCCGTCTGTGCTATTTGTACAGACGGTTCCAGTTTGGAACCGTCTGTACTGTAGCGTCCCGCTTGTTGAGATCATTTGTACAGACGGTTTTCGTTTGGAACCGTCTAGACTACTATTTGTACAGACGGCTCCAAAAAACCGTCTGTACAGGGGCGTCCCGTTAAATGAATTCTGTAGCAGTGACAGGTTCACCAAAACCACAGAAGGTAGATCATGCTGGAGGCATGAGCGTGGCAAAGATACCCATCAGCCTCAACTGGACACATGATGCCATGTGTGCATGTGCCGTAAGCCATAAGACCCTCGACCGTCGCAGATTGCATCAGCTGGACAGAAAAAACAAAGAGAAGGAAAGTGATTATACAACCCCCAAGTCAAGGAGGCATACTCGCTTGCACGGTAGCACTCAACAACAGCAGCTAGGAAACGGTTAAATCATTTGATGATTCGATATTTCTTCTCTTGTTTTCAGGAAAACGGTGAAGATGATACTTCTACTACCAGAACTATCTGTCCATGCATGCATCTAACCATCGTCAAACCCGGGTCAAGGAGTACAGTGCGTCTTCGCCGAAAGAACAACGACACGAGTCACCGCATCTTAATTGCACGCAGCGTGCCTCTGCCTCTGTCCTGATCTAGTTATAGTGATCTGCCTTCCCCCATAAAACAAGTGATGGTTCCATGTGCCGTGCTCTGTCGGATGCACAGTGTCTGCCGCGCGCTGTGACATTGGCATTGATAAACTAGGAGGCCAGATCTTATCTCTAGTTTGGAGGCCTGGCTAGCCCATGTGAGGGTGCATGGCGTACAATGTACCATGTTACGTTTGTGTGTTCCCAGGCGCCGATTTCGAGTTTGGAGGGAGGCAGGTGTACGTGTTGTGGACGGTGGTTCGTCTGCCTGTCTGAGAGTTCGTCAGGGACCCATGCTACGCGCGCGGTAAGAACATATCCATTTAAATATATATGTACATCATTAAGGACAGTGTTGGCTATGATGTAGTCTCATCTGTAAAGATCGTCGATACGGCAAGCAACAGAATTTGGCGGTTTTGGTACTGCTCGAGGCTGCTGTGCATTTCTTGGGCTGAAAGTTTTTCTGTAATGCAATTTCTTGAGCTGAAGGTGACCGAACGTCCCTCCGTTTTCTGGCCTCAAAGCGGCATCGAAAACGGGGTGCGTGCGGCGTGCCTCGACATCGCCGAGAAAAAGTTCACGTTATCACGTATGGGCCACTTACTCAGTTAGTCCTCTTGTTTCATCGATAGAGCCAAAGACAAGCACATGCGAACGTGTTTTTCTGGATAACTGCGAGTCTGCGACGACGCGTGTGTGCACACAAATCCGAGGCCGCCCTGAGCTGCAGTTTCGTTCCGTGCCTCTTTGCATTTACGTCTAGTCGGTCATTTTCAACCTCGAGTGTCGGAGGATACTGAAGGTTTCAGCTGCAGTTTCACGTGGGAGTTTTTGACCGACCAACCTGCTTGCTCCTGCGGTGAACTTTGGCTATACCGTGGTGTGCATTTTATGCTTCACTGTTAATCTTGAGTATAGTGTTGTGTACAACGTTGTTCTGCTCTCTTCTCGAGAGCTTCGTGCTCCCCATCCCTGGAATCTAATAAAATATCTCTAGTTGCTTTCAAAGAAAAAAGATTTTCCTTTGGCTTCAGCAGCCGGAGGGATGGATTCAGCTCCGCGTGATTTGTTTTGTTATGATTTGCATCGCACGCGAAATCGATCATGCCTAAGCTATGTGGACTGCATTCTAAGAGGCGGCACCCAAAATGTCTGTACGTGTACAGAAATTTTGTATCTCGATCGCTGGCCGCCGGAGTTATTTTCCTGCTTGAAAAATAATCGGTTTCGTTTTTCTCTGTGGACATGAGTGGTTTCAAGAAGAGGACCGCAAGGGGAGCCGCTGTGCAGAAGCACGGGCTACCGCCATCCGGAGTTCTGGAACCAGGAGGCGAGGACAACGTCTACCGCTTTCCATCGGTATCTGTCCACGGCCCACGGCGTAAAGTTGTACATGATCGCCTGTGACTGAGGCTGTGACATTGGTAGCTCACATTTTTTTTCGATTACAAAAAAGACACGTATGTACACATATGTTATTGTACATGTATATCACACACAAAACGCGTGTTCTAATCATATGTTAAAATGTACGGAGACCGAAGATAATATGTAAATTCTATTAAATTTTCACTGAACGCGGTCGTGCATATAACTCTGAACATCCAGATTTGAACCCTCCATCCAACAAAGAGGTGAATCTTAGTAGACGAGATCAGGCTACGTAACAAGGTTGGACACACAGTCCATACTTTTTCTTGAAAAGGGACATGGTCCATACTTGTTCCCCTCCTATCCCAGTAGGTATCTCCAGTACATGGTTGTACACGGTATATCATCTGCAAGCTAGCACAATTCCGTGTTTAGCACTTTCAATGGAGTACGTGCTCGTCGCTACAGTTAGGAGGGGCGAAAAAGAGGGCGACCGCGCTTCCGTCTCCTCCCTCCAGCGAGTTCGCTGGTCCGGCTCGCCTCCGGTGACCTGTTAGGTCTCCTGAGGCGGGCCGGACCTCAGGCGAGCCGGGGGGGTGGCGTTTTGTTTCCTTGCTTGCGCAGGTTTGGTTCGATTCGGCGGCGGCGAGGCGATGGCGGCGCCGTCGGTTACGAATAAGGTCTCCCCGCCTCGTCCTCGCTCCGGTGGTGCGGCGTATCACCGGGAGGCGAGTGGAGCTTCATGTTCGGTGTTAGGGTTCCTCGTCCGGCGTCTTCGCTGGCGAGTTTCGGTGATTGGATCTGCGGTGGAGTTCAGCGGTTCGCCGGCGGCAACTCCGGCTCCAGGGCGCTGGTTCTTCGGAGCACGTGACCGGGGACTTCCCGGATGTCTGCGTCCGCAAAATGGTTTGGACGGCTCCGGTAGGGGAGCGGCAGCTCCGGCGTTTTCGCCCTCGGCTCGCTCTGGCGGCGGCGGTGGTCGCCGGTTGGTCTAGGGGCTCATTTGTAATTTTCTTTACTTTTGGGTCCTTGTACTTCTGATGAACTGCTGAATGAATCCAGGTCTGTCCCGCAAAAAAAATGGAGTACGTGCAGCCCCTTGCGAAACACAGAAATGGAGGGAAAAGTGGATAAATGGAACCATCAGCTGTGTGCCGTGGGTCCAGCGGCTGTAGGCTGTGGCTGAGGGCCGCCTCGCCGCCAAGGGGGGGCAGCGAGAACGAGGAGCTGGCCACGATCGAGCTGCTTCCCTCTTCCTCCCGTCGGTTCCGCTGCCAAGCGGGGCCGGGGACACAGGCACGTGCCCCTGATGGGGTTGCTCAGCAACGGCAAGTCGGCACGCATGCATGCATGCAGCGAGATCCGGCGGTGAGCGAGACAGCGACCGACACGAGGCAGGCCCGGCCCTTGCGGTCTGCCGTCGCCGTCGCGCCGCGGCCGCGCCCCGCCACTAATTCCTAGCTCCCCGCCGCGGTCACAGCTTTTACTTCTACCTATGCTTTGCCTTGGCATATCATCCCCTTGCGTTGAGCCGTTGATCAAGTCCGCTTCGGATTGGATGCATGCACGGACGCGCCTGCGCTGCGCACCGACGAGGCGACGAGATAGGAGCGGCAGCAGAAGCGGATCTCGTGGTCGTCCTTTTTTTGTGGTCGCGCATGGCGTAGCGTGGCGCGCCACGGCATGCAGGTGGCCCGCGTGCCGCGTGCGGACGATCACTACGGCAGTACTACTCATCATTCCGAGCTGATGGATGGTCGCAATTTTTTCTTTTTTGCTTCATGTGCAAATCCCGTGGCTATAGATGGTAGAAGTACTTCCGATCAATCGACCATTGACCTGAACAGGAATATGTAGCACCAGATCTGATTGTCTGTCAAAGGTCACGTCAGGGCAGTAGGAATCAACAGCCAGCGCTCACGAATTGTTCTCCACTTACACGTACCTCTGAATACTACCACCCATGAACATACCACTATTCCGTTATGCTCTTAGCCAAGCTAAGAGGGGTCGGGCCGTAACGTTAGAGGGTGTTTGGTTGGGCTTTTCAGCAGCTTTTCACTGGAAAAAGCTGCAGCCCAACCAGACGGCCAGCTTTTCAGTAGTTTTTGCCAATAGTAGCTGTGAGCTTTACAGTGCAAATTTAGCTGTTTAGAAAAGTTGCCTTCCGCTAGCTTTTTCCAATGTGCTGAAGTTCCAGTGCTCAATTTTCAAAATATTATAGATGGTTTGGATCAACCAAAAGCTATATATTCACTTTCCCACAGCTACAACAGCTTTTCTAGACAGCCGGCCAACAGCAACTTTGTCAACAGCCACAGCCCAACCAAACAGACCCTGAGTTAGCGGGAGACTTGTCGATCGAGCACATGAGGTAGAAAGCGATGGAGCGGAGCATTAGAGCGCAGGGCATCAACGGCATCACAGCGTTTCCAAAAGAGTTTTTTTTTGCAGTACATTTTACTACTCGTAAAATGAGAGTAGTATAAATCAAATCGGACCATTGATCCATGAGGGCAATATGGTCTTTATTTCTGGGGCACATACTTCTTTTCCCACTGACCACCCTATTTTTCCTCACTCACCTTCCCTGGTACCCTATGTTTACGTTTCCACCGCCGGTGCACTCCTGCTTGCCCGCCGCCGAGTCTCCACCGGCTCGAATGCCACAGATCACGATCGTCCGCCACCTGTTCCCATGTCATCGTCCCCGTCGGGCACACACCGGAGCATCATCCATCCGCCGCCACTCGAACTTCGTGATCGTCCACCGCTCGTTCCCACGTTATCGTCCCCATCGTGTGGACGTCGAGGCATCGTTCGTCGCCGGGGGTTGTTCGCCGCTCGCTGGGAGGATCTTTTACTTCGGGCCTCCTCCTCTCCGGCAAGCCGGTGCTTCTCAGCCTTGTTCCAGCTTCGCACTTCGCTGCAATTCAGTTTTTGTAAAACCACGTGGGTTTGTGTTGGTGCATTGCCATTATGAAGCAATTCTGTCCGTTTTTTTTTGTGAGCATCATGCATCAAAGTTTAGATGATTATATCGGAGTGGTTTTGTTCTGGGTTACAGTTGGCATGGTATTAGAGCTGAACTAGAACTAGTGCTTAATAGCAGAATCATTGGTGATGCTGTCCTTGGACAGGTGAATGATGCTTCTGCATTTTTTCTGCTTTCCCGAGCTATATATCTTAGATGGATATATGTCTGGAAACCTTCTTAACGTGACTTGATTTGAAATCAGTTCTGTTATATTGGCAGCCCCTGTAGCTTTTTGTAATTTTAGCTGCAATCTTTTAGGAATCTGGCATTCATATTTCAGTTCTATAGAACAGAACACTGCTATACTGCTACTAGCTACTGCTTGCATCTTCTGTCAGTTTCACTGGCTGTGGGTTCTTCAATCAAATAATCAATAAGATGTTAAACATTAAATATTTTTTGTGATTATAACTGATGCAATGCATATTCTTGCTGGTTTCTGTACAAAAGCATCAAGCGAAATGGCTGAGGCATACAGGGTTGTACAGAGAAGAAATAAAATTTATTTTAACCGTTTCTATAGAAGTATTTCTGTGTGTGTGCGGATTTTGCAGTCTCCCAAACTCCTGTCCTGTTGGGAAGGTTCATCGTAACCGGGTAAATGCCCCTAGGCAACAACTGCGATTCTGAAAGCAGTCGTACTGTCGCGGACTCACAGTGAGGCCTACTTCAGTCTTCTTTGTTAGCATAAGATTATCAAATTGACTTCACATCGTAGTAGAGAATTTCATGTACAAAGTACTTGCTAGTTGCATTTGGATCACTTTATACTCACGAACTCCAAACTAACCATGAGCTGTTTGGCAAGGGATGGATGAATCCGACTTACGATACCCGTTTCTTCAAAAATAAAAGTTACTAGAAGATAAAATGATGCACGACTTAGCTTTTTGAACACAAACCCAAGTTGAAGTTCATGTGTCGCGTTTGCTTTAAAATTTGTAAGACATATGAAGAAAATCAATGGCTGCTAGTAAAAAAAGTTGTGTACAACGTTTAATTTGGCATCATATCCAAGTTTGTATTTTCTCTAACGAAAACCATTTGTAATCCATTTTAGAGGACATTGTGTTATCACAAGAGTTCTGAAGTTCCTTGTCAGCAACTGCATTTCTGATGTTAAGCTGTGTCAAATTCACATATTTGAAGAACAGTATTGCGTCCCAGAATTACTCCACATCGACATTTTTCTTTCAGCAATCCTCCAAAGCTTCAAATGGTTACTGTGTGAAAAAAGAGATTCTATCAGGGGCATCCCTAAGATCACAAGAAAAAATGATAGAAAAAATATCACCAATCTGCCTTAGTTGAGGTTCATTTAGGCTTCTAAAATGAAAAACAAACCCAGATTCCTTTACCTGCTGAATAGTAACTTCAGTCGCTATGATTAATTCTTAAATTTCATGGAACAAAACAGTCAACCTTTGTCATCACATCAAGAATCTTCTCATACTAGATTTGTTTTTTTATCGGCTACTTGTTTCCTAACACCCTGTAGGTATACATCCTTAACAGAGATTAAAGTTCGCCAGACAGGGGCAGTTATGAACTCTACTACAAGAATGCCACCGAAAATGGAAATGAGAAAATAAACGACAACCGCCACCAGATCCTGGAGCGGGCGAAGCATGTGGAATCAGCCATGGTCGAGGGTGAGGTGCTTCATTGGAGCATAATTCGTAGACATCCCTGACTCGATGGAGCTGAATGCTGCTGCCACCGCTCCACCGCGTCCAGCCTTCATCACAGCGCCCGGGGGCCGCCCTCCTCACTGCAACCGCCACCGATTGGATCCGCTCACTCCTCCACACTACGCAAAGAGGATGAAGCGGGTTAAGGAACGGTGTTCAAGAGATTAAAGTGTCCCAATCAATTGATCACCATTCCTTAATGCACTAGACGAAAATAGTTGGAGCACTACCGATCTTAGTGCCCCGTCCTCCATGGATTGTGTATGTTCCTGCTGCTGCAACGGTGTCTATGTGCAAAGAAAGGATCCACACAAAACATTACCTGGTTTGGATGATAAAAGAATTTTCTATCAAAAACTACATCATTATGGTATAGCCAAATAGTCGAACATGCTGCAATGGCGCCAATTAACACTCGATCTGGTATATGTTCGTCGATGTTTGAATGCCAATTTCCGACCATATGAGCAACACTGTGGGGACAGGACAAGATCAAAAGCTATGCGAACCACCTCCAACAAAACTGAGCAACATAGCAATAAAAAAAAGATGTTGAATTATCTCCTGGGCATGTGGGATTTCCATTCCAGTTCCACTTTTTAAGATTGTATTTTGTTAGTATCACCCTCGCCCTAAATACCATAGGAAAATCCTTGTCTTGAGAGGTATTCGAATTTTTCAATAATGTTTATGACGGAGATGAAAATATGAGTTCATAAGGACATGATACATTAATCTACCAGAAAATTGTCTTTTATAGCATAGAAACCATCGAACTCTATCCTCGGTATCAGAAAGAGAGACTTTAGCAATATCTTGCAACAACGCATTCCACTCTATTAATTTTGGACCAATAATTGCCCACCTAAATGCCAGGGATGGAGGCGAACTCTGGAAAAAGGCCACTGCCATAGCATGTGGATGACAAGAAACGTTATACAAGTTAGGATATTTATCCATAAGTGAGATGTAACCAGGTTTGTACATGTTTTGCTCTTTGTTCATGGAAAATGTCTCGAGCAGTGTATTAAATCTTGTGGTGTGCTGAATTCGTTTATGGTCTTATGTCAACTCCTTAACATGACGTAAATAGTTTTAGACCATTTTGAAATAGGTAAGGTAACATGTAAATGAATTACTCTAGCATTCTGATATAAATTATCGTAATGTGTTCTGAAGGACAGGAACCCCAACGGTAACAAACAAGTGTGGACACTACAATAACAAGCTTGATTTTGGCAAAGAGTTTATATGCTACTCTGATTGCTCTAGTGCAACCATAATGAACAAGGATAGTAAACTGGGCTACTTCAAGAGTGTTGCCGAGTTAAGAATGCAGTTAAAATCACAAGGTATATTTTCAAGAGCAGTTTAACATTTTTTTCTGGATGCACATGTATTTTGAATTCTTCTACTAATTTAAGATAGAGTGTGGATTTTGTACATTTGCTTGTGGGTACATGAGCTATCATAGCCGTATGTTGTTTCTTTGAGATTGGTGCAACCAGTACAGGCATAGCAATTAGGTACCTGTAGACAACATAGCACCCTATGAACTGTGCCAAAACGATTCTTTCATCTTCCTCTTTACGTTGGCTTATTTGCTGTGCGTCCGGATGCTTCCACGGCGAGATTCGCAAGGTTGGTGCTCCTCCTCTTTCGTTCTTGCTTTCGTGCTGTCTCGTGGTTCCGATGGTTCTTGATTTTTGTTGCTCGTTTTCTCCGTTGCTTGGTGCGGGTTTGTGTGCGGTTGTCTTGCTGGTCTCTTGGGCTGGACAGTTCGTTTCAGGTTCGTTCCGTCTTCTCTTCGTCGCCTCGCCGTGAATCTGTGGTTCGTTCCGTCTTCTCTTCATCGCCGCCTTGGAGGTTGTTTTTGGACTGATGTTGCACAGCTTGTTTGTGTTTCGTTCCCTCTCTGTTTCTTCTAATCCTTCAAGTAATTGTTCTTCATATCCAGTAGAAGATGGCAGCTCCAACGGAGGGAGGTTGGTCTGGAGTTGGATTGCAGGAGGATTTTTTCCAAATCAGTTCAGATGCTGTCGACGTGATGGAGATTGCATCAGCGACGGAAGCCCTTTTGCATATGGGGGACGAAATCGCCATAGGGGATGATTTGTCCAACAAATCATTACATAACGCACCAAGCTGTTCAGAAGCAGATTTGAGCAACGATGCATATTTGACAGAGGAAGTCGCAGGAAGTGGGCCAGATGGTTCTTTTCCTCCGTACAAGAAGAGGTACGATTGGATTCCTCAGCTACCATTTTTCATTTGTTGCCATTTCTTGGTTTCATTTCTTGATTTTGATAGTTGATTAATTGGACCAAAATGCAGACTCTTTTGGTTATTGAAATGTACCAATGGTTGCTCTTCTCGGATTTCTTCTGTCCATTGAAGTATAGAAAATTACAATGAAGTTATGATGTTAAGTACTTTTTATAACACCAATCATCCCTAATCTGTTTCCATCGAAAGCTCCCTTTGACAAAATTACAATGAAGTTGGATTGGACCTTGGCTAGTATAATAATTGCATCGAAAGCTCCCTGTGACATGATTACCACAAAGCAGCCAACAGGTAGAAGGGAAACTAATCTATGTTGTACCACAAAGAGAGTGAATTGGTATTTCGTACAATTGGTAGTAATGTATTGTGAACCTTTTATAACAGTAATATGTAGTAATGGCCACTTGCTCCCTTTTATGTTGGTATGCATCATGGTAGTATTTTGTATCATCCGTGTTTGGTTTGCAAACTAGGATGCTTATACGTCGCTTTTGCACAAGAGGCATTGCTATAACTCAAATGCTAGAATTTGTATTACTTCTTGGGTTGCGAATTAAGTGTCTTTGCCTTGTAGGCGAAGAGGGCGGTCCGGTTCCGATGTTCGAGTTGGGCCACCCAGAGAAATAGGTGCCGTTGAAGCTGCGCTCAGGAACGCTTCAACTAGGAAGACAACATATATATTCGAACCAGTAATTGGAACCTCCTTTGATTCTCTTGCTGAGGCGTATGAATTTTACAACCTGTATTCTTGGGAGGTTGGGTATGGAACACGTAAGTGAAAAGCAAACTAAGATTTCAGTCAGCTTTGTATCTTGGTTTTTGATCTCTTTGGTGATTGGTGTATATTTATCTAATTCTTTTTTCTTCCTGCTTGCTTTTCAGGGGGAAGTAACAACAGCTCACTTTGTGTTTCATTGCAAGGATAACTAATTACCTATGTACCCTGAGTTCTTATGATGTGCGCATTTGAGGCTGTAGCGGACTTCCCTCCTCCTTTTTCATCTAAATTTGATTGTAATATACCATATTTACCAGAGATAATAGGCTCTGTGAAGCTAAAAATGTGTTATCTAGGACACGAATTTGGTATTCATGCTGGATCTGGGCCGGCTTTATAATTATGCAAGGTATCAACGTTCTGGTGCTTTGTGCTTTGATTGAAATGTGAACATGCTGGTCAGATGGTTCTCTTTCTTTGGAATTGGTTTGAAGTTGTGAGGTCCTTGTAAGATAACAGGCTCCTTCTGTAAAAGTCCTGATGAAATCAGTTTGCAATTTCTTCAGTTTTATGCTATGTTTCCGTGGTAGAATTTTTGTTGAGTGACTAGCTTATTTGATTACATGCTTGATTCGCACTGCGCTTAGAATGTAGCTTTCTCGCAGCAGCCCTGGTTTTACTTGGAAGTGCAGTGTTTTGCAAGCAGGTGAACAAAATCCTAACTTGAATGTCAAACACATGCAAAAATAAGATTACTCTTTGATTGAATGAGAATTTCGTGCACCTTGATCACCATACATTTATGGTTGGTCCTGGACGATTACCACATGTGCTATTTCCTGACATCTGGTGCGTTAGCTTGGTTTTGCAACAATTGGCGTCCAAGGATTGCTCGTCACCGTGGATAAGAACAATTGGCAGTCCCAGAATAGTTTTAAAAAAAAATCGGTCAGGAAAAGGTGCTTCCATACTAATTTAAATTAAACTTTGATGATAATGGTCATAAAAAATACCAAGAAACACTTTGAGGAAAATATATGCAGAAAAAAAAGAAATAGCAAACTGGAATAGACCGGAAAGAGACTGGTTATCGGGTAAATTTTCAAAATCTGGTTTCTTTATCTTCAGCACTAGCTATTTGAACAGCAAAAAAGAACAAATATTTAGCACATGGCTTCACAGTTTATAACCACTGCACTCATTGGATGATAATATGAGTTCCAAATCTCTTGGTTTGTTACATCCATCTTATTTTAAGTCAGACAGAAACGATATTAAATCAGGTAGGCTTGGCTTTGCTCTTCTTGTTCATCTGCACTGCAGTGGCAGCCATGATGGCAAACAGCGTGCAGAGCGGCACGAAGACGACGTCGGGTATGTACTGCAACTTCTTGACCTGCGGATTGCTCTCGCTGCTCCTCTCGGCGATGATCGCCGCCGCCTGCGCGGCCAGGCCAGCCATGATGAAGATTCTGTCGTCAACAGCATTGGCCTGCCGCGCCAGCTTGAACACCTGCTCCGCATGGCGAACAAGCCCGCATTTGGCATACATGTCCACGAGTACGCTGATCAGGAACACGTCTGACTCCACAGCACTCACCCTCCTGATCGCATGCCCATGCGCCTCCCTGCCCAAATCAGCATTCGCCGTCTCTCCGCACGCCCTCACAACGGCCGTCATCGTGTACCCATCAGTCCATAGACCAAACTCCCAAAACCTCCTCGCAAACTCCAGCGCCGGCGTCCACTTCCCCGCGTTCACGTAACCAGCGAGGACAGCGTTTCCGAAGACGCCATTCCTGACGGGACTTTCGTCGAATAGCCTGCGGGCGTCCAAGAACCGGCCGGACCCGCCGTAGGACGCGGCGAGCGCGTAGGACACGAAGACGCTGCCGAGCCACCCAGACCTCGCGACGAGCGCATGGAGGGGCTCCGCCTGGGCGGCGGAAGCGTGGCGGAGTGCGGAGCAGAGGGCGTAGGAGTCAAGGAGGTTGAAGACTCAGAAGAACGATTTTCCACTGGGAGGTTGAACAGATTGAAGAGATCGGGATGCTTTTCGGGGTAGGTATAATGGCAGATAGGGAACTATGCAAATAATAGGGTATCTATACATCGACTAGATCACTATTTGCACAGAGATAGCTCATGTACCCACAGCTATTCTTTTCCGAATCTCAAAGCATGGTAGAAGGCTGAGATAGCTCATGTACCCACAGCTATAAGTACATTTGCTTTTTCGTTTAAGATATTATTAAGTTAAATAAAATGAAAGAAGCAATGCAAAATTACGTAGTGAAGGAATGAGTTCGGGCTATGAGTCATGTGAGGACTTGATAATATTTGCGATGAATATTTCGCCACCATATGTGGAGTTGATTCTTTTGGTTGCATGAATTCGAGGTTTGAATTACTTATTGTGTGATTGATAAGTTTGAGTTTCTCAATTTGTCTCAAGGAAAAATTGAGTGGATGAAGGATTTTTCTCGGCTGACTTGGGTCAAGTGGAAAACTTGTGCTCGCAACACTTTGCTTGGTCTATTGTGTGCAGGTGCGAGTTGGGTGCGGCGATGGTTCGGTCATATGGACCGGCATGAGGCTTGGAGGGCTGAGATGCGGTCAAGGTGGTGGCGACAACATCGTGCGGCTTAAAAGCATGTACGCGGAGGACAAGAAAGCGGGTGGAGACAAGATGTGAGGACCAAGTCAGTGCGAGGACGTTTTGATAAAAACACGGAATCTACCGAAGCATAACCAAGAAATTGCGGCGGCGGCCGGGAAGCTGTTTAGGGTTAGTTGCTTAGGGTAGAAGGAAAGATGGATGGTGGATGAGTCACTTAGAAGCTTTGTGATGTGTGCTAAGTGCTCATGCCATCTAAGTGGGCTTAAGGCCCAAGTGGTGGGAGGTATGTCTCCACCACTATAAAAGGAGGGGTAAGAGGTGCTTATATCTAAACCCTTTTGTAAGCTTTGTGAAAACCCTTGTTAGGGGTTGCTCAAGAGAGTTTTGGTCTAATCATGAGAGGCCTTTGAAACAGCAAGAAAAATCAATGAAAATGCAATATAAAAAGATTTCTCCCATTCCTTTGTGTTCTTGAGTTATTTCCTTCATTAGCTTTTTGGATTTTCTTTTTCTTGCTTTTCTTATGAATTGATCTGTGATATGGCAAGTAAGTGATGGGGAGATCACCTCCAAACTGATCCTATCCAAGCATACCCAAGGATTCAACCTTTCCTTTCTCTATTTTGAGTTTTTCCTTGAAAAAAGGCAAGAAATGGGATTTTCGTGATTAACCTTTGTAGAGGGTTTGATCCTGTGATTTAGGGCTTGAAATAGATATAAATAGGTTACTGGGACATGTGAGATGATCTCATACTGATTTGAGATCAAGATTCCTCACGAGCTTCCTTTCCCCCTCAAAATTTCTCTTTTTCTCATTTCTAAGGCTGATTTGAGAGAATTGGGTAAAGGTCTTGACTTGAGAGGTTTTTATGAAGATCAACACTTGATCTAGACTCACAAGACCTTCTCACACCTCTTTGTAAAATTTGGTTGGATTTGGTTGGGTAGATTTTGAATTGGCCTAAATATTGGATCAAAATCTCAGTTCTAGACTAATTTGCCTGTCACACAGCTGTCACCTAGCTGTGTCACCCAGCTGTGACACTCAGCTGTGTCACTGGTGTGAGCTACTGCTGCTACTTCGGACATTCACTGTTTTGGTCATAACTTTTGCGTCCGAACTCAGAATTTAGTGATTTTGGACTCGTTTCGAAGCTATCGACGAGCTCCACATCACCAAGGACCTTTGGGGGCTTTTCCGCTGCATTTTCACTCTGATCATACTAGTCTTTATGTGACTGTGTATGTGAAGGTTAAGTGAGAGAATTTTGAATTCGACATTCACCCCCCTCTGTCGGAAGCCACTGATCCAACACGGGCAAAATTTACCCTTTTAGTCTTTATCCTGCACATTGACTTTGCTCTAGTTTCACCCTCAAGTTCCATCGAAGGTCCTTATGCCCCTTTTCTTTCTTTCTTTTTCTTTTTTCGAGTTTTACCTATCTTTCTGTCCGTGTTGTTTGTGCTGAATTGTTCTTGACTAATTCTATTCTCATAAGTGTATGGTAATATCTGCACAAACTTTTCATTGGGTTGGTGGCCCTTGGATGGAGTGCTCCTCTCCATGTAATGGTGGTGTTCGGTATCATGATGTTGCTTGTTATGGAAGTTTGGCTGATTCCACTATCAAACACTATCCTGTAGATGATGCTAGTTGTTTAGCAGATGAAATGATAGTTTTGTTTAACTTCATGTTGTTCCTACAGTAATGCAGATTGGTTTATTGCTTTTCACTTTTCAGCCACATAT
Organism: Stipa capillata; assembly: GCA_019208055.1. Taxonomy (NCBI): domain Eukaryota; kingdom Viridiplantae; phylum Streptophyta; class Magnoliopsida; order Poales; family Poaceae; genus Stipa; species Stipa capillata. The sequence goes on along the minus strand of JAGXJF010001918.1, from coordinate 222,113 downwards.
GGTAGATTGATTACGGACAGTCAAAATTTTGGTTTCTTATGAGAAGTGAGCACTTGCCTTATTTTCTACGGAATTGCATGGTTTCCATCTAACTTTGTTAGGTTTCCCATGATATATTAGATAATTTTCGGTAGCATCTATAGCATTTCTGCTGCTATTTTACATCTAACTTTGTATTTCATCAGCAAATTATAACAAAGTCCAGAACAATCGCAAATGGTTGACCAAACCATTGAACTTCAACAATATCAAATCAGTTCCTTGAATTTCCAAAATAATTAAATTAGAATATTAAACTTCTTGATAGATTAAGTCATTAAATTTTGCGGTACAAGCTTGATTAGGTCCTTTAATCTTTGGAACTCTCCATTTTCTAATTTAGTTTACTGCATTATGGTCACTGCCTACGTCACTGTAACAAAAGAAACCAATAACCAGCCAGGATTACTGGTTCCTGGCTAGATAAAGTATTCCAAAAAAATAATCTATATTTAAAATGACCCATCCAGGAACAGTTTCCAAAACAGGATCACAACAATGATTATGTCAGAATCATTCATCATCGCATATAGGTCAGTAGAAATTATGGGAAGCATACATAGAAATCTGCAGAAAAAACTGTTCTTGTATGTACGTATGTGTTTTGTTGAAGAATTGACTGTTCCAAATGCTTGTTTGCTTGTTCTAACTTTGATTAAAAAAATAGCCTTTATGTTGCTCCATGTGGCGACACCAGGGGTGACCACAACCCAAACCTAGAGGCCATCTCCCCGTACCACCCTCGTTGCCACCGCTGGTGGTTGTCGCTGGTGGCGGCGGGGCTTGCCACCTTCGGCCGACATGTTCTTGTTGTGGAGAGGTTGATGGTGATGCGGATGCGGTTTTGGCAGATGACGAGGTCACAGCTTGGGTGGCCAGTGGCTCGGTTTGGCTCTCCTCCAATGGCTCGGCATAGTGCCGGGCCTTGGTGGATGTGGCTACCGGATTTGGCTAGGCCTCGCCAGGCTGTTGTACGCATGCGGTGGGCTCCAATGGCGTGGTGGTGCTCTCCTAGGTGCGGTGGTGGCTGCAGCTCACGACGGAGGGCATCGGGGGGGAGCCCGACTATTGCTAGGTGCGCCGGCTGTGTGCTCAGGGCAGTGGGGCTCTAGTGCCAACTGAGCTACTCACTTGTTGAGCATGCTATGGCATGGGTCTCACGGTGGTTGGTGGTCGGATGGCGTGCCTACCGTGGTGGCGGCGCTGGAGGGCGATGCTGCTCGGGGAGGTGTTGTGCGGTTGCCCATGGTGGATCTGATGGAGTTGCGGCTTGCTGCTATAGGTGGGCAGTCGGCGCCAATCGGTGTTGGTGGCCTACTTGGTCTCCGTGTGGTGCGCGAGTTGAGGCACAGTGATGTGGTGCTGCGGTGGAGCTCCAGATTCGGTTACAGGATTGCAACATTGCTCCATGCGTGTTGCGGTCCGATCGTGGGCCGATGGTGGCTAGGCCCCCTCCCACGAGGTTCAGCGGGTGGTGTGGGTGCAGCACTCTGAGTGTAAGCTTTGCCATCGAAGAGGGTCAGTGCTGATAATGATGGTTTGCGGGCGTCTTTTTCCCTCCTTGGAGGCATCATCGAATAGTGTTTCACCCCTTTTCCTTTATCATGGCCGGCCGGATCTTGGACTACCGTGATGGCTGCTCGCGTGGCCGGATCCCCTCCCTCGGGGTTTGGTGGTTTGGTGGAGTGTGGTGCTCTGGGTGAAAGTCTTGTCTCGACTGGGGTTGGTGCCGGTGACGACACCGCCCACGGGTGTTGTTCCCCCTCCATAGAGGCGTTGTCGAGGAACTGTTCGCTCCCTGCCCTAGGCCTCTATGTTCCCCAGAGTTTGCTGGAGACCATGGCCCTCGACGATCGGTGGTTTGGCTTGGGAGGACACGAGTGCTTCCGGCGGGGGGCAGAGTTGGGCGATTTGTGTTCATCGACCTTTTGTTGCCGAAGCGGCCCAGATCTGCTTTCCTTCGGACCTGGCTTCTCTTTCCAGCAGCGATCGTGCCGGCGGACGTGGCTGTGACGGTCTTGGCTTCAGCATGACAAGTGGAGGTGACACCCTCGGTGGCTCTACCGCGGCGAAGTCGAGGTCGTCGGGTCATGGGTGCGATGGGTAATGATGATGACATTGTTATCCTTCTCAGTGTGGGGTGTGTTTTTTCTGTTGTGTTGTGCCGGGTCGGTTTTGTCGGTGTATCTGTTTCATCGGGCGGTTCCGTGGACCTAATTTAGCTAGGTGGTTGTCTGTTGTTAGGGTTTTTGCACGATTATCCTTTAACCAACCGTGCTTTGTAAGGTTTTGGTCTAGTTTTTCTCATAAGTCGGATCAATTATCTCTCTTCTATGAAACAGCAGGAATCATCCCCCCTTTTGACGAGGTTTGTAAAAAAATGTTTGTTCCAACCCAAAAAAGTCATTCTTGTATGTAATGTGCGTTGTTGAAGCATGGACTGTTCCTGTTCCAGTAAAAGAAAATAGTTTATGGATTCGGCAGCAGCTATCCGAAACCCTCGCGTCTTCTTGACATAAAACTAGTCTTTTACGCTTCTGAAGCAGAATATGAAGTGCAAAATTGTCTCTTTGGTTCATGATATTTAGACATATTAAATATTGCATACCCTTATATCTGGAGATATCATATATGGTTCCTTGCCGCATTGGTAAATTTTACCTATCATTGTTGATTTGTTCGTTCGACAGCCTGCAAGACAAGAAGCATGTAATCAGCAGAGCTATAGTGATTCCAAGGTGACAGAGTCAACAAATTCTGGGAGAAGTGGAATATTTAGTTGGTTGGTGGCTTTGGTTATTTTCCTATTTTCAGGAATGCGTGGTGACAAATTCTACTTATTCTGAAAATTTCTTGTTATTAACAGAGAACATCTGGGCCGAGTGGTTTTGTTTATGTCATGATGGAAGCTTATTCTTGAGAGGATTGTTCGACAATGGAGTTTGGAAGTGTTTGTTCATTATTTGTTGTACTATAAACAGTTCTCTTCCTATCAATTCATGTGCAGCCTAGTTGATTACCTGTGTTAATATCTACCAATCTTCTCGGCCTATCGGACCTAACTCTGGGATGTGTATGTCCATCCAAAGCAGTTCAGTTTTGACAACCGAACCGTGGGAATTGGTTAAGGATTTCCGGATAGAGCCTATTGGATCCTCCAACCTTAAAACTGGTGAAAGACCAGTGCTCTGAGGGCTGGTCCAGCCTGGTAAAAAAAAACCACCACTTTTCATGCCGGTTTACAGCTGTAAAAAACCGTTTTCGAGTTTTCTTGTTTCTTCCTTCTCTATCTTTACTCCATGCGTTTCTTCTCTACTCTCCTCCATGTCCGGTGCTGCAACAGCCGTCATAACAACCGCTGCATTTCTTTCCCCTTCCGCCCCCTCCCGCCTCCTCTTCCACTCATCTACCCTCACCTCCTGAGCGCAGTGCCGCCAACACCGACAACCACCACCACATGCTAAGCGGCAGATCTGCCATGCCAACAACACCGACAACCACCATCCACGCTATCATCAGCCACCATCGAAAATGATACCACACCACCAAGGAAACCCTAGATACGTGACAAGAAAATGACCCATTTAATGATTGGCCCCTATGGTAAAACAGTAGCCTTCTCTAATTAACAAAAGCCTTGGCTAGGTTCGTTATGCAATAGGTTGCACCAATCATGAGTTGCGAATCAATACACTTATAACAAGGTTGCCTACCAACTGCTCGAGAAAATGGCTCAATTATGTAGCAAGAGGTTCCTAAGAAATTTCCATTTTCTTCGGTCTGTGATTTGCATACTTTTTCATATCCGATTGATGTTCGTACGGCTATTGACTACTACTTGCATGCAGGGGCAGAGCCAAGATTTTGACTAGGAGGGGAGGGGGCGACGGAGTGGTATCTAGCATGGGTCTAACTTGAGGTAGCATCAGCTTGAGGTAGCATCAGCTATACTTGTGAACCACTTTAAAGCACTGGTGGCAGTCTGAAAGCTACATGTTTAATTTATATTATCTCAATCCATGCGTACGCATTAAAAATGGGAAGATAATGTAAAAAATAGAAGTCCATCACTTGAATAACAAGAGTGGGTAGTCTACTTTGTCCACTGCCACAATTTGAGTCACTAGATTTGGTTGTGACATAGATGACAAGGGCCCTGATCATTTGCCTTGGAGTTAGTACTGTCTTATGGTAAATTTCTTATCCGGCTTATACTATCACTACTATAAAAAGGTCATCCTAGACGCTTCATCACATACGATTCACTAAAATCATCTATTGTTAGACTCATCACTGAAATGACCTTAATGACTAAGATGTCACCTATAGGGGGGTGAATAGGCTTTTCAAAATCCCTTACGAATTTTGGCTTAATTATAATGCTGAATTATACTAATCGGATTTGCGCAAGCTCTAATCCTAATATGCCAGGTTTTCATAAGAGCATAAAGTCTCTATGTGAATATATCAAGGTTTGCAATGTAAGGGAGATAAGCTAGTAATTCAACTTCGACAAAAGTTTAACAAGTATTCTAGTACAAGTATGAATTGCAATAAGTAAAGGGGACAAGCGACAAACGATCTTTGATCCGGAGTTCAGATATCCACCGATATCCTATGTCTCCATTTGAGGACCCCATCACGCTTGATCAAATGTGGGCACTCTTTCAAACCGTTTCCTCTTGAGGAATCTTCGAAGTCTCCCAAATCACTACAATTAGCTCTTTTCTCCGCTCCGGAGATCGTGAGCTCCATAACCACTTCACAATCTCCCAGATCTCCTCACAAGCTTCTTGAGGAGATCATTGAGCCACCACCACTAAGCCATTTAGGAGTCAGCAGCCTCTAAGAATAATAGACTCTTGGACTCTCGCTCGAACACAATCGACGCCAAGTGCTCAACTAATGCAACTTATGCACAGACCTTGTGCAACTTATGCACAAAGACTTCCCTCACACCTCACAAATGGCAATTCATGCACAAGAGCCTCTAGAGAGGGAGGAACACCACTCAAGAGGATCACAAATGATTTTAGAGGCAACCTCTTGTCACCCAAGCCAGCTTAAGGTGAAGGCTATATATAGCCAAACTTGAAAAACTAGACGTTGGAAAGGAATCCGCATAGTCCGGATTTGATCAGGATCCTTTGGGTTCGCACCAACGGTCAGAAAAATGATTGCTGAAACTTTCGGACCCTTGACCCGGACCTTTCGGGTTGAGGTCCGGGTTGTCCAGTACAGATCCGTACCCTCACCCGGACCCTTCAAGTGACACTCCGAAAACCTTTTTGTACAACCTGGACCCTGACTCATACCCTGGCCTAGACAACCCAGACCCTGACCCAGAGGGTCTGGATTTTTCAGGATAGAAACTCTCAGAGAGCACTAGATGAACCCTTGTCACTTCGGAACAAACCCGGAATACCCTGGGGGCTAGCATTAGGTCATATAATCCGAAAATGGACTTCCCAGAGTCCACGAACCTAGCCGATCAACCAAACCACTTAGGTCGATAGGATCACACAAGCTTAAACACCAAGTCTAGGGACAACACACACAACACCGAACTATGCCCGAAGCCTCTGAGCACTCGCAGCTCGGAACCACTGAACGCACTAGAACACCAAGTTCTAGCACTTCCACCACAAAGAAAACACGATGATATGCAACACATGTGATTATTTGAGCACTCGACACATGACATGATCAAACTATTTGTCCGATAGCCCCTCTTGATAGTACGTCTATCTAATTTATAATATAGTCTCTCTCCAAACTCCTTGAGACCGGTCAAATTAGGAAAACCTAGTTTAGGCATACCTTTACCTTGCACATTCCAACTTGAGCTCGATGATGTCCATCTTCCTTGCTCCAAGCGCAATCACCTTGATCATCGTCACCTTACGAAGTCTTCTTCACATAGCTCCCCTATAATCTTTATGGAAAAGTTTTCTCTTGAAATCATCTTCACTTGTTCATCTTCACTTGATGGACCCGCAAGCCTCAAGAATATGTCTTCGCATGATGCCAATCTTGAGCTTGCCATGATGACCATCAATTTATGATGTCGTCCTCTCATGAGCACATATGATCAATCTCTCGATGCTTTCCCATGAATGATACCTAACCCTCAACACACACATATCACATAGCACATAGGGTTAGTTCATATAATGTAATACACAGTTGTTTACCTTTACTTGATCACATGAAGGCATACTAGTGTTCTTCTCTTGAACTCCTAGCTTCATGTCTTGATCACCATGGTTTAACACATGAGCTCACTCTTGATCATCTTGGGTTCAACACGTGAACTTCTTCATTTTGATCAACTTCACTCTTACATTATAACTTCATCTTGATCAATGTGGTTCACTTTTGAACCCATATCTTGATCCTTAAAGTTTACTTCCTGATCACTTGATGCTTCACATGATTTGATGGACTTCAACACATGAACCCATCTCCCAATCATCACATGCATCATTGATCTTGGGCTTCATAGGCTTATAGGTTCATCCTCTTGATGTAACCCTACAAAGTGGTACCTAACCCATACATATTCCTACACTCGAGGAAAATAGCTAGTCCACAAAACGGGTGTGAGTCATGTGATGACGTGGACAATTTAAGTGATGAATATTTTGCCATATTGTGTGGAGTTGAATAATTTGGTTGCATGAATTCGAGATTGGAACTACTTGCAAAATGATTGAGTGTTGAGTTTCTCAATTTGTCTCAAGGAAAAATTGAGTGTTTGAAGGATTTTTCTCGACTGACTTGGGTCAAGTGGAAAACTTGCGCTCACAACGCTTTGCTTGGTCTATTGTGTGCAGGTGCGAGTTGGGTGCGACGATGGTTCGGCCATATAGACCGGCATGATAGCCTGGAGGGCTGAGATGTGGTCAAGGAAGTGGCGACGACATCGTGCGGCTTAAAAGCATGTACGCGGACGACAAGAAAGCAAGTGGAGACGAGACGTGAAGACCAAGTCAGTGCGAGGGCGTTTTGGTAAAAACACGGAAACCACCAAAGCTCAACCAAGAAACTGCGGCGGCGGCCGAAAACGATTTAGGGTTGGTAGCTTAGGGTGGAAGAAAAATCAAGAGATGGCTAAGCTATTTAGACGCTTTGGGATGCGTGCTAGATAGTTAGGCCCATTAGGGCATGAGGCCCAAGAGTGGAAGAGGGGGTTGTCCCTCCCCACTATAAATAGAGGATAAGGGTTTTCTTAACTCTTAACACTTTGATTAGCTTTTGAGAGCTGCACTTTGAAGAGTGCTTTGCCTAGATGAGAGGCTTGTAAACTCCAAAGAAAACCCACAAAATCCAATACAAAAAGATTTCTTCAATCCCTATGTGTTGTTGAGCCATTCATCTTCGAACCTTTTTTGATTTTCGTTTTCTTGCTTTCTTGGTGGTTTGATTCGTGGTATGGCAAGTAAGTGACGGGATGATTACCTCTGGACTGATCCCATCCAAGCATATCCAAGGATCAACCCTTTTCCTTCTTGATTTTGAGTTTTCTTGAAGAAGAAGCCAAGAAGTGGGGTTTTGTGATTGAGTCTTGAAGAGGCTTTGGATTCGTAATTGGAGGGGTGGATTAGATTGCTGTGACATGTGAGAGATTGTCTTATTGAGTTCATATCAAGAATCCTCGCGAGCAACAAGAAATTGAAGATTTTCTTTTCGTTCAATTTTTGAGGTGTTCTAGGAAGATCATGAAAAAGGTTGTGCCTTGAGACATTTCTATGAGGACCAACACTTGATTCATAGTCACAAGGCATCCCTAAACTCATCTGGAAAGTTTCACTTCTTTTGGTTGGACGGATTTTGAAATAGGTCAAGAGTTGCACCGATTTATCGCGTTCTGGAAATCGAGATCCGGAGGGTCCGGATTTCCAAACCCGGAGGGTCTGGGTGAACATCCGGGCATTCCAGTAGAGATCCGGATACTCACCCGAAGGGTCTGGGTGAACATCCGGCCGTTCCAGTAGAGATCCGGACATTCACCCGGAGGGTCCGGATTGCAAAATCCGGAGGGTCCGGATTTGCACTTTTCAGCCTGCATCACTTCGCTGTTTTGGTCATAACTTTTTCGTCCGAACTCCGTTTTCAGTGATCTTGGACTCGTTTCGAAGCTATCGACGAGCTCCACATCATTAAGAACTTTCTAGGGTGTTTCCGCTGTGTCTTCTTTGTCATTTATAGTAGTATGTCAGTTACTATCTGTATTTGAATTTGAAGAAGAATTTTTAACCGACATTCACCCCCCTCTGTCGGGAAGTCACCGATCCAACAACGGGTTTTTAAAATAGTTATCACAGACGGGTTTTAAAAAGACCCAGCAGCATCCCGGAACGGTGAGCCCCTGCGCACCCGGTGGCGGCGAGCCTAACAGCACCTAGGCGTTGGTGGCCCCTGTGCATCCCGGTAGCGGGGGCCCCCATAACATCCCGGCGGCGAGCCCTTGTGCCAGATCTACCACAAGGGTAGTGGCGATGCGGTGCAATGCCACTACTGCTGTGACACCCCTCATGCTCTGCACAGATCCGTGATTACGGCCACTAGGGTGCTGCGGTCAGTGGGTCTGGGTTCACGGGCATCGGAGCTGGTGACTTGCGGATGGTTGCGACGTGTGGCATCGGAGCTGGTGACTTGCGGATGGTTGCGACGTGTGGCGTGCGAGTGGCTGCGGTTGGGGTGGTGACCGAGCTCGGGGCTGGCATTTTTGTTTTTGTTTTTGTGATCCGACATCATAGACGAGTGAGAGCAAACTGTATGTGACAAAAATTGGTCATTACAAACCCTTTCTCACAAACAGATGGATGAGAAAACTGTCTGATGACATTTTCCACCCGTTTGTGATAGGCCTCTGCAGCAGTGTGAAGTCTAGAGCAACACAAGGTTTCAGGGGGGCATATTGGGTGCACTAGTATCCTTGGTGTACTAGTGCACTAGGCCCTAATTCACTATAAAAAATCATGTAAAGTTTTGAATTTTTTTGTCAACCTTCATTAGACATGCATCTATCATGTTACAAACTTTTGAATCCAAATTAGATGTACAGCTTGAGGAACAAAAAAGACAAATCAGACTGTAGAATAGTACCAATAGGGTATTATTCACTCTACATTTGAATTATGTACTATTCACAATTTTTCTCAATCCGTGGATTGAATTTTAATTTAAAATTTTGTGGCATAATATATGCATGTTACTTATATGTCATAAAAAATTTAAGAATTTTTTATAACTTTTAGAGGCACTTTTAGATGATCTAGTGTATTAGTACACCTAAATGTGCTAGTGCACCCAATACGCTCGCAAGTTTGAGAACCGTTGATCGCAGCTGAAAGGATTTGGAGGAAAGAAAGGCTTGGCTTGTGGTTGCTTTGTTGCGTGGTGCCTATTTGTAAGACTACCACCAGAATGAAATGGCAAAGAGTGTATACAACATATAATTATTTGGCAGTAGATTATTTTGTGGTGATGATGATGATATAGCATCTAGTGTTTGCTGGTCACGACTATACTTTGTTGTATCGAATAGCCTCTTTTTGTGACGATGATATAACATCTGGTGTTTGCTAGTCACCACTATACTCTGGTTGATCAAATGGTATTGGAAGAACATATTTTTTAGATAATGAAAGAGCTTAACTCCTTCGGCCTCTGTATCTGATGATGCGCATAGTCATGAGTTTATTACAAAGTCATTGTAAGACCATAACAAACTCTAAGTATATGATAGACCATGTAATACAAAACTAGTCATTACATAGCCTCCTAAATACTCGGAGGCTAAAATGAGATATAAACTCCCTAACAGAAAGGAAATATGTAGTGGAAGGAAATATGTAGTCGAGGAATTTGGAGGATGTTACACGGCACCTATCCAGAGCATGAGGAGCATTGCTTGAAGATTTTGCAGCTCATGTATGCTTCTACTTTTGCAAATGAACGCACGAGACATCATTCTAATGCATGTAGAACATTGACATGTTTTATGGTGTGGATTTTTGTTTTCAAGTGTAAGACATGAGCATCGTCAAGACAAAAGATCATCTATTTATAGAATTAGTCTTTGTTTAAAGGAAGCAAGAATGAAACATGAAATTATATAAAGAAGGCTACTCGCCTCCGGTAGAGCTAGCTAATGGCCTAGCTGCGTTGCAAAAGATCTAAGATTCATCTTATGCCAAGCTAAGTAGGCAAACTCATTTGCGTCCATGTTCTTGTTTCTGAAGACACAATGAATTTTCTCTTTTCACACATTCCAGCACATATATAGAAGAGCTCTCGATATAGTCGGACATCCATCTCATTGCCACCGCAAGTGTATTGTCCTACCAATCATTTATTGCGGTGAAGGTGAAATATTGGGATATACCCCCATCGATATAGCTATAAGGGCATACATTTGCCTATTTTGCAGCGATATTATTATAATCTTTGTATAGATGTGTAACCATCTCTACAGCTTACTTGCAAAGCTCACATGAAAGGTTATGGGCCAGCCTTTGTGAGCGAAAGCGTCAGCCGTGAGGATGTGATTGTGGAGAGCCGATCACGAGACAACCATGAAATAGAGCGATATAGGTTGACTTTGCTGTGTAAACCCCTCTCCATACCACCCTCATTGAGCTGAATCTGGTCGGTCTTGGTCAAAGTTGTATAGTGTTGAGGGAGAACATTTTTCAAGTAATTCACAAGTCCAGATAGTGAAAAGTACGATATAACATTGATTGGAGGGTTTGTTTGGAAAGTAACAATTTTACATATTTTTACAAGAAACAGTTCCATGTCGGTGAAATTGGGAAAAATATCCCGTGTTCCGCCTGGCAAATCTCTCTACGTGCATCAATTGCTCCAAAGAGACGAGTGTCTGGTAGGGGTGCACATGGATCTCCGTGAAGTTGACTGGCCTCCAAGGCTCCAAAGGGGGCGATTCGAAGAAGCACGCATGCTTAGCGATTTGTTTACTGGGGTGCATGTATCAAACACGGTTTTCATACATGGAATAGCACCGAGCTTCTTCATTCCTTCGTACTTGTATTAACAGATTTATTTTTTATAATTTCTTCTGTCAATTGCTTGTTCAAAAAATTGCTCTCAAATCTGGTGGCATTCTACCAATTCTGAAAAAAAACTTGCAAGTCGATCTGATTGTTCTCGCAAAAAATGTTAGTAAGTGTTTATTGATACACAAATGGCTTGTTTTGTGCTTAAGGGAAACGGATCCATTAAATCCCAAATCAAAAGTTACTACTCACTCCATCCGGATATATATGACGTGTTTTTGATTGGTTAAGAAATTTTTTTATCAACAACTACTTTGTTAATATGTGATTTATGTGATGTAAAAGAAGTATTTTAGAACATGATGAATCTAATGGTATCAATTTTAATTTTATGTCACATAGATTAAATATTAATAGAGTAATTATTAGTCAAAATCTCGTATTAACCAATCAAAATACGCCCTGTGTATGCGGACAGGGGAGTAATAAGCTACAGCACCGGGCATTTTCCTTCCAACCATCCAATCGAAAATCAAGGGCCCTGATCCTCTGACCGCAAGAAAGAATACGGGACATGGTAATTCAGAATTCCGCGTTCGTGACATGAAGACGGAGGACGAGTTTAACGCGACCACCTTCTCAAGGCGCAAATTCGTCCTCTCATACGGTAGTATTATGGTAGGCACCACCGCTTACCGTTTCCCTTCATCGCCAGCAGTCAACCCCGCCGCCCCCCGGCGACTCGTCGAATGCGGCCGTGCCGAGGTCGCCGCCCGTTGCTGCCGCCGCCGCCGCCGCCGTGAGAGGAAGGGATGCGCATAGCCTCCTCAGCCTTTCTCCGTCGTGCCGCCTCCATGTCCTCCTCCTACAACGTACGTCTCCCTCAGGACTCCCTTCCTCCCTCCAATCCCTGGCCTCTAAACTCCTTTTTGCTCCTCTCCCCTCTTGCAGCGCCGAGGCTCCCCGCGGCCTCACCGCGGATACTCCTCCCGCCCCTCGCCGCCGCCCGCCTACGCCGCCGCCGGGCCCGTCAGCGGCGACTCCCACCTCGGCGCCGTGCATGCCGCCAACGATTCCCTCCGCCGCGGCGGCGGTGCCCGTGCGCCTCAAGCGCAGTACAGGCACGGGCCGCGGTTTCAGCCGCCGCCCCCGCCGCCGCCGCCGCCGTACGGATACGGCTACGGCCAACCGCAGCAGCCGGTTCCGGTTTATGGGTGTGTGCCGTACAACTACAGCCACCACCAGCATCCGCCGCCGAGCCCTCAGTACGGCAACGGGACCCCAAATCAGTACGGTCGCTGGCATCCGCAGCCGTACGGGGGTGTGCCACCGAATGCTGGGTTCCGGCCCAGGGCGTCGCAGCTGCCTCCAAGGCTGGCGGAGTACCACCGACGGTGGCGATTTGCGCAGAAGCAACCACCACACCAAGCTGGTAACATCTATTTGTGTGTCTGTAGAAATGTGTTGCAAAGGAGCATTGCTCTGAGGTCGAAACAATATACTCGGTTTTTTATTATTACCTTGGATCCCCGTTATCTTGAACTCATAATTGGAAGTTTCCTGAATAATGAATGCAACTGCCGCCATTCATAGCTAGTAATACACTCCAGTTATAATTGAAATGATGACAAGCCTGGTAACTTGATTTTAAATATAGATGCCTTTGGAGTTGTGACGTGTGAGGTGAGAACCACTTGATGTGCTTAGAGACATTAAATGTGTTCGGATATCTGTGATATGTTTGGCAAGAGAATTACTTGTTGTGTATTTCCAACTTAGTATTAGACTTGAGTAAGCATTATGTGTCCAGAGATCCTCATTGTTCTTGTAAATTAGTATACAATGCTTGCCTTTGGTATTTTGAGTATGGGATTTTGATTCTGTAGAGAGGTTTAAGGTTCTGTCATACAATATACTGGCGGATTATCTGGCCCAGGAACACCAAGATCTATATGAAAACATACCATCGTTCATCCTTGATTGGAACTGGCGGAAGAATAAGATAGTTTTTGAGATCGGCTTGTGGCATCCAGATATTCTATGTCTTCAGGTAATTCTTAAGAAGAGCTGTTGTACTGCACCAACTTCAATAGGTTGTGCTGCTAAGTTAATAGTTGTATATGACGTTGGCAATTTCAAGTCATGGTAAGGATAAAATATGCTAGTTTCTTAATGCCGATCAATCAACATATGCCATGAGCAAATTTCTTTCGTATCCACCGAAGTCATCTGTCATTTAGTAGCATTTATGTAGATCTAATGGGGATCTCTACTCATGCATGTCAGCATTTTATCCCTTGTCTGCGCCCTTTTTTTATCACCTTGTTTCTACTTGTAGGAGGTTGACAAATTTACAGACCTTGAACAAGAAATGGCAACCCGAGGATTTAGCGGCATTTGGAAGGTAATGTTTTCTGTATTCTTTTATTTTGTGCTATATTTAGGCATTTTTGGTGTTGGTGGAATAAACTAAATTATGTTGTTCAGAAATAATACCAGCTCTTTTAATTTACGCCAATATAATGATATTACTTGATCCAACAAGAGTGCAGAATTGAACCGTAGTTATTGTCGTTGATGAACAATTTTTTCTTGAATTTGCTTAACTGTGATGTACACATTTTGCTGTTCTTGTGACACAGATGCGGACTGGAAATGCTGCTGACGGATGTGCCATCTTTTGGAGAACAGCAAGGTAATCAATTCAACTTTAAAAAAAAATCTTGATGTGGTGAAAATGTTTTTCTACTGTACTTGTTATCCAAAATCATGCTGGCCATATTAAAAAATTCTGCTTTAGTTCGTTTTATAGGGACCTTTTCATAGTTATCCAAGACTGTTACATCTCATCAGGTTCCAGTTGCGTTATGAAGAGGACATTGAGTTCAATAAGCTTGGACTTCGGGATAATGTTGCACAGCTTTGTGTTTTAGAAGTGAGCTTAGAATTGTTGGCAATTAGATGAACACTTGAACTTTTTTTCGGTATGCTGCTAGTCTTGCATGGCATCTAAATCTGCTAACCATTTTTTGTTCTAATGTGCAGTCAGTGGTTCCAAGATATGTGCAAAGTGAGTCTATTCACTTAGCTACAAGGTAATTGCAAGTTTGCAACTTCAGGACTTATAAACATAATGTAGCGATTTGGAGTACCTAGCATAGTCATGATATTGCTATTCATTTGTCTTCTGTTTCTTGGGTGTTTCCGACTTGTGTGTAGTAACTGTGTCATATTTCTTTGTTATTTAAGAGAGAACAATGAAGCACATATTTGTATTACTTATCCATGTTTATGCTTGTTTGTTTTTGTCTCACAGCCCTAGCCAACCACAACAAGCTAAACAAGTTGTTATATGTAATATTCATGTTCTTTATAATCCAAAGAGAGGGGACATCAAACTTGGTCAGGTATATTGCTTTTTATTGTGATCCTTTGTGTCTTAGCTTCCTGTTTTTGTTCGAACTTGATATAATGCTCATTTTCTCCTGACTTGGCTGCTTGACCTGAGTATTTCTGTTTGTAGCTGAATCAAGGTTTTGTATGCATATTTGTCTGACTTTAGCCTAGCATATGTTTAGCATGGTAAGAATATTACATCTTGTTAGACATTATTTAGTACAAAGTATCGATATATACTCCTTGACTTCTACCATGACATTTGATGATGTGATGCTTTCTTGGCATCATTTGAAGATTGGTCCTTGTGTCTTTCCCCTTCCTCTGTTGGTTTGCAGTATAAAAGCATTAGCTAGTGTTTCTTTTGCTTTTCTTGATCATCTACTACTAGCAGCCTTAAGCACCTTAATTTTATGCTGATTTTATTTTCCTACAGGTAAGGACACTTCTTGACCGAGCTTATACTATATCTAAGATGTGGAACGATGCTCCGGTAATACTTTGCGGAGATTTCAATGCTACACCCAAGGTAATATTCTAGTACTTGACTGTATATTTGCATACAAGATTCCATTCTGGTTTACTATTTCTTATCCTGTTATACACATGTTTAACACTAACAAGGTCTAAATGTTACCCATTTCTTCCTCATTCAGAGCCCGCTGTACAATTTTATATCAGAGCAAAAGGTAGAATATTTCGACATTTTCTGCAGTTAACTTGAGCATTACTGACCTCAAAGAGCTAAAACTTACAAATCTTCACAATCATGCAGTTGAATTTGTCTGGGCTTGCAAGATATGCTATATCAGGGCAGCAGACTAGTAGTTTACGAGGGCTATATACTGGTTCCAACACATCTCGGTAAATCTTCTGCTTGATGGAAGTACTCTTACTACAATTTTTCTGCAAAATTCTAACCTATATGCATCATCGGTTGATTTCTATCAGTTATGAATTCCGTCCACCTTTTCACATGACTAATGGTAGAGAGGGAAGAACAATTCCTCCAGACAGTCGTAAGCCTCAAAGTGAAGCAAGAAATTTGGTCAGAGATTCTTGCCTTGCTGGAAGAGAGACTGTTTTGACTGGTGCTGCATTGGGATCTGACTTTAACTCTGAATCAAGTAAAAGTTTTGGCTACACGATACCTTGTTCTGGCTCTACTAATCTCGATGAACAAGTATTATTGAACTCCTTGGAAGCTCCTGCAAAGGATGCCTGTAATTCTGATGCTGAAGCCCATGCCAAGGCAACTGATTCAAGTGAAACAGTTGATAGCAGACACCTACTTTCATCTTATGAATCATCTGGGGGTAAAGACTTTGTTGAAGAATTAAGAGGTGTTAGCAGTAAGGATTCAAATGCCCAGAGAGACTTGTCTGGTGATGTGATTTCTGAAGATGTTGCATGTGGTTTTGAAGGAAGCAGCGTCCAATCAGATGCATTGTTGGATGTATCAAAAGACAACCCTCATGAAAAGCAAAAGGGCAATGAATCTATGTCCAGTCAAAACAATTGCACAACTAGTCAGTCAGAATCATCTCATTTCAGTGATCCTCTGAATTTTGCTGATGCACTTCATAAAATGAGTAATATGAGGCTAGAAGAAGAAAGTAATACTGGACCAACTAACTTAATATCCCCAGTGGAACCAGTGCATCAATCACATTGTGCTATTTCAGATTCCTGTGGCAATCAATGTATTCCTGAAGTGATGAACAAGCATTCAGACTCATATTCCTGTCCAGACAAGTTTGGAAATCATGCTCATGCTTTTGAGGATGATCCATCAGTTAATGAAATTTTATGCTCAGATGTGAATTCTGATCCTAACTTCTACAAAGAGTTTTCTGGTGATAATGAATGCTTACATATAGATGAAGACCAGTTGCCAACAATTTCAAATGGTTCACCATTTGCTCAGAAGGTGGTTACTTCTTATGGAAGGTATTATAATGATCAGTACAGGTGGACAGCAGATGAAATTAAAGCTGCTACCGGGAGTGAAGAATGTACTTATGTGGAACATAAGTTGAAAGTAAGGAGTGTCTACACAGATGTAGAGGTAACTGATGCTTGTTGCTATTTTACTTGGCTGCACTTTCACCACTCATCTGTAACTGAAGGCACCAAATATTCACTGTTATCTCTTTCTGAGTTATCTAGCATTTGAGCAAGTTGCACTATGTGTGGAGTTTATAAGCAGAAAGTATGCATAGTTTTTCTTTTGATGAATGATGTTCTAGAACTAGGTATATTTCAGGCATTCATGAGAGAACACTTGGTATTTATTGATAACTGTCATTCAATCAGGATTTTGAAGGGACAAAAGATGCCAATAAGGAGCCGCTAGTAACCAGTTACAACAGGAAATTCATGGGAACAGTGGACTACATATGGTAAGCAAGCTTTATTGGAATTCTTAAGCTATTCAAATGCACAGTATTCAACAATCTAATTACCTCTATTGGCAACCTTGTAATGTGATAACAAAGGGCTTCCGAGGATCTTCAGACTGTTGACGTGCTAGATACATTTCCAAAAGAGATTTTGAAGCAAACAATTGGGTTCCCTACAAAGGTATCACCTTACGAATATTTATGTTATACTCCATCCATCCACCATCATAAGTTGTTTTTAACTTTTCACAATCTTCATCGCAAGACTTTGACTATGGCTTCTTATCGTAATATGCTAGCAAAAAAAAATTACATATTTTGAAAAAAAAATTGCAAGACAAATCAAATGACATTATTTTCATGTAGTTAATATTCTTATCATATATTAGTAGTCAAAGTATCGAAATGTTTGTCCTTGAGACCAAGTTTCAAAACGTTGACCGTATGGATCCCACGGCAACCTATATTTAGAGATGGAAAGGAGCAAATTTTTTTTCTTCAGCTCTTCACCTTTTTACCAATCAATTGTGATATCCTCTTGATAAACGTACTAATTGCGTCTACTTCCGTTGGTTGGCAGAAATGGGGAAGTGATCATATTGCCTTGGTCTGCGAACTGGCGTTTACAAAATGATGCCCATCAGACAGGCAGGGAGGGGTTTCAGTGCCAGGGAAGGCGCGTGCATGACAGCAACTACCCTAGCACAAAAGTCAGGAGAAAGAATCGTCTCTGGAACAATCAATGACCATTTCTCCATTAATCATTTATAGTAATACATG
Organism: Stipa capillata; assembly: GCA_019208055.1. Classification (NCBI taxonomy): domain Eukaryota; kingdom Viridiplantae; phylum Streptophyta; class Magnoliopsida; order Poales; family Poaceae; genus Stipa; species Stipa capillata. The sequence goes on along the minus strand of JAGXJF010001918.1, from coordinate 204,472 downwards.
GAACCATATTTCTGCTTTGTTAGGCCAATATAAGAGCTCGTCAACGTCTTATCTTTCAAAATATATCTTTCAAAGATTCACTAAAAGACAGTTGGTGGGTCTCTTTGTATGTCTTGTCCGGAAAGAGGAAGACTTAATGATTATTCGTTCGTCGGAACCAGAAGTAAAAATTGTTGTGGATAGGGATCCTGTAAAAATATCTTTTGAGGAATGGGCCAGACCTGGCCATTTCTCAAGAACAATAGCTAAGGGCCCTGATACTAGTATTTACTAGAAAAATTTGATCCTTTCTTTTTTTTCTTTCTATAGTGGAGATAGTCGCACATAATGACAAATCACGGCCATATTATTAAAAGCTTGTGGTAAGAAGGGGTTTCGTTTTAGTGCTCGGAAATAATATTTCAAAGCCTTTGTATGCTCTCCATTACTTGTGTGTATAAGGCCTATGTTATAGAGTATATAATTTCGATCATAGGGATCGATTTCTAGTCGCGTAGCTTCATAATAATTCTACAAAGCTTCCGCATAATTTCCTTCGGATTGAGCCAACATCCGTTACGGTCGTTTATTCTATTCAAAAAATCTCCGTTCCAAAACCGTACATGTGGTTTTCATCTCATATGGCTCCTCCCTTCTGTACATAGTACTAAGCGAAATAATCTATAGAATCAACATAGAATTAGTCCCGTCTCATTATGGACCGAAAGGGGCTATTATTTTTCCAAGAAATCTCTAGCCAACCTTCTCGCAAGAGGTTTTTCTTAACATTTTGGCGTGCTTTGTAAGTGTAGGTGAGACGATAACTGATTCAGGTTTCCATGGCATGGCTTCGTTTCATCGGAAATGGCCCAATCTCAGACTGTAACTTATGTGATGCCACAATCACCTGATGAGGTAATCTGAAGCTAAGCGGCTAAGCTGCTCGGTCTACATATGCTCTTGGATAGGGAGAAATCGAGAATCTTGTCCAATAGGAACCTTGAACTCGTGGAAAGAAGATTGGTGAAGTTTTAGCTACCTGACTGAATAATATATGGTGAAGTTAAGTTTGGTCACAGAGTACTTTCCGGCCGTTCAAGAATATCTGTCATTATGTCAATGCATGCACTATCATTTTATCACAATAATTATCTCATCTCCTTTCACCCTTTTTGGGCACATGTCAATTGATTTTAGTTGTACAGCACATTCGGTCACCATGGAAAGAAAACATTGAGGATATTTTGGATCCTATGATTTTCATAGGATCTCAAACCTTAGGAATTTTTTTCGATGTATGTCCTTTGGATCAAAGGAACGGTGCTACCAAATTCTTATGGATTGCTTTCTTATGTCTTCAATTCTTTACTTCAATCTCTGTTTTACACTCATTCATGTAAGATCGGGATATTTTTCTTGTGTTTTCTTTTTGTGTCCTATCTTTTTTGTTGTTTTGTAATCCTCTGTTTTACATTGCACTCTTGTTGAATTTCTGTAATTTTTTCTGGTTGCCTCTCTAGTGATCCAGCTGCTGCTGTATGATCCAAAGAGGTTGCCTCTAGTGATCCGACCGCTACCACTGCTACTCCATCGATCCATGTCACGGTTCTCCCACTCATCTGTCTCTTCTTTGCCATGGCCTTCGGCGACCGGAGGCAGCACCTTTGGTGCATCTCCTTAATATAAGGAAAAGAATGACAGTGGCACAAGACAAAGTGTTGGTTCGTCGTAGGAGGGCATGAGGCGGTGACCTAGCTTTGCCTTTTTGCTCTGTGGAAAAGACTTGTAAAGGAAATATCCTCTACTTCCTTTTAGGCAAGTGGTATGCCGTATACAGTGGTGGAGCTTGGAGGAAAAAAAATAGATCTGGCCTCAAAATAACTTTAGTAAACTGTCAAAGTTCATACATTGGCCTCTTCTAATTTTCTATCTAGTTATGTATTGCTTCTCTCTAATCTTTTTCCTCCAAGCTCCGCCAATGGAATTGCACAAAATTCAGGATGGCCAAGGCCCACCTTGGTCTCAACCAAGCTCTACCCCTAGTCGAATACATTCTCATGAGTTAGGGCTCATTTGATTTATAGGAAAAATGAAGGAAAAACATAGGGATAGGAAATGCTTCTTCAGTGGCACTATTCATCCATTTAATTTAAAGTAACGGAGCAAAGGAACGAGGAAAAATGAGGAAATTTTTCTTTGATCTCAGTTTCAAAGAAAAACACAGGAATTCTACAATCTATTAAGACCTCTTTGTTGAATTCCTATGCATGAAGAACAAGAAGGGGCCTTAAGTGGCACAATAACATCCTAATTTTACTTTCCACATGCTTTTGACTCTGATTTGATCATGCTTATTAGGATTCTTCTGTTTTTCCATTCCTGCGAATCAAACACTCTAGTCTACAAAATTCCTTTGTTTTCAATCCTCTATTTTACACATGCATTCTTATCATATCCTTGTGTTTTTTCTATTCCTACGTTTTCATAATCCTGTGAATGAAAGAGGCCTAAAGTTTTGCAAGACCATGGAGTTGCAGCTCCCATGCCTCCACCAAGCTGATCCCATGTTTAAAGAGATGCAAGCCTATGATTGCGCACAAGCCCAACTTCCTAGTTAATCATCTGGACAAGATATGTTAGCTCCCACTGAAGGACCTTGGATATTGCCTCGAAGGGGGAGGAAGGAAAATAGACATTTTAAAAATGATTAGGATCTAGGCCAAATCTAATGCGAAAATTAACTAATCGATTTTGCACAAGTTCAAAATCTAAAACAACTAGGTTCAACTAAGTGCACCAACAAGTCTAAGTCAAGATATGTGATCCTATGATGACAAGCAAGAAAAGTAATTTATACACAAGATAATTGCGCAAGTATGAATAATAAGATATGGATTGCAAGAAAGTAAAGGAGACAAATGACACAAAAGGTGAAGAGTTGCCACAAGAGAAAAGAAGCTTTGTATCAGCAAGCTTCTTGAGGGAAAAGCATGATTCAGTGCCGACTTTGATCGTAATACAAGCTTTCTCAATGGAGACGTAGAGTCTCGCTAAAGGCTCGAATTTTGATAACAAATCTTGTGTCTTTCATGTGGTTATTTCCTTGCACTTCTCTGCACTTGTTTTCTTACTTGTTTTGATCACTAGCATGCTAGGTTTTGCTTAGGACTTCTTAGTGTTGTAGAGATACTTGTATAGAAATCGGTTTTGGGTTTAGATTTTGTTAATCTCCTATTCACCATCCTCTAATCGATAGCCTAGATCCTTTCAATGGATGACTCATGGGGAGAACCTGAGTGCCACTTTTGTAGAGTGCACCAAGATTTTAGGCTTCATCTGACAAATGACAAGCCTGAGTTCATTCATGCCGAGGTATCTAGGAACACTTCATATATGACTCATTTTTACCAGCCTTGTATTTCTCACACGAAGCTCAATGAGATCACATGGATGTACCCAGGGCTCTCGACCCGGAACAAGATCTTGAGAAACACCCTTGCTTCGAAGGTTAGTGATGCTACAAACATTAGATCATACACCATTTACCTCCTTTACTATCTTGATAATGGTACCCATTTCAATGTAATGGAGTATATGTTTGAGGCCATTCGCATTGCTTCCATAGAGCAGAAGAGATCTTCTCTGTTTGCCCCTTACATCCATAGGCTCATCAACTTCAAGTCAGACAAGAACTTCTTCCTCTAGGTGAAGCACGAGGCATACAAGACAAGGAAAGAAGACAATGTTGTCAAGGCACTGAGGCCCAATATCAGGCATGCTAAGTCACTGTTGAGGCCCCCGACTACTTCAGCTACCGCTGCCCCCACTTCAGCTCTAGGTCCATCCTCTTCAGCCACCCCTCTCTAATGGTGCCAAGCTTGATCTAGCCCTTGCTCCCCTCCTTCGAATTGAGGAGAATCAATGTCTTTTGGATGGTGAAGTAAGTTGAAGACGGTAGTTAAAGGTCCATCTAGCACTTTGTGTGGTTTATGGTGGACTGAGAGTTAATCTAACCTAGGTCTGGTTTTGGTGATTGATGACAAACATGTTTTGTGGACTAACCATTTTCCTGAAGTGTTTGAACGTGTATGGGTTAGTACCACTTTGTAGGGTTACATCAAGAGGATGAACCTACAAACCCGTGAAGCCCAAGAGTAATGATGCATGTGATGATTAGGAGATGAATTCATGTGTTGAAGTCCATCAAATCATGTGAAACATCAAGTAATCAGGAAGTAAAATTCAAAGATCAAGATATGGGTTCAAGGAGTGAACCACATTGGATCAAGATGAAGTTATAATGTAAGAGTGAAGTTGTCCAAGATGAAGAAGTTCACATATTGAACCCAAGAAGGTCAAGTGTGGGCTCATGTGTTGAGCCATGGTGATCAAGATACGAAGTTAGGAGTTCAAGGGAAGAACACTAGTGGTGGCTTCATGTGATCACGTGAAGGTAAGCAATTGTGTATTGCATTATATGAACTAACCATACGTGTTATGTGCTATATGTATGTTGTTGGATCGGTGGCTTCCTGACAGAGGGGGGTGAATGTCGGATTCAAATTTCTTTCACAAACTCTTCACATACATAGTCATATAGAAGACTAGTATGATCAGAGAGAAAATGCAGTGGAAAAACCTCCAAAACTCCTTGGTGATGTGGAGCTTATCGATAGCTTCGAAATGAGTCCAAGATCACTGAATTTCGAGTTCGTATGCAAAAGTTATGACCAAAACAGTGCTCGTGGCGTAGCCTGATTTTGGCTACCCAGACATTCCGGACAAGATGTCCCGGATACTCCGGGGTAGCCCGGAGATTCCGGGGTAAATGGTCCGGATACTCCGGGGTACATCCCAAGAGCACTGAAACTTGCCGGGTAGGCCGGAGACTCCGGGGTAAAGAGTCCAGATACTCCGGGTGTAGTCCAGAGCGCAGAAAACCCTGATTTTCAATGGAACTTTTGCTACAGTTTAAAATCTGTCCAACCAAAAGAAGTAAAACTTTGCAGATGAGTTTAGGGATGTCTTGTGACTATGAATCACATGTTGCTCACCATAGAAATGTCTCAATGCACGACCTTTTTCCAAGTTCTTTCTAAACACCTCAAAAATTGGACGAAAATAAAATCTTCGATTTCTTGTTGCTCGTGAGGATTCTTGATGTGAAATCAATAGAACAATCTCTCACATGTCACAGCAACCTAATCCACCCCTCCAATCACAAAATCAAAACTTCTTCATGACTCAATCGCAAAACCCCATTTCTTGCCTTTTTCTTTAAGAAAACTCAAAATCAAGAAGGAAAAGGGTTGATCTTTGGATATGCTTGGATGCGATCAGTTTAGAGATGATCTCCCCATCACTTACTTGCCATACCACGAATCAAACCACAAAGAAAGCAAGAAAACGAAAATAAAAGAGAGTCATGGAGTAGATAGCTCAAGAACGCATAGGGATTGAAGAAATCTTTTTGTATTGAATTTTCGTGGGTTTTCTTGGTGTTTACAAGCCTCTCATCTAGGCAAAGCACTCCTCAAAGTGCAGCTCTCAAAAGCTAATCAAAAGGGTTGAGGGATAAGCACCTCTTACCCCTCCTTTTATAGTGGTGGAGGCATACCTCCCACCACTTGGGCCTTAAACCCACTTAGATGGCATGAGCACTTAGCACGCATCACAAAGCATCTAAGTGACTCATCCACCATCCATCTTTCCTTCTACCCTAAGCAACTAACCCTAAATCGCTTCTCGGCCGCCGCCACAGTTTCTTGGTTATGCTTCGGTAGATTCCGTGTTTTTACCAAAACGCCCTCGCACTGACTTGGTCCTCATGTCTTGTCTCCACCTGCTTTCTTGTCCTCCGCGTACATGCTTTTAAGCCGCACGATGTCGTCGCGACCCCCTTGACCGCATCTCAGCCCTCAAAGCCTCATGCTAGTCCATATGGCCGAACCATCGTCGCACCCAACTCGCACCTGCACACAATAGACCAAGCAAAGCGTTGCGAGCACAAGTTTTCCACTTGACCCAAGTCAGCCGAGAAAAATCCTTTATCCTCTCAATTTTTCCTTGAGACAAATTGAGAAACTCAAACAATCAATCACATTGCAAATTATTCAAACCAGGAATTCATGCAACCAAACATTCAACACCTCACAAGATGGCAAAATATTCATCACAACTATTGTCAACATCAACACATGACTCACATATGTTGAGGGTTAGGTACCACTCATGGGCAAGTATCGAGAGGTTGATCGTATGTGCCCATGAAAGGACGACATCATAAGTTGATGGTCATCATGGCAAGCTCAAGATTGACATCATGCGAAGACATATGCTTGAGACTTGTGGGTCCATCAAGTGAAAATGAACAAGTGAAGATGATGTCAAGAGAAAGTTTCCCCACAAGAATTATGGGGGAGCTATATGAAGAAGACTTCATAAATGTGATGATGATCAAGGTAATTCTGCTTGGAGCAAGGAAGACGGACATCATCGAGCTCAAGTGGAATGCGTAAGGAAAAGGTATGCCTAGACTAGGTTTTCCTAGTTTGACCGGTCTCAAGGATTGCTCAAACCATCACATGTGTTGCATATCGCCATGTTTCCTTTGTGGTGGAGGTGCTAGAACTCGGTGTTCTAGTGTATCCGGAGGTTCCGAGCTGCGAGTGCTCGAAGGCTTTAGGTGGTAGTGTTTGGTGTTGCGTGTGTTGTTCCTAGACTTGGTGTCTAGGCGTGTGCAATCCTATCGACCTAAGTGGTTTGGTTGATCGGCTACGTTTGAGGACTCCGGGAGGTCCATTTCCGGAGTATATGTCATAATGCTAGCCCCCAAGGTGTTCCGAGTTGAACCAAGGTGTTCCGGGTTTGTTCCGAAGTGACCAGGGCTCATCAAGTACTCTCTAGGAGTTTCTGTCTTGAAAAATTCAGACCCTCCGGGTCAGGGTCTGGGTTGTACAAAAGATTTCCGTAGTGTCACCCAAAGGGTTTGGATTTGTACTGGACAACCTAGACCTCAACTCAGAGGGTCCGGGTCAAAGGTCTGAAAGCTCCAACGGTCATTTTTTGTCCGTTGGTGTGAACCTAGAGGATTCGGGTCAAATCTGGACAGTCCGGATTTACCCATATTCCTCTCCAACGGCTAGTTTTTCAAGGTTGGCTATATATAACCTCCACCTTGGGTTGGCTTGGTATATGAGTGGCTGCCTCTAAAATCATTTGTGAACATCTTGAATTATCTTCCTCTCTCTCTAGAGCCTCTTGTGCATGAGTTGTCATTTGTGAAGAGTGAGGGAAGCCTTTGTGCATAAGTTGCATAAGGTGTGTGCATAAGTTGCATTGTTTGAGTACTCGATGTCGATCGTGTTTGAGCGAGAGTTTGAGAGTTTATTACTCTTGGAGGCCATGTACTCCTAGATGGTGGTGGCTCGGTGATTTCCTCAAGAAGCTTGTGAGGAGGCCCGAGAGATTGTGAAGTGAAAGAAAGCGGCTTGAAAGAGAGTCCCACCTTTGATCAAGTGTGATCGAGTCCTCAAATGGAGATGTAGAATATCGGTGGATATCCGAACTCCGGGTCATACATCGTTTGTTTCTTGTCTCCTTTACTTACTGCATTTCATATTTGCACTAGATTACTTTTATATCTCTTGTATAAGTTGAATTGCTTGCTAATTACCCTTGTATTCATAACCTTGATATATTCACATAGGGTGTTGGTGCACTTACAGATATCTAGCTAGTTAGGATTTGAGCTTGTGAAAATCCAATTAGTATAGTTTCGCATTAAGATTAAGCCAAATTCGTAATAGATTTTAAAAGCCTGTCCACCCTCCCTCTAGACGACATCTTAGTCATTAAGGTCCTTTCAGTAGTAAAGCTTGAGAACAATCGGATGTGCATGCAAAGATCTTGAAGGCGTTCCTCAAAGCTAAAGCCACCGAGGAAGAGGAAGCATCCGAGCAAGAGAAGACCACTAGTTCAGCCTCCTCTAACACCGAGAGTGACTCTAGGCCCACTAGTTCACGACTGAGGCTATCACTTTGGCATCTTGCTCACTTGCACGGCAGTCACCTCCTCCAGTTCCCGCTCCTGATGCTACCGTACCGACCTCTACCTCGACCATCGACACCACAATTACAGAGTCTGCACCACCTCCCACTCTAACCGACGATGCTCCCGAGGCTTAGTAAGATGGGTCTTAGTTCCTTTTTCTCTCTTTTTCGTACCTCGATGTCAAAGAGGGAGAAGAGATTAGCTCTAGGATAGATTTGGCTGGTAGAGAGGCTTTGAGAGTTACAAGATTTGTTTTTATTGTGTTTCACAATGTCTTGTGAACTCTATTCTTTTGTGTTTATGACATGTATGCTTGTATCATATGCACTATGTTGCTTTTGTACTCATATATCTTAGTGCATCTTTTTTCCATGATCATCCCTTGTGAATGGTACTTTTGACATATGCTTATCTTGAACACTATGCACGCCCACAGATTCCAAGATGGAGAAATGTGCATTTGAATTCAAAAGCAATATCAAATAAGGTACGTCACTAGGGGGAGCTCACTCTGTACCTTGGAACCCAAAACAACTTCTCATAATTAGTTCACCGAAGTTTTAATCATGTTGTCATCAATCACCAAAATGGGAGACTGAAAGTGCATTTTGGCTACCTAAGTGGGTTTTGATGATTAATGAAAAAATGATGAAGCGACTAATGTTGTGCATCAAGATATTGAGTAGATTTTTAGTCCATAAGGAAAATTGGAACAGGCGTTGACTACTCCTAAAAAGATTGAAAAAGAGATGGCATAGAATCGAGAAGGTTAAGGACCTTTTTTGTCCTTTTAGTGATCTAAGTATCACATTGAGTACAGGACAGTTGTACTATAAAGGGGGAGCTAGTCAACATCATCGTAGGAGATAGCTTGCTAAGTGCTTAAAAGAAATCCAACCTTAAAGTCTTTGAAAAACTCTCTACACCAAGTTTAGTGTCCATTCATGTCCGGACCAATCGACATGAATGTCCGAGTGTGTGTAAGAGTTGGCTCTAGTGTGGACCCAGACCCTCCAAGGGAGGTTCGGTCGGAGTATCCAGAACCTTTCAGAGTTTCTGTCTAGTTTAATTCCTGTTGTCCGGATCTTCCAAGTGAAGTCAATCCAGACACTCCGAGTGAAGACAAGCTTCTGTCCTGAGATATTTTCCACCCGGACCTTTTGAGTAAAAGTCATCTGGACTATCTCAAGTCCATGATAGCTTTGTCCAGAGTGTTTTATGCTACCCGGAACTTCCAAGTGAGGTTTGCTCGGACACTCTGAGTGATGACAAAGCTTCTGTACTGAAGCCCTAGCTTCGTCTGGACCTTCTAAAAAACGTTCATCCAGAACCTCCAAACTAGAACTTAGCCTCTATCCCAGTACTTTCTTTCATCCGGGCATACGTGGTCCGGCACCTTCGAGGAAACAAGTTAACTCCGTTTTTGCCTATCCCGAACCTCCGAGTGAGGATCGGTCGGAACTTCGAGTCAATTTGTGTTTCGGGACAGAATGGTTGATTTTGTTTGGAACATCTGAGTGTCACCGGACCAGACCCTCCGGATCTTGGATTTTCCTGAGGTTTTAAACTGTTTGGTATGTCAGATTTGCACCCTGCTTTTCTCCCAACTAATTGTTGTGTTTGAATCCCAGAACCTTCGAGCGAGGTAGTCCGGAACCTCCGGACAAGGTTTCTTTGTCAGTAACAGCTAGATTTTTTTTAGGAGAACCTATGTAAGCCATTTCCCCTCCTAGGTGCAGGCTATCCTTTGCATTACAAATTATGTGCTGTACTCTTGCTCTCTTATCTCTTGCATTATTGTGAGAAACTCTTAGAGAGAGAAATTTTGAGGATTTGTATTGGATTTTCATTGAGCATTCAAGTAAGGCATCACCTCCAAGCTGAGATTAAGTTCCTATTACTCTTGGAGGTTAGTGCCTCTTTGACGGTTATGCGTCACTTGGAAGTCTTCAACTATGTGAAAAAGCTGAAAAGTTTGTAAAGGTTGGAGTCCGCCTATCGCAAGGTGAAGAGCAACCAAGAAGAGAGGTAGGCTTCGCATCTATAAGTCTCTTGAGGAAATGACACGTTTCAGTGCTGGTTTCGATTATAGGGTCAAGCTTCCTCAACTGAGATGTAGAGCCTGGCCAAAGGTTCAAACTTCAGCAACAAATCACCAAGTCACCCTTGTTTGCAATCTTCCTTCTCATTATCACAATATCCTGTTGTATGATTGCTTAGCTTACTTGTTTTCTTACTTGTGCATCACTTTGGAAACTAGTATGCTTACGTTTTCTTAGTTTTATCTGGTAGAAATTTTTATCTAGTCTGTTCACTCCCTATAGACTATATCCTTGATCCTTCACTCCTCTAGAGCGATATGGGCAGCGCCTCCATCAACTATTGAAGCCTCCCCGTTTGGAGCTAGCGGAGGAAGTCCTCGGCTCTAGCTAGGTGTGGCCAGGGTGGCCTGGTAGATGGGCTATAGTGATGTTGGTGCGTGGCTCCTCGCGGGCTCCAAATCTGTGTGTCCCAGGCCGTGGGCATCGACATCGATAGTGTGTAGCAACTGTGCGGCTAGTGGCTAGCCTACCCGTGGCGCATGGGCTAGCCGATTGCAGGGAGCTAGCTTGGAGGATCGTGGCATAGCCAGATCTAGTCCACCCTTGGTGCGTCGGGCGTGGGGTGGCGGGGATGGCCGGCAAGGTTGGCAAGAGCCCAGCATGTGGAGATTGCGCCTCAAGTGGCTTCTCTAGACGTCGGTTGGGGCATGGTGCTCTAGATTTGTGCATATTCCTAGTGGCTAGTGCGGCATGGTGCGGGTGATGTGGCTATTGAGGAGATCGGTGGGGCGACGATGACCAGTCATGTGCGCAATGGTGGGTGACGCGACGCAGGCCTAGGTGACAAGGTTGACGTGGTGGGCGATGTGTTTGTTGTGCGCCAATGAGGCGTGTCACTGTTAAGTCAAAGCTCCTAAGTGTCGAGTGGCAATGATGGCGCTTAACTAGCAGCATTCGCGGGTAGCGCATGTCATCTCTTCTTGCTAGGCTTGGTTTGGTGCGACGAATGATGCTCTCTATGCTTTAGCAAGGCGTGTCATCGATAAGTCGGAGCTGTAGCGTTGCAAGGGCGCGGCGAGTGGTGACGAAGACTTGGGGCATGCAGCGCCAGTGGATGGTGTGCAGCAGATCTTGTTATCCAAGCTTACATGGCGCTAGTCCTTTCGTTGAGGCATTCGACAATAAAGTCGGAGCTGCTGGGCAAATGACTGTAGGGGTGACGATTCCTCGCAGCGAGAGCCATTTGGAGTGTTGTGGGCCGGCTATAGCGGTTTTGACCAGCATAGACTTGGTGCGGCCGGTTGATGTATAGCACACTGGTGTGGTTTCTTGGGGCGAAGTCAGAGTCATCGGGTCGTATGTGTGATAAATGATGATGATAACACTTACACGGATGATATCAATGGGTAGAGCAACTCATCAGTATGTGTCGAGTTTAGATTTATTTATGTCGTCGTGAGTCTATTGTTCGGTAATACTTTAAATCTGGACTTACTAGATTGTGAGTGTATTATAACCATAGCTTTCATTCAATTTTTCATTAGTTAACAAGTTACAAAAAAAAATAGAGGCAAAGCTTTTTGCCTCCGATTTCGAAAATAAACTATAGCTAAGTGCTACACCGTGTCCTGACAAAAATAAAAGTGCTACACGGCGGTTTTCGCTTTACCTCCCTGGCAAGGAACGGTGACACTGGAAGTCGTATGGTTGGTCTTTCCACTGCATCGCCTTGCTATAGTGCAGAGAGGCGAAAAAACTGGCGGTTCCAGATCCAGCTTTTCCCCGCCGGCGAGGCCGTCGTTTCTCCTCGCCTCCGGTTGCCTTCGGGCGCCGTGAGGTGGGGGAAAAGCGGCCTCTGCCTGGCGTGTACATAGGGTCCTAGTGGACCCAGGTCTTTGTCTCCGTTCCGCCGTCGCTTCGCCGAGTTTTACGGCGGCGCTGGGAATTTTGTCTTCCCGGCTCCAACCTCGGCTCAACGCCGCCTTTCCCGGTGGGGTTGAGGAGCCTGTGGAAGTTTCGTTCTCGTCTTTGCAGTGTTTGCTCAGTGGCTACCGAGTGGGCCGTCGGTGGTCCTGTTCTCAGCAAGTCCGGCAGCGGCGAAGTCGTATCCGAAGTCCCCGTGGTGTAGTTCCCCTCTGGCGAGCTGAAGCGGGCTGGGTCGGGGATTGTGGTCCGCGGCGATGGCTCGTACACCGGCTCAGATAGGGGCGCTGCCCCCGCCAATGCGGCTTCCTCCGGTTTATGGTGCTAGTGTCCGTGCCGGCCAGCTACTGCGGCGACTTAACTAGGCTGGTCCTCTTTCGTTCTGTGCAGGTGTCCCACGGTGCCTCTGCCTTCGTCCTGTGCTATCGGCGTTGCGTCGGCGGGAAGGCGATCGGCGGCGGATGAAGGGGAATCGCCCGGGAATTTGGATGCTATTTCTATGTTTGTTAAGGTCTTTTCTGTAATTGCACAGGACATCTGTCCCCTTCAGTTGCTACTGTTTTTCTTATCTTAATATAATGCAGATATCTTAAAAAAAAACGGTGATACTGTTTCACTTGCAAAACATGGCGCGCCAGGTAGGTTGGGTTATAACAGCCGCAACGAGATCCGAGTAAACCATCCACCCCTCTCTCCCTCTCGTCCCACGCGGCCGGCCTAACCCCCACCTTGCTGCTGCCGCCGCTTCCGCTGCGGGACGCTTTGCTCCGCCCCGAAGCTTCTTCCCTTCCTCGCTTCTCCGCCGCAGCCGTCGCCAGTCAAGATGATGTCCGGCGGTAGCTACTCCGCCCTCGATGACCCCAAGGCCTCCGGATCCGTCCCGGTAAGCACCCACAACCGTCTAGCACCCCACCCATCTCTCTCATCGCGCCTCACCTCCTCGCGTGCTCCTCCCGCAGGCGGCTACGGGGCCAGATCCGGCGACCATCAAGTTCACCGACTCCAACCTCCAGACCTTCCCGCCCTCCGAGGCCAAGGGCAAGATCTCCGGCGCCTACCGCCCGCCCACTGACGCCGACGGTCAGATCAGATCTCTTCCTCCCATCTCTCTGCTCTCCTCCCATTGGACCGGATCTGACTTGGTTCTAGCGGCTGTGCAGACACCTTCTCGTCCAAGGCCGGAGGAGCCGGAGGAGGCAGAGGTGGCGGCCCGGCGTCGGACGATGCCGCGCAGGGTGGCTGGTTCCGGATGTTCTCCGTCGCGGCGTACAAGCCCTACTTCGACGTCGACACATCCGATGTCGTGGAGAGGATCTGGGAGTCGGTCTTCCCCTTCCGCGGCAACTTCACCGAGAAGACCTCTGAGAAACCCGACCTGTATGCTTCAATCGTCTCCCCTCCTATTTAATTTGGTTTTATATTGTTCCATAGATCCCTATGCCCAGGCAGCAAATGCGATTAGAGAAGTGATAAGTAAGAATGGTTTAGGTGTTTTGCTGGGCATGATTCTTGGTACGTTGTCTTCAGTTGTGGAATGCGAGTTTGTTGGTTGTCAGTTGTGAGGTGTTGGTTAAGTGGTTGTAAGAGTGAGGTTTTTAGCTTCATGGATCCATTGCTGACTGTTTTAAAAGCTCAGTGTTCTGGTATAGTGTGTTGTGTTGCTCTTGGTTCAGCTGATCCTTCGAGTGGTGATTAAATGATTAATGCCTGCGCAAACAGTGGGACCGTTTTTGAGATGATTCCATGGCCTTGAAATGATCTTGCAATGGTAGACCCATCTGTTGAGAAGAGGGAGTAGGGTTTATTTTCAACAGACTTATTTAAGTGGAATACTGGATATCCTATTCCACAGTTGTTCTGCACTAGGAAATTGTTGGTTGTAGATTCTTCTTACCGCACGTGAGAGTTCTGGAGGGACATTTTCATTTGGTATCCTAAAGGCTAAAGTTAATCATTCAATGGCACAGTTCTTCTAGGATTTTTTCTTTCAATTAATCCTACGCTCCCAGACCTTTTATGTTCAGTATGAAATTAATCTATCTCTCTGCCTTTGAATATTCATTATTTTTTACTCCGAGACTTCATTTCAGCTGTTTTGTGGCGAATCAATATTCAGTTGGAATCATTTTAGACTGTTTCACAACATTATTTTATGATATAGTTGTCAAGATGGTGTGGAAACATCTTTATTCAGTTGGACCTAAAAATTGTTACTTTGATATGCGGTATATAGCCACCTGTATTGGATAGATATAAATCAGATGTGAATGTATCTGTCCAAATGCTTTCTCCTGAAACAAACAATAAAAGTCTCCTGAAAAGAACTACAGATGTGAATGTATCTGTCCGCCATAGCAACTTAGGACAATGCTGGGTCGTGAAGACTTAAGTGTTTGTAACTGACAGTGGGATAAGATTGCAAATAGCTTGGTGTATGTGCAGAATATCCTGTCAGTAGCACTTCCAATAATATTAGTACTACCCATTTGTTCCCTGTTTCTGACATTTCACAATGATGTGAGCCATGTATCCTGGTTTATAGTTTACAATTCACCACGTTTCGACTTTAGCTAGCCTCTCAATTCAGTGGAATATTTTTTTTACCTGTACAAATGATTATTTTAATATATTTTTTTGTGAATGATATTAGTCCTTACAAATAGATGAATAGTTAAATGCTTGTAAATTTGAACTTTAGATCAAGTTACTTTGAAACGTTGATTATATATGCCTGCTAATTCTTATTTTAATTTGTTTTTAATAGGTATGGCCCATTCTGGACATGCACCACCCTGATTTTTGTTGCTGCATCCATGCCACATTTGTCACCTACCTGTCCCACAAATGGCACAAGAAAGAGTGGACCTATGATATTAACCTGGTTACTTGGTCCGCTGGCTTATTCTATGGCTACGTGACATTTGTTCCCCTTGGTTTATATGTCATTCTTAAGTACTTCTCAGCACCTGCTGGACTAGTTCAACTTTGGTGCCTGTATGGATACTCTTTGTTCATCTTCATCCCAGCATCGGTAAGTAACATACCTGAAATGCAGATACACTTATAATTGTATTTAGAGTACTGTCCGCCGCTCTGTTATGATTTAATTATTTTGAGTGTATTCTTCTATTTCAGTTAGTATAAGTGCACTAAAATCAGTTCCAGTCGATAAGACTTTTAATTCTATTTAGAGTATTGTCAGCTGCTCTATTATTGTTAATTATTTCGAGTTTAGCCTCCTATTTCAGTTAGATGTAAGTGTACTGAAATCAGTTCCAGTTTGTAGTACCTACGAAGTTGCTCAACTTTAGATGAAACATATTCATTTTCCCTTTTACGAGTTGCATCTGCTATTTACTGATACCCTAAGGGTCTATTGAGGAACCTGTCTATGATTTGATGTTTGTCGGTATCATGTCCTCTTTAAATGATCTTTGATTTACTTCTGCTTACAGTTCTGTGCCATATTAAGAAAAAAAGTACCATATTTCCTAACCCAAGCCCAACATTTTTCTTTTCTTTTTGTGTGGCAGCTTCTGTCAATTGTGCCAATAGAAATATTCAGGTGGGTTATTGCTGGCGTCGCTGGGTTTATGTCTGCTACCTTCGTTGCTGTCAATCTCCGGGCTCACATCGTAAACTCTGGAGAGCGATGGTTTCTGATTGTTGCAGGGATATTCTTGTTGCAGTTGGGACTGGCTGTTTTGCTGAAACTCTATCTCTTCACGATAACTGTATAGGGGAATGGTATCTCTGCTTGTACTAGACAGGAACGAATATACAACTTTCCAGGTTGAATCGATTCATTGATGTAATTTTCCAGGTATACATCCACCTTACATGTGACACCTAGGAACACCACTTTGTTAGCCTCTGAAATCATACTAGAATGGCAATGGCCAATGTCCGTTGACTGTTATGAGGTTGAGAGTCTGTTTTGTGGTCTACTTTGTGCTCCATTACTTGAGATTAATAATAAATCACGGATAGCTCCATTTTGCCTTCATTCCTGATCACAGTGGTCTTGCGGTTCGTGAGGCCACCGTTCCATTAGTCGGCAACAAACGTACTTACGCGTTGGCTTACCAGAAGCTTAGCATTAGGTAGCACGTTCACAGTAGTTTTTTAGCATTAGCTGCCTACCTATCACTACTGATTTCTCCAACAAGATCAGTCAAATTCCTGGACGACTATGGTTATCCTTCTTCCCCTACCGAATTGTATAAAAACTGACACTTAACCCTAACCCTCTCCATGTTGCCGCACGAATCCCATCCAAGCGAGTCTCCCAACCGCTCCCCACCGCCCTTGCCGGCGCCACACACCTCTTCCACCTCCCCATGGCCTACCCCTTCTTTCTAGTTTTCGACAGCCCTGCCTCCGAACTTGTTATCGAGACACTCCCCACCTCCCTCCGTCCCTGCATCCGAGGCAGAATGACCACCGCCTAGTGGTCGCTTGCCACCGGGCCTCCCCCGCACCCTCCCTCCCTCAAGTTTGGGGGTCTCTAGAGAACCATGGACCCTAACTTTAACGTGATGGCGAGGAATGGCAGCGCCTCGGAGGAGCTCATAGGAGAGGAGGCAAGAAATTTGATTGAATTTTCCAAAATAGAATAGTAGACAAATGAATAGAATATCAGAACAGTAATAAAATAAATGGGTCTGACATGGAAAATTGCACGAGAGACTGAAATATCACAAATCACAACCTATTTCAGGATTAAAGCGGGACCTTCACATTTTACTTCATGGGCACACAGACCAGAATGAGTAGGCAGAGACCTGTGTTGGTATTTATGTAAGATCAAAGTTGACAGACGCGCACGGCAAATCAAGGGAAAGTTG
This sequence comes from Stipa capillata, assembly GCA_019208055.1. Classification (NCBI taxonomy): domain Eukaryota; kingdom Viridiplantae; phylum Streptophyta; class Magnoliopsida; order Poales; family Poaceae; genus Stipa; species Stipa capillata. The sequence continues at coordinate 187,629 of JAGXJF010001918.1, read as the reverse complement.
TTATGGCAGGCATCCATGCATTTGGAGCGGAGTGAGGAAAAGAAAACAGTCAATGTGAATAATGTCTCAGTGCTGTAGCCAGGGTACTAATGTTCTCAAATGTCTAATGTTAGAACTCGACAAAACGAAAACACAGCACAGACGGCAACAAGATTACAGCTTGACCACAAAAGGAGAGTGGTGGGGTGGCTGCTCATTTCTTTGTAGCAGCCTGACCAATAAATTTGGTAAGAACATAGCAATCTGGTGGCGTGATGTTTGTATAGTACTTATATATCGTCTCTGTTATTTCGAACCCAAACTTCTTGTAGAAAGCAATGGCATCGTTGTTGTTTGTCTGAACATGCAAGTACAACTCCGAGATGTTCTGCTTCGCACAGAGGTCAAAAACATGGTTCAGCAGCTTCGTTCCTGTCAAAATAAAACCAAGCAATTATAAGTCGGCACATATTGTATACTCCTGCTCTCACAAAAAGCTCATGTCATTTTCAAAAGGAGCCTGTCCATTTCTGTGTATAGAGAGCAAAGTAATTCAAAAGAGCAGTAGTTTTGGAATTTGCAACAAGTCTGATATTTGTACACTTTCAACCAGCACTGATCTTTCAGGGTGTGTTACAGTACCAGTAGCAAACAAAAACTACTGCGGTGTAGTCTCCACAAACAAACTTATCAAATAGCACGTTCTGAATAAGTTTAAAAATGAGCATGCATTTTTTTCCTTGAGATACAAACTCAACATGTTGACATCATAAGTTGTGGAATTATGCCAGAGTTGTTTTAATGCTAAACTGCGTAAACTCCTAAAACTCCATCTACCATTAAAAGGATCCAACTGCCAGTAGCTGTCGTGTTAGCAGGCAATGGTACAGTTTCTTGCTAGCTTAGCATTGTGTGGAGTCCGAAACTTATGAACCAAATACAGTGTAAACAACTGCTTTCATGCAAAGAAACTAGTTGTGCATGGCTAACCCCATGTTCTACACAATCCTCGGTAGCAAGACAGGCATACTAACTTACTGTGCTACACAATCATTGGTTACTAACTTGGGGGGTGTTTGGGACAGTTCCACTCCACAGATTCACCAGTGGAGTAGGTGAAGTTGTCCCAAACACCTCAACTTCACATTTTTGGTGGAGTGGAGTTGAGATGGTCTCTAGTTCATTTTAGTGGAGTCGGAAAAGGGTCGCTACACCAACTCCACCTGTCTCCACGCCCCCCACTTACCCATCTACCCTTTGGGTAAGAGGAAATTACCCACAACTTCCACTGGGTATACCCCCAAACGCAGCTGAACCCGAGCCATCCCTTCGTGCCCCCCTGCCCCCTCTCCTCTGACCTCTCCACCTGAGCTCCATGGCGACCTCTCCTCCTCCATTGCACCCTAGCTAGCCGTCACCGCTCCTCATCCACTCTCCCGGCACCCTGCTCCTTTCCCCCGTGCCCTCCTCTCCACCACCATGGCGTTTAAAGCAGATCTGAACACTACAGCGGCGAGCCAGATCTGAAGACCCGATTGCCTCCGGCTACTGCCATGGGACAGTGATATCTGCCCTGAACTGACCTCCATGTATCTTCCTCCCTGTACGGTGACCCACGGCACCAATGGTGCCTCCCAACGCAGCGAATCGGGCGTCATGTTCACGTGGTCGAGCTCGCGGCCAGCAGCCAGGCAGTCAAGCTCCTCATGTCTGGTGAGGACAATGCCGCCTTCTGTTCGGATCTGTTTTCTCTTGTTCAGATCTATTCATGAACAAGACCTGAACAAACTCTCCAGTGCAACTTGTTCCATTTGTTCACATACACATACAATTTATTCCATTTGTTCATGAACCGATACAATTTGTGTGGATGTGTGTTCAAGTGTATAATTGCTTGATGGATCTAGATGTATGCATGTCTGTTCAACTTAGTTTTTTTTATTCCGATCTATTTTTTTATGTATGGATGATGCAATTTTTTCATGAAACGATTGTTATGGAATTAACCAGTGCCAGTTCATCTGTTCATGAATCTTTATGCAAACTAGAAAAAATGTACTTCCTGTGAAAAATGGTTTCATAAGCTACTTCCAGATCATCTGGAATGAACTAGTGCACTGAATCCTCTGTTTTCCAAACGTGAATTACCATGCGTGAATGAAGTGGAGAAGGGATTCCTCTTCGGTGCTTACATGGTTCTACTTCTGAGTTATCATGCCTGAATGAAATTTGTGATCTATGGTGTCATAGTAAAAATTACTTCTTTGTGCCAATAGAAGTATGAACGTGAATGCTTCACTTTATGGGAGTATTAGAGATCAAAGGCTTTTCAAATCGCTGGACAGTGCTGTTAAAGACAATCAGGAGGTTAATCAAGAATAAGTTTTTATTTGCATGCTGAGAGATTAGTTGCATCAGCTCACTTGCTTGAAAAATAAACCGATCTAACATACAACTAGATACAAGCGAACAGAGGGGTGGAGAAAAAAATCAAAACACAACAGGGGTATTATAGCCTTTTCACAACAAGCCCTCCCTAACCTGAATCTAGAGCTAACATGTTACCCAAACAGCTTTCTATAGCCCTAGAGTTTGGAGGTGGAGTGGAGTTGAGGTGGAGTGGAGCTCTCCCAAAAACAGCCTTACAGACCATGAGATTTTATTGTACAATGATCTTTAACCTCATTCTTACTGGAGTTAAACTCATCAGAAATGAAAAGAGCAATCTAAATTCAACTGTACATTTGTACTAACACAAGGCTAAAGCCAGTATGAGTGGTGTCAATGTTGACACATTATTTCTTTACTTGTTTTTGCCTGTATTGATACTTGTAAATGTTGTTTAAGCACTATAATAGAGAAAGTAGCAGCTTTGCCTGTGATTACATATCAATCAGTTTTGGAAGATATTACTGGCAGGGATGGCAGCATTTTGAACTCCCCCTTGTGAATAAGTATCGTGGGGGCTCACTTTTAGATCCTTTTTCACCAAAGCTACTGTTTAACATATGGTTACCATGTACACAGCACATAACAGTACTGAATCTGAATTTGATGAGCACAGGCTGTTCCAGAAGATGGTTGCTATCCATGATCCTTTAGACAATAGCTCAACATAATTTCTATTGAAAATGGTAGCAGAAGCATGATCACCAATGTTGATAGAGATAGAATCAGGTTACAAGATAAAATGCAGATGTGCAATGCATTACCCATACAACTATACAGTAATTACTATTTGATCAACAACGTCAGCAATCAGAAAAAGAAGCACGCAGGCATATCTAGATCTCACAACCAACAGGATGATCTGTTCACGTAACTGAAAATAAAGTCAGGTAAGGGGAATTCTCACCGAGCCCAAGACCACGGTATGGTGCCAGCACACCCAGAGTCATGATATAAACACGGACCGCCCCACCTTCCTTCTTCTCCAGGCGACACGCAATTGCCCCAACGCATATATCACTATAATAAGCTACAAATATAGACAGTAAAAAAGAAACAATCAGTTAGTGAAACAGCAGCAGCATTATCTAAAACATGAAATCAGCAAGACCCAGCAGAGAGAGGTCAAGAGTACAGTAACCCAAATGCACATCAACTTAGGGGCACACACGTACACTTAATTCAATCCTTGTGCTGTATAACATCATGGCTACCTCCCTACACCCTCCAAGATCAGACATGACCAAACAAATTGCCCAGTTTTACACATTAAATTCACATTCACATCCGCATCTCCCCAGTCATCAGTCCAAAATCTAAATCCTAATGGTTCTTTCATAATCTCGCCGCAATAAATCGTTTCATTGCTTCTGTCCGCAGATCCAAGAACTGGAACAGATACGACGACACAAGAAACAACAGGATGAGGTAACGAACTGATCCCGGCGTGTGTTGGATGCGGCGGGAGGGATTAGAACAAGGAATAGAAGGGGGTGTGTGTTTGTGGGAGGGAGGGAGGGACATATGAGACGATGGAGATGGGGTGTGGCTCACCGAGCTTGGAGAAGTCCTTGGAGGCGATGGCGTCCTGGTAGTACTTGTCGTTATAGCGCACGGGGAAGAGCGCCGTGTTGAGCTTCTTGAGCTGCATCACGTTCTTGTCCCGCAGGCCGTCCAGAGAAGTCCGGTCGACGCCGCCGCCGACGCCGCCGACACAGCCACTCTTCTCCTTGCTCACGGCGACCTCTCCTTCCCCGGCGCCCATCCTCCCCAGCGCCTTGCTCGGTTCCTCTCTTCTCTCTCTCTCTCTCTCTCTCTCTCTCTCTCTCTCCCCCCTTCTCTTCTCGCGAGAGTTTGGGTGCGATGCGACCACGGCGGCGGGTGCGACCTGCGACCAAAAACCCTTCCGCTGTTTTGATGTTTAGCTGCCTCTGGTCGCTCTCGCTGACCCGTGGGGCCCACCGCGCAGTCACCGACCGGTAGGCGTAGTCTGGAACGGAACCGCCTTGCGTGCCCTTGCAACTTGATCCTATGGTGTTTTTCAGGTATATAATAAAAGGCTGAAAAAGGTTAGTATTACCGAGGGATCCTTCAACGAATATATTTATGGAAAAACAATGATATTATTGAGATGTTGTCACATGTTTGAATAAGTCGATATTTTGTTTTTACTGTTTTTTTCAGGACGTATGAGACTGACACACTTAAGTACGTCTAATGATAGCAAATATCTAAAATTGCTACCAGTGGTTCAATGAAAAACTCTCGTTGGATATCATGACTAAGTCTTTTTTTTGACAAAGACGTGAGGCATGATATACTTTTGTTAGCTTGTAAAACGAGCAATGGAATAAAAAGTATCACCTATCACTGTAGGTACAAATTATAGAGTGGTACAAGAAAACTGGTGATCGTCCCTCGCACCAGCGAAGCCTCACTCAAAAAGAAAGAAGAAGTTAGTAAAATGCCACTCCAAAAGAGTCTTCCACTTGAAATCGTGTCACTCTAAAAGAGTCTTGTACTTGAAATTATGCCACTTTAGACGATTTTCTCTCTAATCTTACTTATCCTTCACTATTATAAAAACAGTCGTCTAATACACCTCATTATAGATGGAGGAAACAAATCTTCTTTGATGAGACCTATCAGAGATGGTTTTTATCAAAATACACATCAAAAACAAGTTTTTTCCACAAGCCGTATGTGATAGTTCAATCATCATAGAGGATTTTCACCCAAACCGTTTGTGATGAGGTGACCAGGATTTCACGAACGGTTTTTTAGTATCAATCTTTGGTGGCGTGTTGCGACCTTATAAACCCCTCAACCCTAGGCGTCATCCTCAAGCAATGTCAAGCTCCTCATCTCCCTAAGCGATTCACCATCGTTGCTCCATCTGGCCACATCATTGACAAAGGAGACTACTGCCCTTCTGCAGTGACACCATTGTGACATACCATGGCACGGTGATGCACTACACAAGAGTAGTTGTTTCCATATCCCTCTCAAGCTCGATGTTGTCGTCCCTACCTAAGCCTGGTGCTGTCATCCCTCCTCAAGCCCAACGCATTGTCCCCGATCTCCCCTGAGCCGGCACTATCGTCCCCTCCTTGAGGCGACGCCATCCTCCTGTGTCCTGAGCATCGATCCTCCTCATTGGCTGTTTGACAGGCTATCAATATCCATCCTTCTCGATCTATTATGGCTTATTATTGATTAGGTTAGGGTTTTAAATGTAGCCTTACCAGCTTCCAATTTTGTATATCACATAAGTTTAATAGTTGTTATTATGTGATGAATTTACTAACTTATAGATAGCCCTTGTGATTAATTAGGGTTTGGTTTAGGGCTTAGATGTGATTGAAGCTTTGAAGTGTATATATGTTATATGTATGGATCATTTGGACTAATTTAGTTAAATTGATAGAAATATATACTATGCTTTGAAGTGTATATTATTTGTATATGGATGCTTGTGATGGAATACATTTGGTAATATATAAACATAGATATGATGATAAATGTGTGATCAGCTAATGATGTAGAGGCCTTGATATATAATGAGTGTGTGTTTTGCTTTTTCAGTACATGTTAAGGAATGACTTAAAATTAGTAACTCATTCTAGAAAAGCAGTCACACATTCAATGAAGAACAAAGTTGAATATGAAGCTTTTGATTACTTGTTCTTTTATGTATCATTAATCTTGTTTCTCCTGTTCATGTTCCCTAAAGTTTATCATTTATGTATACTTAATCTTTGTTCTAGGATTTTGCCAATGATGAGAAAAGACCTATAAACTGTGAATTCTGTTTACAGAGGTTCAGTGGTGGAGCGTTCAGTATTTGGTTTAAATTGCGTCTAATCTTAACCCTAAACCTTGCACCACTAAAACCCTTGATGGATGTGCAACTAATGAAAATGCGCAATTCTAAGACATGGCTACTATAAATTTTAAACTAAAATTGATTAGAACATTCTATGGCTTATGATGGAATTCACTTTGTCAGCTGATGATATTAAGACTTTCCTATAAGTGCATGTTATAAATTGGATATAGCAGGATGATTCTTATTCTCTCATGTATTTTCTAATCGAGCTATCAGCAAAAATTTCTAGATAATTAGATTTGTTGTCTTAGTCTGTTGCTGTGATGTGCACTTTCATGTAAGATTTTGATGATTCATTTACACCATTGAAATTCTTATGAAAAATACGTCACGATAGATTAAATGATATGATAGATTGAACTATAGACGCTTTGCACATATGTAACAACCCTAATTTTCAATCCCTTGCTAATTGTGCATCATGCATTAAATTTGCATTTGAATTGGAATTTGAAACTTTAAAAGGGGGCCTTGAACTGGTTTGAATTTGAGCAAAAATTAAAAACAAATTTGAAATCAAAAAGAAAGAAAAAATAAACCATTTCTCCCTCTCCCTCGGGATGGGCCTCCTCTTCCGGCCCATCTTCTCCTCCCTCACCCCGCGGCTTGGCCCGCCATCTTCCCCCATCCCTATCCTCAAGCCGCCGCCGTCCATCTTCATCCGGATGCTGCCATCGAGCTGCCGAAGCAGCTGCCGCCGTGGCAAGCGCCCGGGTACTTGCCCGGTGTAACACCCTAATTTTCCGAAACCCAGAATTTAGGGCTAACAAAAACTTTTTCGTTAATAAGGTCAACCGAATCTATACCCAGCTAAAACTTTAGTTCAAATCGGGATGAAGCTAAACACCAGACACGAAAACCCTTGCCCTTATTCCCATCGATCTCCGTTTTGTCGAAACCCTAATACCCCGAACCCCGTTCGTCAACTCGGGCAACCCTGCTCAGCACCTTGCCTTCTTACGTACCCTCTCGTCCTTGCAATTCCGCCACGACAGTCTGAGGCAGCTGCCACCGCCAAGGTGCCCTACCGCGACATCCCATGGCAACCGTTGCCGCTGCCACGCTCTTGCCACGGCAGCCGCCGTCAACCATTTTCTCCGCCGCGGCAAGACCCTCTGCCACCGCCGTCGTTATCCTTCTCCGCCGCAGCAAGCCGTTCCTGCTGTGACAAGTTTCTACCGCGCCACCGATCCCCTGCCACGGCAACTCCTTCCCTGCCGCGGCAACGTCACGCCGCTGTTCCTCCCGCCGCGGCAAACCGATTCCCACCGCGGCAACATTTTCTCCGCCGCGACAGCCATTCTTCCTACCTCGAACATACTTTCGGCATTCCTTCCCTCTAGCTAATCAGTGCCACCCTCCGGAACCCTGGTGCCACGCCCCGATTCCCATCTACCGATTTAATCCCGAACCCCCTCTCGAAACCCTAATGCGACAACACCGTGCAACAGGACATTTGCAACCGCGGCACCTTGTCGTCAAATGGACCCGAGTCGAGATACAAAGGTTTCCAAGAGTTCCCATACCTTGCGTCACCCTGCCGCGCTCCTAAACCCTAATTCCCTCCTCCCTGATTTGACGAAAGGGGCAAAACCATAATGAATTACACGCGCCGCATACACCGCCGTATCGACGGTACCTGACCACCAACACGTCCCAAGCCGACAAAAAGGTCTCATCTCGAGTTCCGTGTCCCTGCCCCACCTTGCCGCGCCCCAAAACCCTAGATCCGAGCTTCCGACTCTTTCTTTCGAGTTAAATCTCAATCTCTCTAAAACCCTAACCCGTCATTATCTCCGGCACGGTCCTAAACATATATGTGAGCATACCGGCAATATTCCCCAAGTGTATATGGGCACATACACCTTGGAGTCCTCGTCATATCGCTGCACGTGTTCATTCGATTTCTACCACCTCTTCTCCCTCCTAGAGTATACAAACCCTATATATATGCAAAAATCATCAAGTGTATGTGGGCACATACACCCCAAACCCTATTTCGTCTTTCCCGATAAAATCCCTAACCACCCTGGTTATTTTCCTCTCCTTACCAAATGACATAAATATATCTTTTCCACCTTTACCAAATTACTGTACCGGGAGGAAAATATCTGTCCCAGTAGTTTTTACCAAATAACCGTTTACCATTTCACCAACTCATCCATTTATCTCTCCTATAGCCAAAACCATATTCCTATAATGCCCTACACAATTCTTCACCCCATATGCAAGCATATACACCCCGCCACCTTTTCTCTCTCCTGGAATATATATATACGCATATACACCTCTGTCTCCTACTTAATTCACACGAGCAATCTTTTCTCCCGAGCTGTCTCCGTCCTCATTTATGATTTCCCAGAGCTTTTTAACAGCAGCAGCACCGTAAACTCCCATCACTCTTTTCCTTCTTTAATTGAGCTCAGCATCTGTCCCATCTTCTTCCTGTCCTCTCCCGTCATTTCCACGGTCTCCCTGCTGAGCACAGCGAGCTGTCCGCTCTCCTTAACTCCCTCCTGTCTTATCGTGGCATTAATTCAACCCTGGGCAATCACCTCAGTCCTCGTCTCACCCATGTGCTATGACAGCCAAGCCATTCATCCCCAGTACCCGAACTCCTTCTTCACCTGAGCTCAGCTCCTCCATAATATCTGCCCACCAGTCGAGCTCCCTTCCTCCTGTACTCACAAACTTCTCTCATTTTCTTCCTGCGCATGCCGAGCTGTGAATTTCCCTCCTTTCCTTGCTTCTTCCTCCCCAAGCTCACCCTTCTTCCCTGTGAGCTTGCTCCAAACCCAAGCAACTGGGCACAGAAGCTTCCCCAAGCCCTTTCTTCGATTCTCCCTTGTTAGAGCTCCAGCTCAAGCCGACCTCGCCATCCCCGGCCAGAGCCGCGCCGCATGACCCCCCTCGCCGCGCTCCTCTCTCCGCGTCTCCACGCCGGTGGTGGACCGGAGCACCACCGCCACCAGATCGGGCTGCCGCCTCGGCCCGCGCCTATCTCCGCCGCCAGCGGGATCTGCACCGCCTCGCCACTCAACCCGACCGCTTCCCCATCCTCCGGCAAGCGCCGCCCCGCCTGAGCCTTGCCGCCGCTGCGGAGCTCGAGCTTCCAGCCGCCGCTGCCCCTGTGCCCGAGCTCAGGGCAGCCGCTGCCGGTGGGGCTCCCCATTCCGAGTCAGTCCGCCACCAACCACAGCAGCCCGCCGCCGCTGGTCTCAGTAGTAGCCCCACCGGTGAGCCGCTCCGGCGCCCCACCCCTCCATTCCCTTCACTCCCGCGCCCCTTGCTAACCTACCGTGCCGCCGCATCCTTTCCCTATCCGTCGAGCCCCTTGCTGCCGCCCCGGTCTGCCCCGGTGAGGCCCCTCCGTCACCTCCATGCTCTCCAGCGCCGCCGCAATCCCCGCGCCGCCGGCGAGCTCACCAGATCGATGCCGCCGCCTGCTGGACCTCCGGCCGGCCACTCTCCCTTGCCGCCCTTCTCTCCCCTACTCTGTTCCGAGCAACACAAAAACCAAGTCACGGTGAGCACGGCAGGAAACCACAGCCCCGTAGCTCCTCTGTTCCTTTTTTTTCTATTAAATGAGCTAGCTACAGCGACTTAATTAACTAATACACACACATCCCAGCTAATAGTGCTAAGTCAGTGAACTAACGCCGGCTCAAACCAGCCCTCTCCCCCTTCTAAAACCAAATCCCATCTTCCAAGGCCGGTTCACGCTTTTAATCGAGTTCTTGAGCCGATTCCAACGGTGCTAAGTTCCTAAAAATGTATCTACCCCTTTTTATTCAAACACGATTTCGAGACCCAAAACCCATTCAATTCGAATCTGAGAAGAATATGTGTAGGGTTGAGTTTCGTATTCTTTAAAATTTCATATGTACTGTATATGTTAGTTCTTGGCACTCGGAAATCGATTCTGAAATCTCTAGTTGAAATTCAAACCTCTGGTTAAAAGGGATTTCGGGTTTTGAAAATATCTAGCCAACATGTAATAATATTCTGGTTCAGAGTAAGTACTCCATGTCTTTTAATCAATATGTACCACGTATGTATCATCTAGGGAATAGTCCCAACATAAACCCTAACACTTGAAGTTATCCGAAAATCCAGTGTGAACATGACCCTGACATCATGTGAACCCTCTTCAATTTAAATCTGAACTATTGGGTTCCTTCCTAATAACCTGACCTAAATAAAATAAATATGGAGACCCGTATTTTATTAAGGGCGTAGATGTTTTAACACGATAAGAATAATGTAAAGACATACGACCTAGTATTCGTCGTGGTAGACGACTAGTGATGTATTCATCAAAACCCTAAAAGGATAATGTTACTGGGATCACCAAACCCTAAAGCACTCTCACCCTGATCCGTTAAAAGCCACAGGAATACGATCTCGGCTGAGAACCCTAACTTACCCGAATACCCTTTTAAGAATGTCCACCGGAGCCCTTAATCGCGACACTCGATATAGAATAACCCTAGCGGTGTCTTAAGTTCCAAGTATACATTTTCCGTAAACCCTAACCGACGATGTGCCATGAGCTGATACTTCCCGTTAAGATAGCATAGTGCCCCAACCCTAACTCTCTAAAACGGCTTAAAATCAAGGGGCTAATCAAACATGTTATGACTTCATGTGTTGATTCCTCCGGCTCTACATTCGATGTTTTTGGTTCTTCCGGTTCTATATTCGATGTTCTTGGTTTTTCCTCGTGCCGTTTGTTTATTCGTCGTTCCCTCGACGTGTAGATACCGATGCTAGAGATATCGCGCGAAGGACCCCGGATCACTGCCGTATCAAGTTCAAGACCGAGCCCCGGATAACTTGCCAGGCAAGCTATTTCCCACTTTGACCATGTCGAACCCTATATGTGCAAAGTATTTATTTTGATTACGAAACATGTATGCTATGTTTATCAACGATATTTTATGTAGTTAGTTATACCCGATAAATGCATTTGAGCAAGGGTTGACTATCAGACTCCTTGTAACCCTAGTTGATTCGTCGATTGGTTTTCGACCGACAGAAGTCTAAGGTTATAGGCAATAGCCGTTGCTTAACCCTGCTATAGTTAAAACTAAAGTTTTGACTCAAACCTCCGGGTACGGGAAATCAAAACCCGTGGATAATGAATGTTATCCGCGGTGACTTTCAAAAGAAATGTTGCTAAGATTCAAAATAAAGTTGGAGATGATTTGGATTCGGGTAGGAAGTAAGGTGGTTTGAAGGAAGACGAAGTAGCTGGAAGCTATTCGGTGCTTGCTGTTAAATTGGAGTCCTACTCGAATCAGTTAAGGACCGAACCTAAAGTGCCGCTGAATCAGTTCCTCTACCGTACGTCCACATGTCCTTTATAGGAAGGACTTGACTCGGTAACCCGCCTAATGCTCGGGTTCGGACCCGTGGGAAGTAAGAAGTATGTGCTAGGTAGGACGATGGGCCCCTAGAGAATTCTCACGACGCTATTTGAGTCAAGATTCCTAGATGGTGAGGCCCAAGGCGGGTGTGAGAATTCGACACAAAGATGAGAATAGTCCCACTTTAGGATTTGCGATGCAAAATGTGAAGATTGGGTAAAACATCTAGCGGGTCCGACTCTAGTATGAAAGCAGGCGAAAAGTCTCGTTGTAATAATCCTGGCAGTATACGTTGCAAAGTACTCCCAGGGTGACTTACATCTTGTGGGTAAAGCCGTACCACCTCTGCAGAGGGTTTAAAAACTATTCGAATAGCCGCGTCCTCGGTCATGGACATGAACTGATAAGGCCACACACTGGTTAGACTGAGCTTTGGTTGTGAAAGCTGGGAAATGGGATTAAGGACATGGGCATGATGTGTCCACAGTGGGCAATTTTAGGCCATGTGTCGGTGGTAAGGAAATTGCCGAAGTGATCCGCCGTATTGCCGGGAGGGATCGGAATACGGTTTAGTGTTGGAAGACCTATTTATCGAATAGGTGGAAGCTACCGTTCGATGGGCGGAGCCATTGACGGGGAGTGGAAGCTGACGGTAATAGGTCATGAGCTGTTAGGCGGTGTTTACCGCATGAGATGAGATGTGATGAGATGTTTTCTTAAAGTGCTTTAGATTTCAAAATGCTTTTACAATCTATTTATGTGTATTTAAAATAAGAACTTACATTTCCGCACAAATTGCAACTTAGGTTAGAGCTATCCCTTGAACTATTCCCTGCATGAAATATAGCCGTATATTTCCTCCTGTGGGAATAGCTTGCGAGTACATTCAATGTACTCACCTGGCTTGTTGATTTGGCCGGACGAAGGAGACTTCAATTCCGAAGATACGTATAGGAACGCGAAAGCTAGGGCGTAACCCCCAGTCAGTTGCCTGTCGGGTATGGCATACTGATGGGCCACCTCTCCGTTGGATTTTCGCTGCAAGTTTATAGCCATTGGGCTACAGGTATCAGAATATCGACCTTAACGGTCTATTTAATCGTTTCCGCATGTATGACAATGATATACAGGTTAACTCGTGTGTATCGGCTACTGATCCAGGGACCGATACAGTAATCACAAGGGCTTACCCGGCCACCTCCTGCTTCTCCGGTCGCCCTTCTCCCCTATAAAACCCCCGGCCGATCGGTGCTCTTTCTTCCTCCCCCCCTCCCCGAGCTTTTCTCCGCGCCGACCACCTCCTCCCTCGTGCTCTACCTCTCGCTCGGCCTCACCCCGCTCGCCGTTGCTCCGCTGCCCGAGCTCGCCGCTCCATCACCTCTCCACCACCGAGCAACTGCCCTGAGCCGCCTCGGTGCCGCCTCCTCGCCGTGCAACCCCTCCACCTTCCCCGGCGCCGTGCCCGCCGCCTCCGCCCGGCTTCGCTCGCTGCTCCGCCCCGGTGCCACCCCGCCACCCGACCCGAGCCCACCGCCGTTTCTCACCACCGTCGGGTAAGCCCCGTCGCCGTCCTTCCCTCCCCGGGGCTCGCCGCCGGCAGCCACCGGCTGGGCAAAGCCACCCGACCGAGCCCCCGGCCCAATTAAGGGCACTAATGGCCCATTAAATGACACATTTAATGCTAATCCACCCGGTTAATTGCTCTCATTAAATGCTAAACTGTGATTAATACCGTAATTAATGTGCATAATCACTATTTCGACATACTTAATACTAATCATTAGTAATTAATGATAATCCGACACATTAATGATGTAATTAATGATTAACAGTGTAATAAATGATTAACAGTGTAATAAATGAGTTTAATAAATATGTCCGAATGACATGTGGGACCCACTCGGCAGAAATTAAAATAAAAAGATTAAAGAAAATAGAAATTTATGACAAGTGGGCCCCACTTATCATTGACCCAAGTCAACTTTGGTCAAAGTTGACCATGGGGCCCACCTGTCAGTCTCTGAGGTTAAAAATGATTTAATATTATTTTTATTTACTGAGAAAAATACAAAAAGAGGTTTTTTAATTGATTAAATCTTAGAAATTTCATTCTTAATCAGAAAAATGCAAATAATATATCAAAATATTCAGAAAAATGAAAGCTATTCAAATATGTCATTTTCATACATGTTTGCATGCTAGGAAAAAATATAATTGGCTAAAAACTCAAATTAGGGCTTTCGATTTGCCGGAGGATTTCGGATCGCGATATTTCGAGCGTCCGGACTCCGATTAAATTGATTCCACTTGCATTAGTCTTCATTTTGCATCCTCTATGCCATGGCATGCATGTCATCCCATGCCAATGTTCAGCATTTTGATATTTATGATTAGGCCCTTTTTCTGGTGTTTTCGTTCTTCTCCGATAGAGCCGGAAGGTCCCGAAGAGGATAATCCCGATCGCGAGCAGAGTTTAGTTGCTGAGCAACAAGGCAAGCAGTCCCTTTGAACATATTGTAAACACATATTATTTGCAAAGTACTATTTGTTTGCAAATTCGTTATCGCATGCGTTCAAATTATACTTTCTGCTAAGTATTAACCATATTCCTTTACATGAAACTTACTTTGTCGCTCAATCAACTCCACTACTACTCCAACCTAACTTGAATAGTATAGTGCGTACCCTTATACTGCTTGCTATGTTATTAATGCTTAGACATGTAAAAGTCGTAATTTCTTGGATGGCAGATGAATTCACACCACTGGATGGGTTAGATGGTAGGTGGTTGTTCACCAGGAATCAACTAATAATCTTGACTAATCATTATTGGGTTAAACGAGAGGTCATGGCTGGGAGTATGGTGGGTTGTCTCGTTTTCCCGCAAGCATCGGTTCCTGACGTACATTGACCCAAGATTTGCATACTTTTACACGGGTGGGATAATGGACCATCCACGACTAAATAATTTGCCTAGTGTCATTTCCATTTGCCGGGTGCGTGAAAAAAGATGTGGTGTGGTATCTCAATATAAGGGTGGGGTGGACACACAGTCTGGGAGACCGGGAATGTACCTCGATTAATAACTTATGGGACCGTGTCGCGGTTACGGCCAGACTGATGTACATGGATTGGCCCGTAAGGGTGGCTGTGGCGTACCCGGTTTTAGGGCCGGATACGTCTCCCGTGTTTACTGTACCGATCCCTGGATCAGTAGTCGGTACACACAAGAACTTGATAACATCCTCATACAATACCGAATATCTTACATAAATAAGCCATTATGGTCTTTATTCAACAACAGGGCCGATTGGCCGAATAGAAAGCAGCAGCGGAAAATAACAAAGCGCGATTATTGACCCATCAATATGCCCATCCACAGGCAACTGACTGGGGAGAACGCCCTAGCTCTCGTGGTCGCTGATATCTTCCTCGGAGCATCACTCTCCTTCTTCATCTGGCCAAATCAACAAGCCAGGTGAGTACATTGAATGTACTCGCAAGCTTTTTCCCTCGAGGAAATAATACGGCATAGTTCATGCAAAGGGATATCTCAAAGGAGAGCTCTAACCTAGGTTTCATGTTGTGCGGAAATGTAAGTCTTTATTGTAAATAACAGTAATAGATTGAAAGCGAACTTTGTAAAACAACGATCCCCAACGTATCACATCGTCCTCCGTGGTAGCCCTTGCTACCTCTCCTTTATTTCCTCAGCGGGAGAGCCGCGCTCATCACCGCTTACCCTTTCGGCTTCCGTTCACACTACCCCGGCAGTGTAGCTAGCCTTCTCTTCAGCAATTCCTAGCTACCAATCCGGGTAGCGTAAATTGCGCTCTGTGGACACATCATGCCCACGTCCTTAATCCCTTTTCCCAGCTTTCACAACCAAAACATATTCTAACCAGTGTGTGGCCTTACCAGTTCATGTCCATGACCGAGGACGCGGCTATTCGAATAGTTTTTAACACTGATGTAGTTCCCCCTGGGCATGCTACCGGTCGCATGTGTCCAGGGTTTGTACAACGAGACCCTTCTCCCGTGTTCATACCAGAGCCGGACTCGCTAGGAGGACTACCCGATCCTCTGCATCACGAATGACAGGGGTGGGACTCTCCCCCTTTGTGTCGGACCATGTTCCACGCACCTTGTAAGACCCTACTGAGCTTTGCCCCCACAATACGGTGAGACCCATGAAGAGCTTTTCCCCTACGCAGTCCCGTGGAGATCCTCTAGGGATCTACCGGATCCATTAGCACTTCAACCTAACTTCCCACGACTCCGGGCTCCGGCATTAGACGAGGTACCAGGTCCAGTCCTTCCCATAAAGGACATGTGGACGTACGGTGGGGAAACTGATTTAGCGGCACTTAGGTTCGGTCCTTAACTGATTCGAGCGGGACTCCATAACCAACCAACTCCACGGGTAGCGACCGGCTACCCGACCATTCCTTCCGCAAGTAGCAACCGGCTACTCTACATCCTCATAACACCCTTAGCATTCCCGCCCGAATCCAAAATCCTTCATCATTTCATGCGGGGTTTTCACAAACATTTCTTTTAAAAGATTTCCTCGGCATGTATAAACAAGCCGAGGTTTTGATCCCATATCCCTCCCGTACTTTGTAAACTTGTTTTAACTAGAGCAGGTCTAAGCACAGCTACTGCTTATATTCCTACTACCTTGCCGGTCGATCTCGACCGACTAACTAATCCTAGGGTTACAAAGGACGGATTCCAAACCTAGGGCATATACATCTATTCGGCATAACTTCGCTAACATAAAATATCGGTGATAATAAAGTAGCATGCAAGATTTTGCAAACAAAATAATTAAACGTTGCAAATATGGGGTTCGACATGTTCAAGGTGGGAAAGCTTGCCTGGCAGCTCCGGGTCCTGTTCCTGATCTTGGGGTGGAGGTGACGTCGGATCCTCTCGCGGCACGTACGGCACTCCGTTAACTATACGTCGGAAACGAACGGCGAATAAGAAGCAAGCGATAGAACTTCGAATAAAACCCAAGAATTAAAATCTCATGAAATGACGTTTGTAATCGGGTAGGAGGACTTGTGTTACTAGGGTTATTTGATCCGAGCTACGGCTTCTATGGATGCATGGTTGCTGGTGGAATTTTAGTTTATCGGTGTCATGGAATAATCATTTTGATCATTCTGGAGATCATGCATGCATTGTATGTGTGGATTTTTAGAAAAGATTAAACGATGCCCTAACTTGAACCCTATTATTAGAGCTCTGAAACTAATCTAAACTTTGAAACTTTGTGAACACAAAAGGTGGGACATTCAACTTGACTATTTGGAAATTATATATATATATATAACGTATATGTGATTCTAAGAAAAAAAATGGAAATGAACCCTAAACCCTATTCCTACTGTTTAGCTTCAAAATACCTTAAGTTTTGCACATGTGATTGAAACAAAAGCTTCTGCATATATTTAACTTTCTGGAACTGAAATACTTTTAATAAACCTAGTCATTAGCATCCTGTCCTGATTGGATAAACTGCGCTAATTATAAAGGAACGGACTACTGGAATTAATGTGCTTGATAGAGAAATTAGTTTGCTTATGCTAAAAATAACGCTTATAGCGTATGCATATAAGCCTAGGGAAAGAAAAGAAATAGCTACACCTAATCTCCCTTGTTGCAGCTTATGCAATCATTTCAAATCTTGAAATTTCATAAAAGTAAAAGTTTGTATTATTTCTAGAGTTCTCAGAACCGGACTCAATCTTCACATACCGGTCATTAGAATCATGTTTGGTTTGCATGAGCTGCACGGTTTCTAAAAGAAGCAACACACTAAATTAAACATGCTTCTTGGCGTTCTGGTTTTGCGCATCTGGGCAGAGGAAACGTAGAAAGAGAGGGCGCTTTCACTTAGCATGCGACTGGGTACTTACCCGTGGCCCCACTGGTCAGGTACTTCACTCTTCTTACCTGCTCCTAGTAGCGTTCGGGCAGCTCCTCACCAGTTCCTCTTACGCTCAGACAAAGAAACCGGGTGGCGGCGGTACTGTGGGAGGGGATTTGGGGCTTTGGTGCTCGGCTGCTCCGATTGGTGAAGGGGATGGGCTTGGGAGGCAACGGCGAGCACGATGGTGAAGAGGGTTCCGCTGTACGCAGCCGGTGTTGGGGAGTTTTGGGTACGGCAGAGGCGATGTGGTTTTGTTCCGAGGAAGAGGGGCTCGTTGGGTTCGGCCACGGCTGATGGGAAGAGGGGAATAGGAAAGGTTGGGCGACTCGCTTGAGCTGGGGTGGAGGTAATGGCTTTGGGTGACGGACGGGTGCTCTGGCGGCCCATTTATAGGCGGGTGGCGATGGTGAGTTGGCTGTGTTGCTGCTCCGGCGATGGGACACCTCCGGGCGGCGATGGCGGCGCGACCAAGGCTACAGGAAAAAGAGGAGGGCACCTGGGCGTGGCAGCTGCCTCGGGACAGGCCATAGCGGCGAGCGGCGCGGCAAGGCACCAGCGGGCGGCACGCCGGGACGTCGCGCGGCGCGGCTTTGTGCGGTGCGTGTCAACGGACGGGGCGGCTTTCCGGCGTCCGGCGCGATGAGAAGCTTTCCCGAGAGCCTACAGGCGTTGTCGAGCTGGACATGGGTGAGGTGATGGATCGAGGCTTGGTGCGGCGTGCTCCGGCGGGCTGGACGGCGCGATTAGCGGCGGGCGGCGCGGTCTGGCTCATGAGCATGCATGCTGGTGATGAAACAGACGGCGAGCGGTGCAGAGAACCTCTGAGATGCACATGGCGGCTTTCTCATGTCAGCCCAGAGCGCGGCCACGCGTGCGTCCGAGCGGCATGGACGCGTCTTGGCTTGCTCGGACGGGTGTGCACATGTCCAGTGTGTCAGTGCCGATGTATGAGGTGTTCTGGAGCTACAGCAAGGCTTGGCACAGTCTTTGTGAAGCCCGGAGGGAATTCAGCTGACTGCCAGGGCTTGACTTGTTATGTCTAGGAAAGGGCTAAGGGGTAGTAGACAAGGAAGAGCTGCAGTTGGTCCTGGGCACGCTAGAAATACTTAGGGTTAAATCTGTAGCTCGACTTGACACTCCCTGGCTGATTTCCTTGTCCTTTATGCGAAGAACTTATCCGCGCGAAGGTGTTCGATGCCTGCCGAATGGGATTTTTGTACTGGTCGTGCTCATGTGTTGTGTATTCGGGATTCTGTATGTGAGGAGGCTGCCGTGCAAATTATCTAGAATTTTTGGGGACGTAGAACTATAGATTACTGTGCATAGCTCTTTTATTTCCCCGTGTTTACTAATTACGTCCGCGGATATTTTTATACCAATCTTTATCATTTTATGATATACCCGTGCTACGAATGCTGCTAGGGTGTCCTACGGTTGCTCTCAGGATTTATGGAGAAGTCGAGGAGCGATGGCTATGCGAATAGGGTTTTGTCGGAATAGAAATAACCTAGGGAGGAAGGGTTCGAGTCGAGGGGCTAGGGTTCCGGGGTACGGTAGGGCGGAGGGGAGTATGGTAGGTCTCCGGGATTCTCCCTCCCTTGCTTAGGTAGACCCCGGGGTGAGCTGTCGTAGGCGGTTTTAGGGTTTACTGCGTGTGTGCGGGTCTAGGGTTTTCTCGGATTAGGGTTTAGACGGGAAGAAGGCATATACGTGTTATGCCGAGGGTAAAGAGAGGTCCGGACAGTTTGATCGTTTCCCAGAGTTCGGACCCTACTGGCGGATTTTGGCGGTCTTCCCAGAATGAGGAGTCTAGGGTTAGCGTATATGTGCGTACGATGTACACGGTGTGCAAGACGTGCTCATATAGGTTTCGGGTTGGTCTGATTTAATTCCGTGTGACCTCATGTACTAGCCACACGTCGACGGCAGACTAGGATTTATAAGGGCTCGCGCATAGGCGGCCTAGGGTTTGCCGAGACGGATCGTCTTTAGGGTTAGTGATAACGGAAGTTACCAACCGAGGTAGAGTTGTTGCCGGGAAAAGCTTTAGGTTTCTGCGGTCAGGGAAGATGTTGGTGGGGCACTGGAGTCTAATCGGAATCATAACACTTGGGTTCGGGTCTTTTGATCGTGGGCCGGGTTTAGGGGTTTTACTATTTGCCGAGTAGGATGATATCAGGGTTTTGGGTGTATAGGGTGTATGGGTTTAAATCGGTACTAATCCCACTTAGGATGCACATGACCTCGAGTTTAACGCAAAAAGTTTTTGTAAGCCCTAATTTTCGGGTTTTAGAAAATCGAGGTGTGACAGTGGCTCATACCTAGGACAAAAGCATTGTAACGGTCGTGTTCGATCACCCTCCGCCAGCACACCTCGTGAACTGTGTAAATTGCATTGGCATTAGGAGTCGATTGATACGTGTAGGTAAAGCTGTACACCCCTGCAAGGTTTGAACTGTTTGAACAGCCGTGTCCGCGGTTATGGACAACTTGGTGATTACCTGCGTCGAATTAGACAACTATAATAAAACTCTAAAACTTGCCAACTCTAAGGTTGAGGTGTTATGTGGCGTACCCAGTTTTGAGGCCGGATAAACCCCTGTGTTTACCATGCTAGTCCCATGATCAGTGGCTAGCACACACAAGCACTTGATAGCATAGACATGCAGTACATCGTTCATTACACAAATAATCATATTTGGTCTTTATTAGTACAAACCAGGCCTATTGGTTGAATTTAAATTGCAGCGGAATAAACACGTGGAAGATAACCCATCGGTATGCCAAACCACAGGCAACTGACTGGGGGTTGAAACCCTATGCTTCAAAGTCACTATCGCTATCTCCGGTCTGGTACTCCTCCTCATCGTTTGGCCACATCAACAAGCCAGGTGAGTACATTGAATGTACTCGTAAACCTTCCACCAGGAAGTTTGACATGGATATAAATGCATGCAGGGGTATTTCAAGCAATGGCTCTAACCCATGTCTCATATTGTGCGAGAAAGTAAGTTTGCATGAAATACGTAAATAGATATTAAAAGTAGTTTTCATAAATTGCCATGGTATTTCAAGACAAGCATCTGTTCACTTGCTTCTTCCCGCTACAACGGGATTCATATATGTGCTTTCCGCTACCACGGAAAGTCCAGTAATCACCCGCTTCAACGGAGAGTCTTATGCTCACCCGCTACGATGGGGATACTACGGTTTGCCCGTTTCAACGGGGAAATCCCTTCTTCACTCCTCCCGCCGCGACGGGGAATTTCATGCCACTCTACGAACACGGCGGATTGCGTCCTTAACCCATAACCCATTTTTTTTGTTTTGAAATCCAATCTACTATAGTGTGGCCCAACTAAGTTCGTCCATGACCGTGGACACGGCTATTCGAATAGTTTTAACCCTCTGCAGAGGCGGTACGGCTTTACCCACACGATGTAGGTTACCCTGGGCATACTGTGCACCGCATACTACCAGAGCTAGTACAACGAGACTCTTTACCGGAGTAAACCTAGCCATGAACCCGCCAGAAGGACATATCCCAAACCTAGCTTGAGTCAGCAACATCGCTACAAGGAGGTTGGTGTTCCAACTTTGTGGCGAATATGATCCCGCTACAACGGGAGCTTTTCTCTACAGAGGCTACAACCTCATCTGCACACTTCATACTGCCTACGGGTTCATGCTAGTCTCAAACCGGGTACTAGGTCAAGTCCTTCCCATAAAGGACATGTGGACGTACGATAAGACTTGGCCAAACAACACTTAAGCTCGGTCCTTATGTGATCCGAGAGGGACTACACACCACGTCCGTATACGGACAGCGAGAACCACGCTGGGCATTACCTCGCATATAACATGCTTCCTGCTTTCCCCCTTCATTTCCGACCCGGATCAAAATCTTCTCCCCTTTGTTTTGGTTTTAACAAAAGTTCTTTTCGGTAAAATATCCCAACCCGTGGATATACTTCCTTCATACATCCTCGGACACGATGGTCCCAAACTTTCATCACATGAAATATATGTGAGTATTCCTTCCTTTTTGAAAACCTACTTTTTCTACTACAGGGCTAAGCCGAGTAAGTATATACTCTACCCTAGGTTTCCGTTAACTTATCCAGAATACGCAGTCCTTAGAGTGACAAGGAGTTTAGGGTCGAACTTGATAGGATTCGTAGCATAGAAAACAAAAATTTTCCTACGAGATGCAAACGAAAACCTAGATCCAATCTAGAAAACCAAGATCCAATCTAGAAGAAGCTTGCAACGAGAGACAGATCATATTTACATACCCTCGACGAACACGTCAACGCAGCGGAGAATTTGACCGTTGTCGATGAAGCCCGCAGCCTCCCGCAGCTAGGTTATACCTCCCAGCCGCGAGAGGGATCTTCTCGTGTTCCAATCCGATCAAGCACCGCAACGAGCGGCACCTCCGAGATGTGCACACGTACGGCTCGAAGACGTCACCTCCTTCTTGATCCAGCAAGGCGGGAGATGAGGTAGATGAGATCAACTCCGGTAGCACGACGGCATGGTGGTGGAGGTGGTGGGGTTTCTCCGCAGACAGGGCATCGCCAAGCGCTGCGCACGAGAGAGAGGAGATGGGAGAGAGGGAGGCGGCGGCTGGGATGGATCTATCCGGAGGGCTGCCCCTCCCCTCCTTTATATAGAGGAGGAAACTTGGAGGAGGAGGAATAGTATCCGTGAACAGTACACGCATGAACAGTACGCGCGTGAACAGTACCCTCCCCCAAGTAAAGCCTTCCCTTTCGATCTTTATCTCCTATTTTTAAGGGATTTGATCTTATCCCTTGGGGGGTTACTGTTCACGTGACACTATTCACATGTGTACTGTTCATGCAGTACCCTTGGTCCATGTGGACCCCTCCGGGATAAGTGGGCCCCACCCGGGGACCCCCGGAACCTTCTAAAACCTTCCCGGTACGATACCGGAAAAATCCCGAACTTTTCCGGAACCCTAAAATACTTTCCCATATATGAATCTTTATCTCCGGACCATTCCGGAGCTCCTCGTGACGTCCTGGATCCCATCCGAGACTCCGAACAAACTTTCGGTCTCACCATATTAATATCTCATTTTATACCCTAGCGTCAACGAACCTTAAGTGTGTGACCCTACGGGTTCGGGAATATGTGGACATGATCGAGACACCTCTCCGATCAATAATCAATAGCGGGACCTGGATGTCCATAATGACTCCCACGTATTCAACGAAGATCTTTATCGGTTTGAACCACGATGTCGAATATTCCATTCCCTTTGTCTCGCGATATTTTACTTGCCCGAGATTCGATCGTCGGTATCACCATACCTAGTTCAATCTCGTTACCGGCAAGTACTCTTTACTCGTTCCGTAATGCCACATCCTCTGTGACCAACTCTTTAGTCACGTGCTTGCAAGCGATACAGAATGTGCTTTACCGAGTGGGCCCAGAGTATATCTCTCTGTCACATGGATGGACAAATCCCACTCTCGATACATGCAACCCAACCAGTACTTTCCGAAATACCTGAAAGACACCTTTATGATCACCCTGTTACGGCGTGACGGTTGATGCCCCCAAAGCATTCTTCCGGTACCAGGGAGTGGCATTATCTCATGGTCTAAGGATCGGAACATTTAACAATGGAAAGCTATGCAATATGAACTTTGTGACGTGATCGAATTGCCTAACTTAATTTGGGTCTGTCCATCATGTCATTCTCCTAATGACATGACCCCGTTATTAACCGACATCACATGTCCATGATTAGGAAACCTTAACCATCATTTAATCAACGAGCTAGCCAGATAGAGGCATTGCTAGGGACACGGTGTTGTTTATAAAACCACACATGTATTATGTTTCCGGTTAATACAATTATAGCATGGAGTATAAACATTTATCATGAACAAGAAATATGATAATAACAATTTATTATTGCCTCTAGGGCATATTTCCAACAGTCTCCCACTTGCACTAGAGTCAATAATCTAGTCAATAAGTAAGCACTTAACACCTATGGCATTCCGGTGTTATTCATATGCTTTGCATGTGGTAAACTTTATCAATGGATCTGACATGTTCAGGTCCATGTATTTGCAAATCTTTTGCATCTCTACGCATCACTCATTCTCGAATGAGTTGGCATTGTATATGTTTGGTCACTTGGTGGGACCTTAATTCCTCGTCCTGAATTATGTTGCCACCATTGTCGCACAATAGAGCTTCATAGTACTGGCTCACTTGGAACTACATCAAGTTCGGTAACGAACTTCTTGACTTAAACATCCTCCTTTGTCGTTGTTAAAACAACGATATACTCAGCTTTCGTTTGTGGAATCCATCAAAATGTTTAACTTTGGAATTCATCCAAATCCAGCATGGAACCTCCTTCCAGCCCATTGTGCCACCTTTTATTAAACACATAGCCTAATTGAGATAAATTGTTTGTATCTGTAACAAAACTAGCACCGATGTAACACCTTACAATGGACCGTTTGTCACCTCTGCATACAAAACATATTCTTAGTTCTTCCAAAGTACTTAAGGATATTCATAGTATTGTTCAAAGATCAACATGTGATCATTCTGGTATATGCCCGTAACACTCAGAGCATACGACATATCTGGTTTGTGTGCATAGCATGGCGTACATGATTACAAAAAAATGCTCATGCGTTTAGCTCATCAAGTGTTTGTAAAACACTGAGTCTTGCATCAACCTCTTCCATGCGACAAGAACCCTTTCTTGGCGTTTCCATACTGAACCAACTCAATATCTCATCTATGCACCTTGGCTTAACCATATTCGGTGCCTCAATCTATCTCCATAGATTTTGATGCCCAATATGCTGTTTAGCCTAAGTCTTTCATCAAAATCTAATTTTAATGAAATCTCAACCGTATCAAGAAAAGACACATAATTTCCAATCAACTATATGTCGTCTACATAAAGTATTAGAAATATGTCTTAGCGCTCCCACTTACTTTCTTGTAAATATACAAGCATCTTCACCGTCCCTGATGAAACCAAACTCTTTTGACAATTTCATCAAGTGAAAATTCCAACTCCGTGATGCTTGCTTCAGTCCTCAAATAGAACGCTGAAGTTTGCATACCCTTTCTAGCATTCTCTGGATCGACAAAACCCTTGGTTGTATCTCACATACATCCTCGGTTAGCTTCCTGTTAAGGAACTTAGTTTTGACATCTAGCTGCCATATCTCTTAATTGAAATATGCAGTGATTGCTAGAATAATCCTTACAGACTTAAGTATCGCTACGGGAGATCCAATCTCATCGTAGTCAACTATTTGAACTTAGTCGAAAACACTTTGCGATAAGTCGAGCCTTTTAATGGATGGACACATCCACGTCTGTCTATTTTATAGATCCATTTACGTCCGATAGGCCTCATGCCTTCCGGAGAGTCTACCAAGTTCCAAACTTGATTTTCGCACATGGACTCTATCACGGAATTTATGGCGTCCAGCCATTCAGCGGAGTCAGGGCCCATCATTTGCTTCCTTGTAAGTTGCAGATCCATCGTTGTCACAACAACAATACTTCATCCTCAAACCACACGCTGGTTTAGTACAAAGTCTGCTTAACCTACGCGGTTCAGCTGCAATCTCGACCGAAGTCTCTACAACACATGTAGTGGCTTCCATTTCAGTCATAATAGGAAACTCCAGAACAACTTCCGGTGTTGCGCTACTCTGACCTAATGACAAAGATTCTCCAATCTTGCCGAGTTGCACTGTCCTCCCACTCACCTTTTCGCAAGAAACACTTTCTCGTGAAATCCACCTTTTGTGACAAACACTTTTGTCTTCAGTTCGGTGATAGGAGAAATACCCAAAAGTTTCTTTGGGATAACCTTTGAAGAATCTTTAATCCGATTTTGGTTGTAAACACTTTACATATGCTATGCATACCAAAATTTAAGAAAAGACAATTTGGGTTCCTACCCATGCCATAACTTATATGGCGTCATTTCAATGGATTATGATGGCACTCTATTCAGTGTAAAAGCGGTAGTCTCTTAAAGCATAATCCACAAAAATATAACGGCAGTTTTATTTAATTACATCATCGATCTAACCATGTCTAACAAGGTTTGATTACATCTCTCGGACACTCCATCACTCTATAGCGTTCCGGGATGCGCAAGTTGTGGAACAATTCCATAACTCTTTAGATGTTCGCTAAACTCGTAACTCAAATATTCTCCTCTACAATCCAATCATAGACATTTGATTTTCTCGTTACGATGATTTTCTACTTCACGCTGAATTTTGAACCTTTTCAAATATTTCATACTTCTTTCTCATCAAATAGATACATCCATATATATCCACTCAAATCATCGGTGAAAGTTTATGAAGTAGAGGAATCCACCATACACGGCTACACATATCGTACTTCATACATCATTATGTATAATTTCCAAAAAGTTAGTCGTCCGTTCAACTTTGGCCTATAAACGGATTTTTAGTCATCTTCCTTTCAGACAAGATTTGCAAGTGTCAAATGATTTAAAATCACATGACTCCAAAAATCCATCAACATGGAGTTTCTTCATGCATCTCTTTCCAATATGACTTAAACACAGGTGTCACAAATAAGTGAAATTCAAATCATTAGCCTCGCGGCGTTTTAGCGTCAGTGTTATGGATGTTGGTATTACCATCAAGATTTAAATGATCCATCCATTATGGAGCATGGCCATAATTTGAACAACCATTGTTCTCATAAAGCCGAAACAAAATAACAATTACTAAGCACTTATAATCAATCTCAAAGGCTCGAAAGGATGCAGACGGTGAACATAATAAACCCTTTTATTTAGTTCCCAATGTGCATCACTACCACATCTTTTGCTAGTCTTTTAGGCCATTGTAGTTCTTGTATCGTGTTGCATTGTATGACACTCATACCAACCGATCTAGTATCACATACCCAAGAATTACATTGTTTACTAGCAAAGAATACATCTACAACATGTATATCATCTATATACCTGAGCTGGACTTTTCCAGTCTTTTCTTTTCCTGCCACATATTTTTTCAGATCCTCTTTCAGCGTCCCCTCTCCTTTTAGAAGAATCTATCAACATCAACAATGGCACCAGTCACATTGGCACATAGTCTTAGGATTTTAGTCAAGTACTAGCACCCTTAGACTTGCACTTTGAAATTGATCACCATCATCACATGATTGGCGTTCTTTCGGATTCCACTTTTAGCTATCTTTAAGTATGGTAAATAAATTACCCATACACTTTATCCAACCCATCATAACATTTTATGATGAAGCTACTATAGCTCGTAGGGAAGTATGCGAGAATAATTTCAGTGCCAAACTATTTAGAAATCAAGACGCCTAGCGTCTTCAATCTTTGCATATACTCATACAATATGAGCACACGCTTTCTCACTAGATTATACTCAGTCATCTTGCAGCAAAACAAGGTTTTAGATATCACATATCTGTTACTCCTTGCTCACTTCTGAAACAATCCTTTCAGCTCCTAGATTATCTCATAATCTCCTCAATTCTCAAAACAATTTTGTAGATCAAGTTTCACGGAGACAAACATGACTTTAGACACTAAATTGGAATCATTGCTCTTGGATTAATACAACTTATTAAATCACATGGAGCTAGGTCAAGTTACCGAAAGTTTGCAATAGGACTTTATCTTAACTTGGCACTAATATGGTACCATTCTGTATCATTACTACTAGATCAATTCAGTTTTTCTATCTCAATTAACAAGCTAAGTGTAAGGTAGATAACGGATGTCAATGACACTACGAACTATGCAAATTCACTTTGATTAGTTGTTCATGATAATAAACTCCCACTAAATTCAACATCCCTCATAGTTGTTTTAGTGGTACATGATCCAAATCCACTACACCAAGTCCGATCATCACGTGAGATGATGTAGTTTCAATGGTGAACATCAACATGTTGATCATATCGTCTATATGACTCATGTTTAACCTTTCGGTTCGCTGTGTTCCGAGGCCATGTCTGTACATGCTAGGCTCGTCAAGACAACCCCAGTATTCTGCATGTGCTCCGAGGTCATGTCTGTACATGCTAAGCTCGTCGAGACACCCGTCGTATGTGAACGTAGAGTCTATCACACCCGATCATCACGTGGTGCTTCGAAACGGCGAACTTTCGCGACGGTGCATACTAAGGGAGAACATGAACATGATATTACTTTGTGAGGGATCATCTTATAATGCTACCGTCGTCATACAAGCAAAATAAGATGCATAAAAAGGATAAACATCACATGCATAGATAATGTGACATGGTATAGCACTTTTCTTCTTGTGCCTTTGATCTCCATTTCTAAAGCACCGGCATGATCTCCATCACCACCAGCATGGCGCCTAGGTCCTTGGGCGCCGCACATGATTGTCACCACCACGCGTTGCAACTACAACTATTGCTAACCATAGCGATAAAGTAATGCAATTACATGGCGTTTGGAGTTGACACGCAGGTCATACAAAAATATTAAAGACAACCATATGGCTCCTGCCAGTTGCCGTACTCATCGACATGCAAGCCGTGAAATATTACAAAACATGATCATCTCATACATCACATATATCACATCACATCTTTGGCTATACCACATCACATGCCCCTGCAAAAACAAGTTAGACGTCTCTACTTATTGTTTGCAAGTTTTACGTGGCTTCTAGGGGTTGTATACAAGAACCGTTCTTACCTACGCAAAGCCACAACGTGGATTCAATTATAGCTATAAACTTTTCCAAGCCTCCCGTTGCAAATTAGATTTCACTATAGCAAGAGAGACAGACACCCGCCAGCTGCTTATGCAATACAAGTTGCATGTCGAGCGCAGAACCGGTCTCATGTGCGAGGACGTGTAAAGTTGGTCCGGGCCGCTTCATCTTGCTATCCCGCAAAATCCAAAGTGCACGAAAAGAGGTAGCAACAAGAGAATCAACGCCCACAATCCAATTGTGTTCTACTCGTACAAAGCATCTACGCATAGACTAGCTCTGATACCACTGATGGGATTCGTAGCATAGAAAACAAAAATTTTCCTACGAGATGCAAACGAAAACCTAGATCCAATCTAGAAAACCAAGATCCAATCTAGAAGAAGCTTGCAACGAGAGACAGATCATATTTACATACCCTCGACGAACACGTCAACGCAGCGGAGAATTTGACCGTTGTCGCTGAAGCCCGCAGCCTCCCGCAGCTAGGTTATACCTCCCAGCCGCGAGAGGGATCTTCTCGTGTTCCAATCCGATCAAGCACCGCAACGAGCGGCACCTCCGAGATGTGCACACGTACGGCTCGAAGACGTCACCTCCTTCTTGATCCAGCAAGGCGGGAGATGAGGTAGATGAGATCAACTCCGGTAGCACGACGGCATGGTGGTGGAGGTGGTGGGGTTTCTCCGCGGACAGGGCTTCGCTAAGCGCTACGCACGAGAGAGAGGAGATGGGAGAGAGGGAGGCGGCGGCTGGGATGGATCTATCCGGAGGGCTGCCCCTCCCCTCCTTTATATAGAGGAGGAAACTTGGAGGAGGAGGAATAGTATCCGTGAACAGTACACGCATGAACAGTACGCGCGTGAACAGTACCCTCCCCCAAGTAAAGCCTTCCCTTTCGATCTTTATCTCCTATTTTTAAGGGATTTGATCTTATCCCTTGGGGGGTTACTGTTCACGTGACACTATTCACATGTGTACTGTTCATGCAGTACCCTTGGTCCATGTGGACCCCTCCGGGATAAGTGGGCCCCACCCGGGGACCCCCGGAACCTTCTAAAACCTTCCCGGTACGATACCGGAAAAATCCCGAACTTTTCCGGAACCCTAAAATACTTTCCCATATATGAATCTTTATCTCCGGACCATTCCGGAGCTCCTCGTGACGTCCTGGATCCCATTCGAGACTCCGAACAAACTTTCGGTCTCACCATATTAATATCTCATTTTATACCCTAGCGTCAACGAACCTTAAGTGTGTGACCCTACGGGTTCGGGAATATGTGGACATGATCGAGACACCTCTCCGATCAATAATCAATAGCGGGACCTGGATGTCCATAATGACTCCCACGTATTCAACGAAGATCTTTATCGGTTTGAACCACGATGTCGAATATTCCATTCCCTTTGTCTCGCGATATTTTACTTGCCCGAGATTCGATCGTCGGTATCACCATACCTAGTTCAATCTCGTTACCGGCAAGTACTCTTTACTCGTTCCGTAATGCCACATCCTCTGTGACCAACTCTTTAGTCACGTGCTTGCAAGCGATACAGAATGTGCTTTACCGAGTGGGCCCAGAGTATATCTCTCTGTCACATGGATAGACAAATCCCACTCTCGATACATGCAACCCAACCAGTACTTTCCGAAATACCTGAAAGACACCTTTTATGATCACCCTGTTACGGCGTGACGGTTGATGCCCCCAAAGCATTCTTCCGGTACCAGGGAATGGCATTATCTCATGGTCTAAGGATCGGAACATTTAACAATGGAAAGCTATGCAATATGAACTTTGTGACGTGATCGAATTGCCTAACTTAATTTGGGTCTGTCCATCATGTCATTCTCCTAATGACATGACCCCGTTATTAACCGACATCACATGTCCATGATTAGGAAACCTTAACCATCATTTAATCAACGAGCTAGCCAGATAGAGGCATTGCTAGGGACACGGTGTTGTTTATAAAATCGCACATGTATTATGTTTCCGGTTAATACAATTATAGCATGGAGTATAAACATTTATCATGAACAAGAAATATGATAATAACAATTTATTATTGCCTCTAGGGCATATTTCCAACAGAACTAGGGTTTGCTAAACATTGGTCATAATTAGACTACATAAAATAACACGTCGTAAAACATAGCATGCATGTTTCGCAAATGAAATATCGTTTCGTAAACTTGGGATTCAACATGATCAAGGGTGGAGAGCTTGTCTGGCAATTCCTGGTCTTGATCCGATCGCGGGGATGCTTCCGGCTCCTCCTGACGAACGTATCTCACACCGTCAACTACACGTTCGGGAAAAACCTCGGATAAGAAAACCAAGTGCAACAAAAGACAAATGACGGAGCTCCACAGAGATCAGCATGCATGCATTCTGGCTTTCATGACATTTCAGTAACTTTTAGCATGCTTAGATACCATCCTAACATATATACGCCGATGGTTTGATATTAGGGTTTTAGGTCTTATATACGCATTCTTCATCTTTTGCACCATGCAACATATGCATATACCTATATGTGTTTTTATGCCAAGGTTCAGAAGACTAAGGCTAACATGATAGAAAACCCTAAAATGGATCACAGGTTCAAATAGATTTTCAAAAAGCATTTGAATTCAAAAGGATATTTGAATTACTCTCTGTGCAGTAAGCAAAATTTGAGTTTTTGAAATTCTGTTTAAACCAAAAGTTACTAAATATTTTTAGGATCAACTTTTATTTTGGAAGTTTCTTGAGAACCGGATTATTTCTAGGTGAACCGGTCGAACCAATCTTCAAATAGGTACTGGACTGGAAAACCTGCTTTGGGAGGGTATGACGTCGAAGGCGTAAAGATCAGAGGCGCTTTCAGAAGGGAAGTGCGTGGAGACAAAGAGGCTTGGTTGGAAACACTCTTCTCCAAAGAGAAAGCATACTGGACGAACTACAATTCCACTTAACCTGACAGGGGGTCCCGCTCGCCAGCGTCTCCATGCCGAAACGGTACGCAGCTTATAACCACGACTTGGGGGCCCACGGGTCGGTGACAGAGGAATGGCGCGCACGAGAGAGGGTTCCGACGAGAGATCCCTCAGCCCCGACGATGCTCCGACGAGAGCGACGGCGAGCAATCGCGGCCGATTCAGAGGGAGAGAGAAGGATCGGCTGCTACCTTCGGGTTCAGGGAAGGTTGGCGAGCTCATTTTCAAGGTCAGCGAGCTCGGGTAGTTGCTGGAGGCGAGGTCTCGTCGGGGTCCAGAACGGAGAAGGCGGAGGCAAGAGTGGATGAGGGGCTCCAGCGATCGACAGCTGCAGAGAACGTACGGGAGGGGTTAAGGGAAGTTCCAGAGGGGTTCTGGAAGGAGAGAAAGAGGAGATCTTCACTGGGATAGCTCGATTTCTTCTCGGAAGCGGCGGCGGATGGTTGCTGGAGCAGTGGAGGTGAGGGAGGAGGTTAGGGAGGGGATGAGTGCTTGCTGGTGCTTAGAGGAGGAGAAGGGAGCTTGGGTAGTGGCCGGGCTTGGTGCGAGCTTCTCGGGCAGCTTCATATACTTGTGCGCGTGGGGAGGCAGAGGAGGTCCCGCCGGACTTGGCGTCAGGCAAGCTATGGACGGGACAGGTCGACTAGCCGGTGGCGTGGGGGTGTATATAGGCGTCAGGATGGCTTCCGAGCTGCTGGATGTGACCAATGAGGCAGGGACAGCAGTAATCGGGGAGCTCGTGCCAGTGGCGTGCACGGCTCGGTACTGGTGCGCGTCCTGTGCCTGTCCGGAGCGCGTCCGGAGCGGCATGCACACGCATACGCAAGCGCTGAGCTGCCGGGGGTGCACTGCCGTGTCTCTGGTGCTAAGGGGACTTCAAGAGAGGGCGCAGGAGGAGTGTGGCAGCAAGGCAAGCGAGAGGAAGGGAGTGGCAATGGCGTGCTTGGTCGGCATGAGTGGCATTGGAGTTGAACTGCAGAGAAGAGTTGACCTACTATGGAAGAAGTGAATGTGGGACAATGGTTGAGCTGTGGTAGAGGTGTTGGAGTAGTTTGGCTGCCATTGGATGTGTTTCCAGTCCCCATTTCATGGAAGAGTATAAAGGAGCTAAGGTGTTTGATAGAGGCTGTGCCAAAATTTCAAACTGGAGCTATACATATTTTTGTATATTTGAGTCATTGGTACTAGGAGAAGTATTGTAGAATTTTTCTGGAATTTTCTGAGCTCTATTTTTATGAGTTGCAGTTCAAAGTGGAAATCTGCCCAGGATTTAAATTTGAATGTAATCAAAAATATTTGAACTGGACCCTCAAATATTATTTTATAATTTGGTGAAAAATAGTTTCAAGAAGTTTCTGAAATTTTTCTAAAATTTTTGGGTGAAAGAAAACACATGTGATATGGATTTTTGAATTTCTGCTGAAAGGAAATCTTATTAAGAGATTTGCCGAGGGATTAGGGTTTGAGAGCTTTAGGGTCGGCAAGATTGGATAGATGGTATAAGGGGGTTTAGCAAGCATTTTCGAAGAGAGGGGAAGAGCTTTGGTAGACTTGCCGCTAGGGTTTGGGTTTGGAAAATGCTCGTGCGTATACGGTGCGTGTGTTCGTTTTAGGGTTTTATATGCACATGCGATAATGGGGTTACGACTTGGGTTCGTTGCACGACGGTGCAAGCTAACTCAAGTGCTCCCATGAAATGACATGCTTCGAGAAATATCGGAAATCCAAATAAGCATGCAACATGATTGCAACGTATACGCATATATGCGTGTTAGGGTTTAGCTTTTCGGAAATCGGGGTGCTTGAAAACAGGGTGTGACATGTTAGTGACTGCTTCCTCCTAGGGTGGTCGAGGAAGGGTCAGGGTACTTAAGGTGTGGTGATCTGCAGTAAGGAATGATCGTGAAGTGTTCGACTCGTCTACTTTAAAAAGTATTCTAGTAGTCGATTTTCATCTACTTAACTAATATTGTTAAAAGTAAATTTGGCCTTCCGCAAAATCGTCCACAGATAACCATTTTATTGATACATGTGGCATCTATTCTTAATTTCCCCTTGTAAGTCTTGCTGAGTACAATTTTTGTACTCACTCTGCTATCGTTGACATTTTTCTTGCAGAGGAGACCATCCCTTCCGAGGGTGGTTTCTACGTAGAGATCGACGCCAACGCCGACTAGTCGCTAGAAATCCCAGGCAGTGGTCCTGCCCAGGGTTTGGCAGCTCGTTTTGTTCTACTGCCACTTTTGGCCTAACCTGTTTGGCTTCTTAGCCGTAATTACTCTTCCGCTGAGTAGTTGAATTTGGATTTTCGGATCCCATGTCTGAAAATGTTGTTAAGTTTCAAGAACGTATAATATCGTATTTTCAGTCATAGAGTTGCTGTTGTGATACTTGTTTGTTCTCACTTGCTTCATGTGCCCTACGTGTATGTTATTGAAGCATATGATGCGGGTAGGGTTCCAGAGTCTATATCATAGAGTTGTTAGGTTTAATCATCCCTGTGAAGTGACTCTTCTACTGGGAGTTTGGAAGCTATATCATCCTACTCCAGCCGAGCATTAATTTGCTGGGACGAGTTTGGGATTGATGTTCCGGCTTAGTAAGAAAAGAGTGAGGAGACCATATCACCCTACTTAATCTGTGCATTAGTTTGCCGGAGCAAGTTCGGGGTTGACGTCTCGAGCTATTCGAAGCCATATCACTCTACTCCTCTTAAAATTGATACCCAAGGGTTGAGGTCAGGGTTGACGTTTCGACCTAGCGGATGATTTCACTTAAAACTCTCTGTTATGGATTTTGGGTCCCGACAATATAGCACAGAAAAATGTTGACGAACTAAATCATGGAGGCTTATTTACGAGGAAAATAATACTGCAGTATCATAGAATAGATTTCACGGACGAGAGGCAGTGCAATGCAGGTCTGGTAGTACTCTGCTATTGTTCAGGTGCGACACACGCCGTGCAGGCGGGACCAGAGGCCGTGCACCCGCATTTGCAGCCCTCTTTAGCCAGGCGCGCACCACCCACAGCCTCCCCTCCATACATGATCCCGCGCGACACGGATAGGACAAAACGCCTCCTTTGGAAAGCGTCCTAATAAAGGCAGCTGTCTATGTTCTCGCTCGCTTCACCAGCAGACTGCGTCGAACCAACTGTCCTGGCATCGCTCCTGATGGATACCTGTTCAAAGTTACTGATCAGGTCCTCTCCCATGCATGGAAGAAGATCTCAAGGAAAATGGCGAAACCAAACTGAACATATATGAATCATACTTGACTTACCGTAGCCAATGGAATGATCGAACTCACAACAGCTGAAGCATGAGCGCTTGAATCGTTTGAATGATACTGAAGCCATTGCAAACTACGAACGAGTGAGGCCTGGGGTCCTTAAACCACTCACACTGTACCTAGACCTAATGATGGAAAAAATGATCACTTATTTGGACAAGCCTACAATTTAACATGGACAGAAGATATCAGGACTTACTTTTGGTGTTCCGCACTGTGAGACAAACCTGACAGTCAGTCTTCACCTACATGTCCATCTCAACAACTTCATAAACACCTGCATTCATGACACATCAAGAACTGAAGATTAGTATTGCATTACAAGTTCAGTAAAATGAATCTGGTACAGCTCAGTAAATTTACATGCCTATTTATTAATATTTTCTGTCACCTCTCCATCACAACAGCCTGGTTGAAATACTTCAGAAATTTCTGAATATTTAACAA
Source organism: Stipa capillata (assembly GCA_019208055.1). NCBI lineage: Eukaryota > Viridiplantae > Streptophyta > Magnoliopsida > Poales > Poaceae > Stipa > Stipa capillata. Next base: position 152,491 of record JAGXJF010001918.1, on the reverse strand, counting down.
GTGCACCTTTATCCGAAACTTTTTAGACAACTTACAATTTACCGGTACAATATACCGATGACAAGTGTATTATTTAGCAGCTCACATAGAATAACAACCCACGACCTTAAGTTTACACAATGACAACAACCTGAACAAGCATTCCATCTCTCGAAAAATCTAGCAATTACACTGAAGATAATCACCACAGTACTTCAGCTAAGAACAATTTTGAACCCAATAGATTCTATTAACCATTACATTCCTGCTGGCTGGACCACGAGTATTATAGAAAGCAGTGGCTTCCTGCAACTGTTATTTGGGTATCCAGAAACTCCACAGTTGCTGCACATCGCTTCTCGTCTAGGCTTCTTTGGAAGGTCACCTGTTTGAGGGCAGGTAGTACTCTTGTGCCTTTTTCCCCGGCAGAATGTGCAAAATCTTGACCTGTTGTCTGCTATCTCGTAAGGCAGCTTCTCCCTAGCCGTAGTCGGCCTTCCATGCATCCGTTCCTGGGCAGGTGCTCCACTTGCCTCTGGCTGGTTGGTAAGATGCTGCAATCTACAATCCTTTGTGTTGCAATGGCCAACTGAATTACTAGTCTGAGAATGCTCAATCAAGCTCTTCCCATCTTTCACCTTGAACAATTCAGCTAATAATGCCCTGCAGAACTAAGACATCATAAACATCAAACAGTCCATAGTTCTACAATTTAAAAGAATGTCTGCTGCCTTATCAGGACAGGCTGTACTCACTGTGCAGCCGCAAACAATCTCTTGCATGCACTTTGTTACCCAAAGTTTAAACGGCTCTTCCCCTAGAGAACACAAAAACCAAACAGCCATGAGTACAGGTTGTAGAATTCATATGCCTCCATGAGAGAACCAAATGTTATTCCAACAACTAGATTTACTACAACATCAGTCTTCCTCTTTGCAAATCTCCGAATAGCCTTCTCCAATGAAGTGATCCGATCAGCATTGACTGCTCCTTCGTCCAGGACAGCAACGTGCCTCAGCCTGCAGAACATTTTGATCAAATCTGGTGCATGGCTCGCACGATCCATAATTCCTCGAATATAGCACGTCAAAAATAATCAAGAGGTCCAGATTTTGATTTCACAGAATTATTGCTTATATATATTTACTTGGTGATTCAGACCACACGGCAGCCAGGAAACTCAATCGTGTTTTCTATGCGTGGTAAGCTGGACATTTGAGGTGCAAATATACATTCAGCATATTTGTTCCTCATCAAGTCCTATATTAGTATGGGACTACCCAGCTTGAAAGAATTAGAACCACAAATATGACAAAAGTTAACTTCGACGCAAACACAAGTACAGATCATTCTTATGTGACCCCTTTCATGCCGAAAGAGCTTGGCTGCTTCATATATGACAGAACTAGACATATTCCATTAATAAATCTGGTAATTTTTCATCCATTCGCTTCATACCACTCAATCCTAACAAAAATCAATTTCTTATATGTTCAGCATCAATTTAACAAAAAGGTTAATAGATAATCTGAAACACAATGTACAATCCATCCATAATGGACATACTTCAAATGGATAACCTATACATTGCTTGCTTCTTCCACGTAATTAAGTTACTTTCACATAACCCATTTCTGCGACTATTCCCGAAATTAATTGTACTCGTGTGATTTGTGGAGGCATCTATCATGGGTGAAGAAAATCGAAAGTACTATCTCCAAGCTTAGTCTGTTATTTTATAGTTCATGCAATCTGGTAGATTTAAGCTGTATGAAGCAATCAAAAAATAATTTTTGGAGGCCTACATAAATGACGAAAACAAAATTTTCTACATCATGGCTAAGTCTGCAATTTTGTACTTTAGGCAAACAGGCAGCAGTATCAAGCAATGAAGGAATGAATTTGCATTTCCTAATTGTAGATCACAATTATTCAGTTATGCACGATGGAAGTCAAAATTAGTAGGCTAATGTGATATAGCTTGCAGCTGTACAAGACAAAATTACTGGGTTCTAATTTAGTTTGTTTTAGTGGGTTTAAGTTGGTTGTTAAGCCTCTGGGAAACTTTATATTCTACTGCCTGACATGATAAATATAGTAAAATATTATTTCCAAAAAATACGCGTGAGTGATAGGATTTTCAACTCGAACACAGAGCTTAATACTACTTTTTGGGAATGTTTGTGACAAACCTATCAAAACTTGTAGCTGCGTGCAAAGCACATTTTGAGTAAGATATAATATCAGAGCTGCCTGTTTCTGTTCTTAACCATAGAACCGCGAAAAACCCTTACAATTTACGCTTACATCACTTCTGTGCTTATAGTTAACACAATTACACGAGAAGAAAAATATGTCTGTGAATACAAGAACTTCAGACGTTCACCTCCTTTTCCAATTGAGTGCCGGCTGCCAGAATCTGCCCCATAGTCCGTGATTGCTGGATTATTCATGTTTCCAGCTGAGGATTCACGAGCGGCTAGGCCCCGAATTAGCCAGAAGGTCCTCTGATTCAGCGGCATCAACCTGTTCGTCCAGGGCGAGTAGATCGAGTAGATTGGAGACCCGCAACCAACGGCACCAGTACCAGTAGGATGATGTCCTACTGTTCTCCTCGAGAAAACAAAAGGGCACCAGTACTGAGGATGACTAACCTCTGTTCCCCAACCTTGTTGGTCTCCATGAACTGAAGGGGAGCCCCATTGCCACGAGGAAGAGGAGAAGAAAGCTTTCGGGTACAGGAACCGAAACCTGTCCTAGAGCGATACTACTCTCCAGCCGCTGCGGTTCCAATGGTTGCTGCTCAGTTGGTGGAGGCAGTCACCCACACACGCGCCGCGGTTCCATGGAATATTTTGGAGAAGGTGAGAGAGGTTAGATCAAGAGGGAGATGAACTGATGAAGAGGAAGGGAAAGAGAATGATGAGGAAGTTGCTCACAGGTGGCCCTAACTTGTAAGTGTGATTTCCGAGTGAGTTTCACCTGCCATAGCTCAGTTGGATTTAACGGGATTGGTGTTGTTTGAAACACACTCATGTGAAATTTACTCAATAAAAGAACCACTACCAACATGTGTATTTCAATCAGGGCCAGATAAAAAGAGTGTCGTTTAACAATATTTCTTCCTTTTTGAGTGGCATTCTCCAAAATACAATGCTTTAGAGTAACGTGAATCCAATCTTGCCCACTAGAAAACTGACGCATTAACGCATGTAGCATTGGACCATTATTAAAGTATCTTTTGAAACACAAGAATTTCGCACACGGTCGATTTTTCCATAGGTGCCAGGAAAAATTCTGGCGGTCCAAACAGGGCATATATCTTCCTCATTTCAAGATTGCATCAACACTTAGGGCCTGTTTGGTTGAGCTGTGGCTGTTAACAAAACTGCTGTTGGCTGACTGTCTGAAAAAACTGCTGTTGTTGTGGAAAAGTGAACATATAGCTTTTGATTAATCCAAACAATTTACAGTATTTTAGAAAATAAGCATTAAAGCTTCATCATATTACAAAAAGCTGGCAAAAGACAGTTTTTTTAAACAGCTAAATTTGTACCGTAAAGCCCACAGCTACCATTGGCAAAAGTTGCTAAAAAGTTGACCGTTTAGTTGGGCTACAGCTTTTTCCAGTGCAAAACTGCTGAAAAGTCCAACCAAACACCCCTTAACAACCAAACACCCCTTAACACTGAGCAAAATGTGACTGAAAATACTCTCGAGTTCAATGCTTTTATTCAGTAGGCAGACCATGTTCTGCAGATGCAATAGCAACTACAAGATGCCCAGCAGACATGGAGTCTTTACAGTAGGAACAGTATCTCTACGATCAGATGCATCAAGCATCAAAAAACGTGATTTACCAAAATGTGCAAAAGAAAAAAGAAGAAGAGATAAAAACAGCTGGAACACATGTTGACATTCTGAAGGGTTTCACCCGAAATAATTTACAGATTCGCAGATGGATGGAATTAGGCTTTTGTTGGCCATGTTGCTTGAGCCGACATGATTATGCCAACAATCACTCCAAACAGTCCCAAAGCACTGCCGAAGATCTCAATCACCAAGATCTTTACAAAGAGTGATGAGTTCTGAGCATCTGACAGTGCACAGCTGCTTCCGATTACTCCCACACACACCCTGAAGATATGAAATTTAATCATCTGGAACCACGGAACGTGATACACAAGAGAACAAAATACGAAGGTTGGTGCTTACCCGCAAACAAGATTAGCAAAGCCAACAATAAGACCAGATGCAAAGATGGCATAGCCAGCTCGGAGAGACTCTGGATCATACATTCGAGATGATGGCACACTTTCAAGCTTTGTTTGGAGGATGATTGCCACAATTACACCATAAATTGCGACAGCCTCACAAAAGATGACACTGTAAACCAAAGGTAGATACATAAGTATCAGATGTTAGAAGGCAAACATTGTGATACAAAAGGGTCTCTAACATATAAAGCAGATGCAACCATTAGCCAATCAGTTCAAAAATCAGCAAAGTAAAACTTGCAGCATTCCCTGTGCCCAAGTGTATTTTTTCCCATAAATCAGCAGATGCAGGGAGAAATGCATCAGATGGTGTTTAGTTGAGTGAGTGAAACAGTGGGAATTCAAGCTCCGTAGATGCACTTTAGAAGCTAGGTATGGAACTTGCTTGTGCAACTGATACAGAAACCTAAACTTCATGCAGTTAACCGAACAGTAGCAACAACTTGGTGCACCCAGTGGCCATAGTTGTGAATTATAGCAGCCTAAACAACTCAACCTGTGTTGATGGTTGATCTATTCAGGACAAGATCTAGCATGCATATGCACGATGAATAATGAATTGCTTTAGACATCACAATATATAAGTGAACCCCTTTGGTTCAGACATTTAGGGATAATCATGGTGAATTGAAATGAGCTAAAGCTAAACGACTACAAGATCTTAGTAAATAAAGATATTTCTAAGTCTCAAGATGAGCCAAAAAAAAAGCATAACTTTCCGATGTAAACACCTCTGATATCAATCTATTCAAAACATCACCAAGACTTGCTTGCATTATTGCCGTTGGACTACACATGTGAAATGTGGTCTAACGAATAAATTGGAGCACTTAAAAAAAGCACCAAAGAGTCCACCAGTATCGTTCAAGTTCAAGTGTGTGCTCTTAGTAACCAGGTAGCTTTTAGCTCAGTTGTGAAGTAACCATTATCTAATCTAGATAGTATAAAAGTTCGGTTTCCAACTTCCTATCAGAGTGGTGTTTATCCTATAAATCATATGCATTCATATGATCATTCCTCTAGTGAGTGCATCTGCTTAATGATATTACAGATTTAGAGTCAAACATTCCACTTTACATATATTAGATCACTGGACCCAATGTTTGTGGCTTATCTTCCTGTCTTAGAAGACTAGAAACAGATTAAGCGAACTACTTGCACTAACATGCGCACAGCAAAAGGAGAGAAAAATAAAAGCAACAAAGGTTGAGCGATGAATAAAATGAAATAAGCAAACTAAGAAACTCAAGTGGACCCCACGAGACCACTAGAAAAAAATTGGCTGCCCTAACCAACAGAAGAACCACAAAGCACTAAATAGCCTCCAGTTTTCACTTCCTAGCTTTCTCCCACGATCCGATGAAGCTGATAGTAGTGTATAGCTTTTGTGTGTTGTCAGCATGTGCAGTGCTTGTCCAAAATCAAAACATATCCAAGTCTGGACCCAATTCTAACATCAGCATCAGGCATGAACAATATCCAAGTGCCCCGCATGGCAAGAAGAAAAATTATGACTTCAAAACACTTATATAGTTATAAAAATCTTGATAGATTAGGGGAAACTATGCAAACATTACACCAGAACTCTAAAATATAATTCATGCAAGTGATTTGCAGTTCTTTTGTCTCAAAAATGATTTCCAGTTCTTTCTTGTTTACACAAATTTAACCATTATGTTCTTTGCTTACAAAATAATAGATTTACTTCATTGAAAATTCAGCCCTAATCAAGTGTGAAACATGATGATTCAGGATGCACGCCTGACGCATCAATGGACACAAGGGTCTTACAAGCTAAACACACAAAACATTGCATAGCATTGTCAACCGCAGTAACAAAAAATCTCAGCAAAGAGCAAGGTGAGGGAAGGAGATGAAGACACAACGCCAAAATTCGATAGTCCTCACAGCTAAACCAACTCATGTATGATTTAAAGGTAAAAGGAGGTTGGGGGACCTCATAACAACTAAAAGACATAAAAGGGCAGTCAACTAAACTGATTGCCTTGAGAAACAGCACAGCCATCTCCCGGAATCTAAAGCATATAAGTTTTTGCTCGGCAATGATAATTGCATGTTGTTGGCATTCTTTAAGGATCTCATTATGGATAACTTGCGATGAGATGATATCCGATTCTTCCTAGCAAGTGATCTATCTAAGTCAACTCACAGTATTAGCGCCCAAGTAATCCACCATGAAATAATTCATGCAAGAGTAATACTTTGTGGAACAAGACAAGATAGATCGGCATCCAAGCTACTTGAATAATTTCCCTTGTAGAACTAACAGAAACACGGTACTTTGCTCTATTCAACTACCCCCCGCGTAAATTTCCACGCAACACCAGCACTGACACTAACTAACAGACCCGACAATGCCCAGCGCTCCTCCACGCAAGTACATCCGTACATCAAATTCAAAGCAGTCCCAAATCACGAGCTCACAGCGCACCACGCGCGGCCAAATCAGGCAACCGCAGCTCAAAGTCGAAACAAATCCGAGTAGCGTGACTCTAAAATCCTCTCACCTTATGAGGTTCTTGGAGGTGATCCTGGGGGCCTTAATGGCGGCCCCGATGAGGCTGCTCCCCGTGATGAAGATCCCCCTGCGAGAGAGAAAACCGCGGTAATTAAGCAGATGCGCAGACGGGCGCGAGAGATCTGGCGAGGCAAGGAGAGGAGCGCGAGGGGAGCACACCATGCCGCGCCGAGGACGGAGACGCCGATGGAGACGGCGATGCCGATGGCGGAGAAGGTGTAGGGCGAGATCTGCACGAGCGCGCGCGCCCAAGACGACGAGTCCGACGACATCCTCCTCCTCCTCCTCCTCCTCCCTTCGCTCCGTGCGCGATCTCACGCTCTCTCTCTCTCTCTCTCCAACAAAATACGGGAGAAGAGAAGGGTTTGGGGATCGGGGAGGAAGCACGGGGATTGATTGGAGAAGAGAGAGGAGTCGGGGGTGCGTGCAGGTGCAGGAGATGAGAGGTGCGTGCGTGGTCTGCACCGGGACCAACTAGACGTGGTGGGGCTGGCAAACGGGGCGTGGACGGCGCGTGATCCGTCCGATCTGGAAACGGACGGTTCAAAAAAGAGCATACCGTCGCCGTCACGTGCCTGTCGGAGGGATATCTCTCTCTACTGGCTAAACTTGGGCAGATGTTAAGTGGGCCTGGGCTCCAGTGGAAACTATGGGCCTGGCCCACTGAGAAGAAAACGATGGGCCGAATCCTAGTACTACTCCGGGAATCCCCGAGGAGGCGCACGCGACCGAACTCGATTCGGATGGAAACTTATGGCGCTCTCTCCCCGTGCTCTCTTCAGAACTCTTAATGATTCCCGGCTCGACTTGACCACCCATCAGGCAAGAAAGGAAGCAAGGAAAACTGCCGCCGCCGCCATGACTCTGGGTATGAACGAGGAAGACTTCCAGGCGATGCTGGAGAGCATGCTCCAACTACGCCTGGATCCCCCACAGGATAGCGACGGAGGTGGTGCTGATCGGGATCACGCCGCCGATCAATTCGCTGCGACTGTCCCCGCACAACCTGTCGCCGCCGCCGCCGAGAACAACCTTCAAGATCCGTCAGGCACTAGCGGCGCCGAATGGGTCGAGATCCTCATGAGCGAGATGGCGAGCGCCACCTCCATGGACGATGCCCGGTCCTGCGCCGCCAGGCTCCTCGAGGTCTTCCAAGGCTCCGTCCTCGGCTCCCACGCCGCGCGGGTCCTCGATGCCAAGGACCGAGTGCTGGGAGCCGTGCTGCGGCAGAACTGAAGAGGGCGGTGGCAGTGCAGCACCGGCGGCACCTGGAGGACGAGGAGAAGGGCAGGGAGCTGCAGGAATTGGTTGCTGGGTACCGAGAGCAGGTCAGGCGGATCGAGGCGGACAACTACGCGTTGTCCATGCACCTCAGGAACGCGCGCCCCGGGACGGGGAGCTCCTTGCCCGGGAGCTTCCACCCGGAGGTTTTCTGAACAACCAACCAATGTTACTTCAAGTGGAAATTAATCCATCCAAACAAACAAACAGGTTGTAAATTCCGTAGCATGAGGATATCTCATCCTCTGTTCAGCGTCAGGCCTTGTTGTCTTATTTCCAACGTTGATAATTGAGTAAATTTCATGAAACCTATATTTTGGGACAGAGGTAACATGAAACTATAATTTTTTTAAAAATTCACATAACCATAGTTTTTTAAGTAATTTGTAACACTCTATCCTAATCAAGCATTTTCCCTCTCTTGACGGCCACTCCAGCCGCTAGGGCCCACATTTAATATAAATTTGGGTTAGAAAACATGTCAATGCAAATGGTCCATATTGATTTGGGGATTGGGTTTCTGGTTACAAAGGAGAGAAAATGATTTTCTATCAAAATTTACTTGGTTTGATAAATCTGTGGTGTTTTAGTAGGAGGTTTACGTTGACATGTAGGTCCTAGTGGTCAGGATAGCTTTTAAGAAAGGAAAAACTGCTTGGTTAGGCTGAAGCGTTACAAATTACCTCAGACATTGTGTTTATGTGACTTTTTTTTTCTAAAAGTTATGGTTTGGTGTTACCTCTGCCCCAAAAGTTAGGGTTCCATGAAATTTACTCTAGATAATTGGACAATCAGTGATAATGTAGCTTGAATTTTAGTTCCCTCGCATGAGGAAATTTCAGTCAATTCAGTAGGTATCGAAATATTAAGTCCATAGTGGACAAAGAGGTGAAATGATGCTTGATCTATGATGGACTAGATCATTCATACACAACCTAAATCTTGTTGATTCACTTTGACTTTGCTTTGACCTTGTTGATGTATTCTTCGTCTTGACTTTCTTGTCAGCGTAGGCCCACATGGAATGATATGTGTCGGCTCGTATAATGATTATAATTACCCTAACAATGATAAACCAGTAAACCATGACTGTAGAAGAGGATATGGCATAATTAATGTGTGTACCGGCACCATTGTAGATTTGTGATCGATGCATGGCTGATGTCTACGTTGTCTTCTTCACGCGGGTGCTGAAGCTCAAATTGTTTTCGTATCCATGTCCCGACAGCTATATATACAGTCGCTCAGTTACAACCTTCGTCCAACAAAATATCAGTTGATACAAGTTGTGAACTTGCAACCGCGCTTCCTATACCAGGCTCCTCTTTATGTTTCGAGACTCTTATGTTCTGCTACTACGTTTTGGTCAGAACGTGTCCATTTTTTACTGTATGCCAGTTAGATTCCTAGTCAACCAAGAACTTTGAACCTCTACTTTAGTTGAGTTCACATATCTACTGTTCAAAACAGAAAAGGCAGTGTTCACTTATCCACTGTTAATTATTGTAGCTAGCTAGTAATAGTAGTTGCCAATAGTGCACATTAATTATTTCTCCAAAAATGGGAAGGCAGTGTTTACTTATCCACTGTTCAAACCAGAAACGGCTCATCCTGTTTCTACATCTACCTACTGCTATGGGACCACTCCATTGGTCAGGAAACGATGCAGCGTTGACTAATTCATCCTTCTGCAGTGTTAATCATATGAAATCTCTGACCATCTACTCTGCCACTTGCCTAGAGCATCCTATTTGATCTTACACGCACGTTGGAATTCCAACATAATCCATAATGAAAAAACTTGCAATCTACTAAGCATTATCATCTGCAGCGGAGCGCTCCCCTACCAATACATTTTTTTATATTCATTTTCTGAAAACGGTGAGGCTGTGTTCGTTTTTTCTTTCCTTTTTGTAAAGGAATTGTTCAGTTGTTTTTCAACTGTCTGAACCTGAAATCAGTAGCATTTGCAGGCAGCACTTGCCTGCTGCACGGCGTGAGACCGCGCCTCGGTTGGTCAAGAAACTTTGCAGCGTTGATCAGTTCATCCCTCTCTCATGTGAAAGCCAAGAAAATCTTGACCGTCTACCAACCCTGCTACTCATGCGGACCAAAGTCTAACGCATGCGGATTGGAATGTTACCTAATGGCGGTGCATGGGTCACGCGATGTACGCACGCGCGGACCATCGGATCAGAATTCGACGTCACAGATCAGATACCGCTGAATGAATCTGAACGGCCGATCTCGTGATCGGACGGTCCAAAACACACGCAGCCCTCGCCGGAGCTTTACCCGCTCGGGCTCCAGGGGATATCCCTGCTTTGGTCAACGGAAACCCTATAGTTGTTCAGGTGTTAAGTATGAGCAGGGACCGGTTCTTCCAAGACATCGTGCTCTTTCAGAAAGCAGATCAATAACAACAATGTAGTACATGATTACGACTGTTCATATCAAAAAGTAACACAAGAACATGATTTTGGAGAGCCGCTTGTCACATGATCTGCTATGTGCCTTCGCGGCTTCGCCTCTCTGCTTCAGGCCTTGACGAGTTCCTGCTCTTCTTAATTGACGGTGTCTGATCTGTCCGGTCCGTCTCTTCCTCGTGCAGTAATCAAACTGTCGTTGTGGTGAGCAGAGAAAAATGGTCAGGTTATGTGGATGCATGCTTTGCTAGGTGAGAAGGTGCATTCTGGCATCTAACGGTGTCGCGTCCCTCCCGACGGCTTTAGGAATGTGACATTGAAATTGTTGTCTCGTACGCCCTTGTCCAAAACTGGTGACTTTGCGCTCTCTCTCTCTCTCTCTCTCTCTCTTTTCTGTTGTTCACGGCTAGATGTTTACACGTATATCATCAATTCACGCACATCCCTCTCTTTTTTTTTCTCACCCGGCATCTGTCCAACTCGATTCGTCTCTACGTCAGAAATTTGCACGCCTGCAAGAACGGTACTGTGATCCATGTACGCGCAACGATTCAGTCCACTCCTTTTTTTCTTCTTCTTCTAGGACATCTGTCCAAATTGATGATACGTAGCAGTAGAAACGTGTCGGGGCTGCGGCCACTAGACCAAGTTGATTAACGAGGTCGACGTCTCGGGGCAGGAAAGGGATAGGGCTGTTTGGTTAGGACGTTGCTGCGGCTTTTCTTATTTATAAATTAAAAGACCAATTAACCCTGAATATTTTAAGGAAAAAACAAATATACATGCACATGTGAGTACATGAGTTAAAGATTTAGGTCAATTCTAATACTTGTACATTTTAAATAATTTTTAAAAAAATTAAAGATGTTTATTATGTTATAACATACGCATTTACAAAAATTCATGCAAAAATACAATCAAAAGTGCCCTACACAAAACAAACAAAAAAATTCAGCTTTTTTTAAAAACAATGCAGCAACAATTTTTTATCTTTTTTGTGTGGGCACTCTTGATTATATCTTTGCATGAATTTTTGGAGTATGCATGCTCTAACATGATAAACATCTATAAATTTTGTGAGATGCACAAGTATTAGAAATTGACCTAAATCCTTAACTTATTTACCCACATGTGCATGTACAAAATCCACTCTCATATTTTAAATATACTTTTCTTAGTTATAGCCAAAATTAGTGTACCAAAGAAAGCACATTTTACTTTTGTAAAAATGTTATTCTAAGATTATTCTTGTAGTTAGCAATTAGTTACCCGTATTTGCCACCCAAGCAAAACAACTGAACCTAATTTTTCCACAGCAAAAAGCCTGTAACAGTTTTCTCATAGTAGACAGCTATTTTTAGGTAAGCCACAGCTTAAACAAACACCCCCTTAATGTTGGACTTATATGTGGCTTTAATATTTATTTATATTTCATATATATTACGATCGTTTACTATTCAATTCAATGTAGAAATATTCAAATCATAGAATTGATGCTTATGATAGGAAATAATTGATGCGGAATTTAACTCGGAAAATTAATACTTGAGGTGCCGAGAACGGCTGTGCTGGAATACAGTAAAGGAATTAATTGAGATCGACTTTACTAGAATTTATATGTATGTACATGTTTTACCGGGGTACAACACATAGTGGAATAGATGGGTTTATTTTGCAGGATCGGCTCTGCAAACTGTTGGCCCATATGATCAAATTGGAATTGATCTCACATATAATTTAATCATGGCACATGACTCGCACATGTGTGCTAGAGACTAATATATTTTAGACTCCAATAACTGGCTTGTTTGATTGTGGTTGGTGACATGGCTCAGGAGTCCAATGATTTTTCGGAAACAGGTGGTTCTCTTGAAACACATGGAAGTGAAGTCTATAAATAAGTCCTGCAATTATGAGCGGCACGAAAAAGATAGAGAAATAGAGGGCAAGCCAAATTACTCTCCAACAAACCTAACATTGGTATTAAAGCCAAAACTGATCCATTCAATAAAAACAGCCGCCACCATCGATCCTAATATGCTGCGAACTCCTAGTCTTCCACTACAAATCGATCTGCGTGGCATTGCTGCTGCTGTTGATGCATGTTAGCCAAGAAGAAGCAAGATAATCAACTTGCTGCTCTTGTTGAACGCAAAAAGAATCATGTCTGCATGTAGCACATCAAGGACTAGACCAACATGACTAGGTGAAGTGAACAAGCAAAATAGGATGGATCTACTGGGACGTGAAGATTTTGTTGCTCCTCGGTTGGGCATAGCAACGCAATTTTTCTATTCTTCTGGAAATTGGAACGATAAATTTTATTCTCGCAATGGCATCAAATAGCGTTTACTCTGAATTTCTTACATCTTGCAAATTGGATGGATCAAATTTGACCGTTTGGAAAAGGAAAATCATGTTTTGATTTCTGATGAAAACATTGATTATATTGTTGAGAAATCTGAACCGGAAAACCAGAAAAAGATGCCACTGGTGAAGAAAAAGAAAATTATGCTAAAGAATATGAAATCTGGACTAAAGATAGTAAAAGGGCTCGTATTTTTATGTTGGGATCAATGACTGCTTCTTTAGCTGCTAAATATGAGAGTGAATAGACTGCACGGAAAATTTTGCGCAGTCTAGAACAAGATTTTGGTGAAGTATTTCTCATTAAAATGCTTAGTCTGATTAATCGTTTTGTCTCTATAAAGATCCATGAAAGTGGTTCAGTAAACGAGCATTTCAACAAACTCTGTGTTTTAGTAGAGGAACTAAAGAATGTAGGCTATCATTTCTCTTAAGAAGTACATGTTATGGTTGTTCTGAACTATTTGCCAAATTCATGGAAATAATTTAAGATATTGACGATGGTATGGCACCCGGGTATCGTCAAGGAGGACGAATCCTGCCCTCTGGACACAGGGTGGACCGGGCCAACTACTCGGAGTCCGACTTCTACACGGAGGCGCCTCACCAACTTGGAGTACAAGACACTGACTAATACCTGCCCGGCACACCCGGGTGGCAGTTGTAACCGATTAAGAGATCAATCTGTAAGTCGATCCGGACTTATGTAACCCTAATCTGGTCACCTATATAAGGCCGGGTAGGAATGCCTGGATCGGCAAGAGAGGAAAAAGGCTTTTGATAGTTGCTCTCGTAGCATAAACACATACCCTCATATGGGATACAGTTAATACGATCCATCCAACACAGGACGTAGGGTATTACCTCTTTCCGAGGGCCTAAACCTGTCTAAATATTGTCTCCCATGTGCACCCATCTAGATCTTCTGTGCTCACACCTCCTCGTATTCATTATTGCCGGATTAGAACACCGACAGTTGGCGCGCCAGGTAGGGGGTGCACATAGATTCATCTGCCAGATCCAGATGGGTTTCTTCGTCAACAACGGCAGTTTCGTTCTGGGCAGTATCATGCGATTCGTTTCCCCGAACGTTGTCCCTGATCCAGGACAGCTCTTCCGATTCAGAAAGCTGGACTTCATCGCCAACAAGATCGGCAAGCTTCACCTCTGCGACTCGGCTTCCCGCCGATCAACGGAGGCTTCATCAACACCTTCGCTCAGACTCGCCTCTGAGTCCACACCTTCGGCTCCTCTCCCCAGGGACGAGGTTACGCCGAAGTCGAATTCGCTGCTCGAACATGGGTTCCCACTCGTCGAGCAGGGATCTCAACTGGTTGGGGCAATCGAGTCTCTCCTACACGTCCTCAAGTATGACTTGGATGACTTTGAGAGCTTGGGAAGCCACCATCCCTCTCGGGAGGTCTTCATGGCTACCCCGGATGCTCTGGTTAACAACGACGACCGGCTCATCCCCATCAGAGAACAGACACCCGAGTAGTTAGAGGCCAGGAGGAGGAGCTGGCCGAGCAGCTAACCGCGCTGGCCCGCCAGCGTGAAGAAAGAGAACGTAATGAGGACATGCGAGATCGCGGGCGCCAGGTCCATAACGCAATCCGCATGCGTGAAAGGGATGACGTCCCGATATTCCCGCTCCCCAGCCACAATGTCGTTGCCGCTACGGTGGCAGCATGTGCCATCAATATCCCTGAAGGCACCCCGGGTCACGACGAGCTCCGATGGCTTCGAATCCTGATGGAGGAGGCAGCCCTCCAACAAGCTGCGATCTCCGAGGACCGTGCAGTTTCCTCTGCGAGCGCCAGGAGTCGGCGGTCCCCCTCCAAGGGACCCACCAGCCGCGGAGGGTCACCGTGCCAACCCCGACCGTCACCAACCAGCCGGAGCGGTTCGCAACCGACTAGGGCCGAATCGTGATGTACGGGATACCATAGCCGCAAGAAACCGTGCCCGTCAGGGCACGGACAGAAATGCTCACCAGACCAGGTCTGTCCATAGCCGACTCGGATCAGACCGTGACGCGCAGAACCCCCACGATGCTAGACGAAACGCTCGTCAGGATCCAGGAAGGGACAACCGCAACGACCGCCACGGCGATAGCAGTGAACGTAGCACTACTAGCCGTGGCTGCTCTCCAACCCCCTCTGGCATGGGATACGCGGGCCCGAAGGCATTCGGTCCCCGCATCCGCAGCGTCATCTTCTCGTCGCGATTCTGGGTCACCGGCATCGACAAGTACACGGGTGAAACTCGGCCGGATATCTGGCTGGCCGATTACCACACAGCGTGTAGGACTAATGGTGGCAACAATTATGTTGCAATTCATTACCTGCCCCTGTTCTTAGTCGACTTAGCTCGAGCCTGGCTTACTAGCCTGCCTCTGGGTTGCATCCAGTCATGGTCCAACCTTGAGACCCTCTTCGTAAACAACTTTCAGGGCACCTACAACTGGCCCAGAAATGCATGGGATCTCCATAGTTGCAATCAGGAGGCAAGAGAGACCCTCAGAGAGTACATCCAACGCTTCTCTAAAAAGAAGAACTTCCTGCCAGAGGTCCAAGAAGGTGATGTCATTACCACTTTTTCCAAAGGTGTTCGGAGCACCGACCTCATTCACAAGATCGCACGTAAAAACCCCCAAACTACGCGTGAACTCTTCGACATCGCCAACAACTTCGCGACCGGTGAAGAAGCTGTTCGCAGCGCGACCAAAGATGACAACAGCAAGGGCAAGGCACCCGAGTCCCCCGAAGCGAGGGATCGTCACAGGTCGCCCAGGAAGAAACACCGGAAGTGCAAGGGCAGCGACCTTGTTGCCGCTGCCGACCGCACAACACAGCGTTGACCTCCGCGCAGCAACGCCACCTTTGAGGAAATGATGAGTCAGCTGTGCCACTTCGATGGGCCGAAGTCCAACCACGTCACGCGCGACTGCAATCTCCTGAAGAACTTGAACAAGCCTTTCGTCCACAACCGAAACAAGAAAGAACCCCCTCCGGATGAAGGTGACGAGTTCCCGAAGGAAACCGCTTGTCTAATGATCTTCGGTGGCCCTAACGGCTACGAGTCTAAACGCCGCCAGAAGATCACAGACCGAGAGGTTAACACAGTTGAGCTGGCTGTGCCTCAGTACCTCCGATGGTCCGAGTCCATAATTTCTTTTGGCCGCTCGGACCACCCCGACTGCATACCTCACCTGGGTAGGTTCCCCTTGGTGGTGGACCCGATTGTCTGCGGCGTCTGCCTCACCAAGGTCCTCATGGATGGAGGGAGTGGTCTGAACATCCTTTATGTCAAGACCCTTGACGACATGAAGATCTCACACTCAGACATCAAGCCCACCGGGGCACCCTTCCACGGGGTTGTACCTGGCAAGATGGCAAGTCCACTCGGGCAAATCAACTTGCCCATCACTTTCGGTACTCCCAATAATTTCCGGACCAAGACCCTCATCTTCGAGGTGGTTGACTTCTCAGGTTCATATCATGCCATCTTGGGACGTCCCTGCTACGCCAAGTTCATGGTTGTCCCAAGTTATGTCTACCTGAAGCTTAAAATGCCGGGCACCCATGGGATAATAACGGTGCAAAGCAGTTTCAGCACGCTTATGCCTGTGACCTGGAGAATTGTAACCTCGCCGCGGCACAAACCGCTACGGCCAAGCTTGACAGCCTCAAGTTAGCCGTGGTCGAGGAAGCACCCCCGACTAAAAAAGCTTTAGCAGCGACATCCTTCTAGTCGGCGCGAGACACCAGGTCGATCCAGCTCGACCCAGAAGACTCCTCGAAGACAACGTAGATCGGAGTTGCCATCAGCGACAAATAGGAAAGCGCGCTCATCAGCTTTCTCCGCGACAATCAAGAAATCTTCGCTTGGACATCCTCTGACATGCCCGGAGTTCCACGGGAGGCTGCCGAGCACTCTCTAAACGTCCGACCAGATGCCAAGCTAGTCAAACAGCGTTTACGTCATTTTGCTGAGGATAGACGTGTAGCGATAGGAGAAGAGATAACCAAGCTCTTATCGGCTAGTTTTATCAAAGAAGTGTATCATCCCGACTAGTTAGCAAACCTAGTCCTTGTTCGCAAAAGGAATAGAAAATGGAGGATGTGCGTTGATTACACTAGCCTTAACAAGGCATGTCCCAAAGATCTTTTCACATTGCCTCGCATCGACCAAGTGATTGACTCCACGGCCGGCTGCAAAATTTTATGCTTCCTCGATGCCTACTTGGGTTACCATCAGATCAAGATGAAAGAGAAGGACCAAATCAAGACTTTGTTCATCACGCCGTTCGGGGCCTTCTGCTACATCTCCATGCCATTCAGTTTGAAAAATACCGGAGCTATGTACCAATGGTGCATACAGCGCTGCCTCCAAGGGCAGATCGGCAGAAACATGCAGACCTACGTCGACGACGTGGTGGTCAAGTCGGAAAAGAAAGATGATCTCCTGATCGACCTGGCGGAAACCTTCGCCAGCCTCAGGCGATTCAGCATGAAACTCAACCCGGAGAAATGTGTCTTTGGGGTCCCTTCGGGAAAGCTACTCGGCTTCATCGTCTCTGAGCGGAGAATCGAGGCTAACCCGGAGAAGATCGACGCCATCGTCAAAATTGGGCCGCCAAAAAGCCTCAAGGACATCCAGAGACTCACCGGGTGCATGGCAGCTTTTAGCCGGTTCATCTCTCGACTCGGTGAAAGGGCCCTGCACCTCTACAAGCTCATGAAGAAGTCGGACAACTTCACCTAGACCCCTGAGGCTCAAGACGCCCTCGATGGTTTGAAAAAACTGCTGACCACCTCCCCGGTGCTGGCTCCTCCACTGCCTAGCGAGCCGTTGATCCTCTACATCGTGGCAACCACTCAGGTGGTCAGTATGGTCCTGGTTGTTGAATGACCCGAGCCGGGCCACGTCCAAAAGGTTCAACGACCAGTTTACTTCATCAGTGAGGTGTTTTCCGAGTCCAAGGCGCGTTACTCACAGATACAAAAGATTATCTATGCAGTGTTTGTCATGTCTCCGAAGCTGGTTCACTACTTTCAAGGGCATCCGGTCTCGGTGGCTAGTTCTTTCCCGATCGCCAACGTCATCAACAATCGGGACGCCACAGGACGGATCGCCAAGTGGGCAATGGAATTGCTAGCATTCGACATAATTTATACCCCCCGCACGGCTATCAACTCCCAGGCTCTCGCTGACTTTGTGGCCGAGTGGACCGAAGTCCAGTCCCCGCCCTCTATCGTCGACCTCGAGCACTAAACTCTCTACTTCGACGGTTCGCTGATGCTTTAGAGCGCAGGGGCTGGCATCGTGCTCATTTCTCTGAAAGGGGAACGTTTCAAGTACGTGCTCCAAATCCACTTCCCAGTGTCCAACAACGTCGCCGAGTACGAAGCTTTGCTGCACGGTCTGCACATTGCCATGTCACTCAGGATTCGCCGACTCCTTGCTCAGGGAGATTCTGAGCTAGTGGTTCGGCAGGTCATGAAGGAGTGGTCATGCGGAGACCCCACCATGGAAGCCTACTGCCAAAAGCTGCGCAAGCTTGAAGCCAAATTTGACGGACTCGAGATCACGCACGTTCTCCGCCGAGACAACGAGGCGGCCGATGCACTTGCCAAACTGGGGTCCAGCCGGGACGTCGTTCCAACTGGAGTTTTTCTCCAGGAATTACATATACCTTCAATCAACGCGGAGTCCACATCCAAGATTGATGAGCCTCAAATCAACAAGACAGATGATATTCAACCCCCGACTGGACAATGTCTTTTCTCGACTACATCCTACGGGATGTACTCCCACAGGATCAGACCGAGGCGCGACGTCTTGCTCGACGTGCCAAGGCCTATGTCGTCATTGCAGGCGAACTTTACAAGAAGAGCACCTCTGGAATTCTCCAGTGATGCACCTCTCCAGAACAAGGGAAGCAGCTGTTGCACAACATTCACTCGGGCGTCTGCGGTCAACACGCAGCGCCAAAGTCGCTAGTCGGGAAAGCCTTTCGACAGGGTTTCTACTGGCCGACTGCCATCTCCGACGCCGAGCATATCGTACGCACCTGTGTGGGATGCCAATACTTCACCCGGCAGACACATGTGCCGGCTCAGGTTCTGCAAACCATTCCAATTACATGGCCCTTCGCCGTCTGGGGCCTGGACATGGTCGGCCCCCTCAAGAAGGCTCCCAGGGGCTATACACACCTTTTCGTCGCCGTCGACAAGTTTACCAAGTGGATTGAAGCCAAGCCAGTTGCCACCATCACTGCTGATCGGGCCGTCGAGTTCTTCCTGGACATTGTTTATCATTTTGGCGTCCCCAACAGCATCATTACAGACTACGGCACTCAGTTCACCGGCAGCGCCATCCTCTGATTTTGCGACGACTACAACATCAGCCTCAACTTCGCTGCAGTGGCACAGCCACGAACGAACGGGCAAGTCGAGCGTTCCAATGGTCTTATCATGCAGGGCATCAAACCTCGGATCTTCTAGCGCCTACAGAAGTTCACGGGCAAATGGGCAGCAGAGCTACCTTCGGTACTCTGGAGTCTCTGGACCACTCCCAACCGGTCCACTGGTTGCACCCCGTTCTTCATGGTATACGGAGCTGAGGTCGTACTCCCGACTGACCTAGACTACGGATCCCCGCGTAGTCAGAGGAAGCACGACAAAATGCTCTCGACTAGCTTGAAGAAACGCGAGAAGTTGCCTTGCTTTGGTCGGCAAAGTACCAGCAGGGCTTACGGCGCTATCACAGTTAGAACGTACGCGGACGCGCATTCAACGTTGGCGATTTGGTTCTACGCCGAGTCCACTCCAACAAAGACATGCACAAGCTCTCCCCGCCTTGGGAAGGTCCATACGCCGTCGCCGAAGTACTACGCCCGAGGGCTTACCGACTGAAGGACAAGGATGGCAATCTCATCACAAACGCATGGAACATAGAACAGCTACATCGCTTCTATGCTTAAACCTTGTATTTCCATACTTTCTGAATAAACAAAATTTGCCCCATCCGAGTAACTCTTCTGCTCCACTTTAAACGCCCAAAGCCAAGCATAGCGGACACTCGGGGGCTACGCCTTCCTACTGCGCATCCGCGCACTCGGATTCTTTAACTCTTTTTCCACAATCTACTCCAGTACTGTGTAACACACTGGATGTCAATCCTTTGTCCTCGATCGCCGGTCTATGTCACAACCCGACGCTATACGGAACGCAGCCCACGGCTCTTCCTACGCAAAGGGGGATACGACGGGTCGACAAGGGCACACACAAAAAGCCAACCTTACACACGAACGAGTTATTAAGGAAAATGAGACACACAAAGCTTTAAAGAAGCATGCATTAATTATACTCGGGTTCCCCGAGTCCAGTACAAGTAGGATTATTTACATTTTCCTATCCCTACTGATCTGTCCACCTGACCAGGTTCTTTGCGGCGGGCCAGACTGCTTTAAACAAGGCCGGAACTTCGTCCGTCGGGACGTCGGCAGCCATCCTATCTTGGATCTCCGACAGGTCAACCGCCGGATAGTGAGACTTCGTCACGACGAGCGTGAACTCTACCCCGGCTTGGTATTGTTCGTCTGACAAAGCCTTCACTATGTCCAGCGCCAGTCAAAGACATTCCCCCACGACCTCCACCTAGTCCAGCGCCGCCTCGCCCTCCCACAGGGCGCTGCAGGCGGTCCGACCGGCCGCATACAGATCACCCATCGCCACGCTGGTCTTCGCCAGGCGTACTTGGTACTCTGCGGAGGCAACACAAAGGCATTAGACAAAACTCCTGGCCGGCCCCGACTTGGCAACCCCGAGTCAGGCGCTTACCAGCAGCGGAGTCTGCAGCCCTCTTATTCGTCGCCTTGGCGGCGTCTACGGCTCGCCTCAGACAGCCTTCGTGGACGGCGGCCTCCTTCTCGAGGTGCTCGACGTGTGCCTTTTCCGCGCCGAGTGCCTCCTCCAGCTTGGCAGCCTTTTCCTCGGCCAAGGACAGTTGGCCGAGGCGGGCATTCGCCGCCTCAAGCTCCGCTCAGAGCTTGATGGTCTTGTCTTCAGCGGCTACAGAGGACGAGGGAGAGTCAGCTTCATAGAAAAATGGCAACAAATAAGGGCACAGGGTAGTTACCTTGGGCCCAGGCGGTTTCCTGCGAGACGCCCCTCTTCAGCGTCTCCACCTCCGCCTCCCGCGCGCGCACTTGCTCCCATGCTGTGTTAAGGCTACCAGTCAAATTGTCCAACTCAGCCTTTCTTTGGCCGAGTCGCTCAAAGGCTGGCAGCCGGGCCTGGAGGAACTCAGTCTTCTCCATAGACCGCCGGACCAAGCTCTGCAAGAAAAATCACAACACGGTTAGCTACTCGGGAATACTCTTCAGGACCCTCCACTTGGTTCCCTGAACCAAGCGGAGGCTCGGGGACTACACCCTCTGGGTGCACTGTTCGTGCCCCCAGAGTGAAATTTACAAAAAGAAAAGGCAACTAGTTGATCGAGCAAAGTCATTGAAGACCCTCGACTCGGTTCCCTGAACCAAGTAAAGGCTCGGGGGCTATACCCTCTGGGTGCACTGATCGTGCCCCCAGAGTGAACACAACCTACTACCTAACAAGGAGCCCCCGCCCGACTGTTCCAGTCAGCCAAGGGCTCGGGGGGCTACAGATCTACAGGTGCGTTACCCGTCCACCCACAACAAAAGAAAGAAAAACACAAGGCAAAGAAGTTTGGCACATACCTCCGCCAGCGGGTGGATCCTCCCGTTGACCAAGTTGGCGCCTTCCCGGATGCCTTTCATCAAATCCGGGAGCTTCTCGCCAAGCTCCGTGGTGGCCTTGAAGAGCTCCTCCCACTCTTCCACTTCCCGGACGTCATCAACCTCCCGGAGGACGACGCTTGGATTCACCGGGTCCCTCTCCTGGACTCGGAGCGGAGGGACGGCTAGCTAGCGTCCCGATAGAGGTGGCGGCACGCGATCCACCTCTATCTCCTCTTGGTTTGGCCCTGCCGCCTCCGTCACGGTAGGGGCCGGCGCCTCGGCGCCGGCTTCAGCTGGCTCCGATGCAAGCGATGGATGCGGAGGAGTCGGGGGGCGCACCCATCGGGGCACCGGCTTTGACTGACTCTGATGCAGGTGGCGGAGGAGTCGGGGGCGTACCCGCCGGCAGCGGCGCCGGAGCAGCGTCCATCGACGGTGGAACCTCCGTGGCCTTCACAGGAGACAGGGGTCGGGCCACCGGCGCCGACCCGCTCCCCCCTTGGTCGGACCTCCGGGTGCTCTTGGGGTCCACCGCCTTGCTCGACCTGCAAGGACGTTCATTGTTACTCCCTGTAGACAACAAAGCAAAAGAAGGGGATGGATGGTGCATGGAAAGACAACTTACTTGATGGACCAGGGCATCGCCCTCTGTTTCCCGATCTTCGGTGCGTCGGCTGGCGGGGTCGGTCACGCCACGGAGCCACTCTGTCCTCCGAAGGCAAAGTCGGATGTTCTCTTCACCCCCCAACTGAGGGGAACATCATCACTGGCCGCCTGAGGATTCTCCTCGGCAGCGGCGGTTGGCGCCGTCGGGCTGGGACAGGCGGAGGAGTTGCCATGTCCCCCCGAGCCTACATCAACGGCTATTTTCTTCATCCTCTTCATGATGAGGGGAGCGTCATCTTCTTCTTCCTCCTCCTCCTCGGGGCCTAGTGCACTCGGAAAAGGGGCGCTGGGCTCCTCCACCGCCGAAGCTTTTCCCTTCGACGCCCCGGCTCCGGAGGAGGACGAGCCGGCTACTCCCTGCGGTGGCGGCCCACCACTGGGAACGTCGGTGTACTGTGGCAAATTCCAAATCTCCTTCTCCGGAAGGGGAGCAGTGGAACTAAAGCCAAAAAGAACCTGTGAAGTCAGAATACATAGAAACAACCCAAGTCAGACTCGGCGGCATTACAACCTGCAGATAAGAAGAGTCGGGGGATTGACTGCTTACTTGACTCGGGGGATTTGATCTGCTGAAGGGCGGAGGCCGCCCGAAGAGGTCAAGATTTGTCCCCTGGGCCATGAGTTTCTCGACTCGGCGTCGGACTTCATCCGGTCACCCCGGCTTTGATCGCTTCGGCGAGCTGCGACATGATGACCATGTTTCCATCCAGCTCCTAGTCCAGCGGCAGCTCGGACCAGCTCGGTTTGACCTCCGGAGGCTGACCCACGAACGCCGGGAGCGACGGTGTGGGATTGTCACAGTAGAACTAATCCGCGTGCCATCCCTTGTTGGAGGTCTGCGCCGGCAGGTCTAGGTAATGTTTCGCCGCCCCGGGCCTCAATTGGAACCCGGCACCTCCCACCACAGCCGGGCTACCCTTGCTCGGTTGCAGCTTCACGATGAAGAGTTGTTTCCACAATGCGAAGTGCAGCTCGATGCCAAGAAAGCACTCACACAGCGTGATGAAGCACGCGACGTGGAGCAGGCCGTTGGGGTTGAGGTTGTGGAGCTCTAACCCGTAGTAGTAGAGCAGCTCTCGCAAGAAGGGGTGGACGGGTACGGAGAAGCCCCGCTGGAAGAAGGAGCTGTGGACGACCATCTCGCCCGTGTTCAGGGTGGGGAATTCATCCCCCCGGCGGCGCGCCACTCGACCAATTCGTTCGGCGGCAGCACTCCCGCCTTCACTAGAGCTTGCAGCCGGGACTTGGTCGCCGTCGACTTCATCCAGGGAGCCAATGCGTCTTCTTGTTCAAAAGCTTCCCACACCAATGCATTTTCCTCCGTTTCGTTTGGATTTGCTTCCCACTCGGGGGTGTGTATCCAGTGCCGGCGGAGCAGATCTAGGGTTTCGAAATGCGGCGGCATTCTCAATCGGCTGGGTGCAAGGAAGATGAAGGGGTTTTTGGGCGCAAAGGAAACAAAGCGTGCACCGAAAGACGTGAATGGACCCTGCCACTTTCCCGATCTTAAAAAGGGGGACGGTTCGGGCGGCGCGACCCTTCCGCTCCCACGCACGCGCGATTTTCCCGCGCCCACAACGCGCCTCTTCAGATTTCACTACGCAGAGTTGAAAGTGCATCTAGTGCCCCCTAGTGGGTTTTGATGATTAATGACAAACGATTAAGGGACTAATAGTTTACTGAGTGTATTTAGGTGTATAGTCCCCAAGTAGTTGGTTTAACCAGCGGATGTCAACCCCTGAAAAGGTTAAAGATGAAGGAAGGTTTGGAAGGTTTGGACCTAGAAGATTAATGGTGTTTTACTAGTCTTTGATATGATCAAAAGATCATTTGAGTCTATAGGACAAGCCGCCTATTAAGAGGAGTGAGGTATCTAAATTAAAGGAAGAATCTTCATGTGTGCTCAATCAAATCTCAGAAGACTTCTTTGAAATCTCTTTCTGAGACACAGACAATGATTCTCGGTAATACCGGTTTGAAGAATCGGTTGTACCGAGATTGGCCTCTGATGCGAGGTTTGAAGACTGAGTCGTCTCAAGCCTCGAAGAGCTTCAATTGCGGCATGACCGGTCTTCAATCCGGTGCTGCCGAAAATAGCCTTTGTGTCGGGGAGTTAGGGAACCCTGCCGCTTAGGGTTTGGCCTAGTTTCATATTTTGGAAACCGGTATATCTGCTTTTGGAGACCGGTGCTTCCGGGATGTGCTTCTGATATCCCAGACTAAGTCCTGTTCGTTTGGTCTTCGGTTCTCCCAGTTTCGTTTCCGGTTACACCGAGAATCTCTTCTGGATTTGGGTCTCATGCTGTTTTAGACTAAGTCCTGTTCTCGATGTCTTCGGTTTCACCGGTTTCGTTTCTGGGTGTACCGAGAATCCTTTCTAGACTTAGGTCTTATGTTGTCTCAGACTAAGTCCCATTCTTGATGTCTTCGGCTCTTTCGGTTCCGTTTCCGGTTGCACCGAGAATCTCTTCTGGACTTAGGTTTTCTGCTGCCCTGAAACTAAGTCCTATGTGTGTTGTCTTCGGTTCTACCGGTTCTGTTTCTGGTGGTACAGAGAATCTCTTCAAGACTTAGATCTATTTGAAGAGCTGTGTTACCGAGTTGATTTCCAGTTTGACCGCTTTTCTTCTCTGTGGAGAAGAACGTGTCAATACTGCAAATCTCGGTTTAACCATCTTCAAAGTCGGCACTACCGGGAATCGTTTCTGGAAGTTACTCTGAGGAGTACAATCTTCAATCCCGGTGTGACCGTGTTCCTTCCGGAACTACCGACTTTGAGTTGAAGACTTTCGCTGTGCATCTGAGTTCCTCAGATATGACCGTTGGTTTGAAACCCGGTGCTTCCGGTTTTGTATTCTGGTTGTGCCGAAGAAGAATCTTTGTGCCCAACGACTCTTTTCTGAGTAGTGCCTATAAATTGTCCCCGACCCCCTGCGGGCTCCATAGGACACTCAGCGCAAAAAATATTCTCTCACTTCATGTTCCCCTTTCCTCTTGTCTCCTTGAGATCTACTTTGAGAGAGGAAAGCTTTGAGAGATCTGAGAACTGATTGAGCATCCAAGCAAGAGCTTCTTCGAGCCTAGAATTTAAACTTGTTACTCTTGGAGATTTCGCAACTCCTAGCCGGTTAGGTGTTGTTGAAGAGCTCCAACTTGTGGATTCGCCTCCAACAGTTTGTGAAGGTTCGGGGATCACCTCAAGATCCACCACGAGTGATTGAGCAAGTACTAAGTGGACTTGGCTCAAGGAGAAGAAGGTGAAGACTGTGTGTCTTCGGAGCTAAGTGCTCAGCCTCTCCAAACGAAGACGTAGAGTTGTTGCCAACAACTTGAACTTCGGGTTAAATCTTGTGTCCTCTTTCTAGCTCTTTTCTTAACTGTTAATCTTCAGTTGAGCTAGATCTTATTTGGTGTTTGTTGCTTCATCCCTTAACTGCTTCACTCTTGCATGCTAAATAACTAATTTGAGTAAAATTTGATAATCTCCTATTCACCTCCCCTCTAGTCGATAGACCTCGATCTTTCAAGAGTAACGGCCCACATCACGACTCTTCAGTGCCCACGACGCGGCATTGCCGCAATCTGCACCAATTAACAAAAAGGATCCAACGGTTGGCCTTCCGGGGTTAAATAGCCGTTTGGAATACACCTCCATAAAGAGCGACTGTAACGTGCTTTCAACAAGCCGCTAGTCGGTTACCGGTTAACTCGGAACCGAATGTTACGGTTTTGAAGGGTTTCGAGGATTGGCCTCCAGCAGGAACGCAATCACTTGAATACACCCGAGTGAAGGGCAGTTAAGGCGCGCCTTCAGCAGGCCGCTAGTCGGATGCTGAGCAACTCAGAGCCACCGGTTTCTCCAACCAAACTTTCTGTGAACTTTGCTCTGGGATTTTTGGAATCCGGAATTTCTGAATTCAGTGGAATGTCTGGGTATCAAGCTTCGACACTCGGGAACCTATGCGCCGTAACTTGTGTTTTGGTTCTGACGTGAATTTCAGAGGCATTCCCTCAGAGGGACACTAGCTGGACCCAAGCCACTCGAGAAATCAGGTGCTACTCGAGAATTCAGTCGGGATTCATGGTATGTCCCACGCTGGGCTATCAGCCGGTCTTTGTCCCTCAGGATAGATCGGATACCACCAGGATTTACCTGCTATTAACTCATCTGCCATGATATTCCGGCCTTACGGGTGAATATTATTCGGCTTGTTATTGTCTTTTCCACAGGAGTTCTATGAGTCCCTCACAATCTCCCTGCAAGCGATAAGACGGCGCGCTCACGCGGATATCACCGGGAAACTTGCTCAAGGGAGAAGGCGGACAGCAGCCAGATCGTGAAGGACTCGGGGGCTACTGACGATGGTATGGCACCCGGGTATTGTCAAGGAGGACAAATCCGGCCCTCTGGACATAGGGTGGACCAGGCCAACTACTTGGAGTCCGACTTCTACACGGGGGCACCTCACCAACTTGAAGTACAAGACACGGACTAATACCTGCCCGCATAGTCGGGTGGCAGTTGTAACCGATTAAGAGATCAATCTGTAAGCCGATCCGGACTTATGTAACCCTAATCTGGTCGCCTATATAAAGCCGGGTAGGAATGCCTGGATTGGCAAGAGAGGAAAAAGGCTTTTAATAGTTGCTCTCATAGCATAAACACATACCCTTATACGGGATACAGTTAATACGATCCATCCAACACAGGACGTAGGGTATTACCTCTTTCCGAGGGCCTGAACCTGTCTAAACATTGTCTCCCGTGTGCACACATCTAGATCTTCTGTGCTCACACCTCTCCGTATTCATTATTGCCGGATTAGAACACCGACAGATATCCTTCTATCATTCCAAACGTGCACTCAATATTTACAATTTGAGGCATTATTTGATCACAAAAGAAGATAAAAAAACTCTCTCAGGGAAAAGATAGAAACTCAAATAATTCTGAATTGCACCTTGGAGAGGAAAAATACAATACTCATAGAAGGAATTGGCAGAAGAGGAGGCCTAAAGTTGATTTGAGAGAGAAGCTTAACAAGAAACATGATCGTGAAAATAATAACTCAACTTAGAGGAATGATAAGAAAGATTTCGAATGTCACAACTGTGGTGAATATGGGCATTTCAGAGTTGCCTGCAGGAAGAAGAAGTCTAATGATCAAAAGAATAATTAGCTAGATCATCATAAATGCAACTCTTCACCTGACGGTATGTCTGATGTTTTTGTATGCACTGAATCTTTATTTACTACCACTTTTGCAAATAGTTGGGTTGTAGATTCTGGTTCTACATCACATATTGCTAGAGATCATAAGTCTTTTACTTCCATGCAAACAATTCCAAGGGGTACTTGGAATTGACAATTATGTCCTCAAACTCCCGATGGAGGAAAATACTACTAAAGTCCACTTTATACTCTCCCAGCATGAGAAGAAATTTGATCTTTGTTTCTTAGTTAGAATCTATTGATTATGATATACTATTTGGAAACGAAAGAGTTAAAATATTACTCAATGGGAAACTAGTGCATACTGGAGTTTGTCATGATGGTCTACATTTTCTCGATGATATATTAGATGGTGCCAGCTTTGATTGTTTAGTTGGTGAAGATAACTTCATTGTGAGGAGTACTGATGGTAGGAATACATGGTCGAAATCTTATTTATGTCATTTATGACTTGGTCATATATCTAAAAACAGAATTAAGAGGCTTATTAATTATGGAATTCTAAACTTTAAGTGGGAGGATTATGGTATTTATGAGGCATGTATTATGGGTAAAATGACCCGTGCACTTTTTCCAAAGGCGGAAAGATCTAATGAGCCACTTGCCATTATTCATTATGACATTTGTGGTGAAATGTGTACTCCTACTAGAGGTCAAAAGATTTATTTCATCATATTTATTGATGACGTTTCTAGATATGGTTATATCTATCTTCTTAAACACAAGTCAGAAGGTGTTGATGTGTTCAAGATTTTTAAAGCTGAAGTGGAAAATCAATTGAATAAAGAATTAAAGTTTTGAGAACTGATCATGGAGAAGAAGACACATCTGGAATATTAAATAGTTTGTGTAAAGAGCATGGATTATTCATCATTATACCATGCCATAGACTCCGCAACAAAACGACATGGCCGAGCGGAGGAACAGAACACTTATGGACCTGGTTAGGTCTATGATGGCTTTTTCAGATCTCCCTTTATCTTTTTGGGATGAAGCTTTACATACTGTGGTTTATTTGTTAAATCATTGACTGTCTAAAGCTGTCAAAGTCACTCCCTATGAGTTGTGGAATGGAACAAACCTACACTTTGTCATTTGGCCATTTGGAGTTGTAACACTCAAACTAAAGTGCATAATCAAAATCGTACTAAGTTGTAGCCTAAAAGCACACTAATTTGTTTTATTGGGTATTCTAGCTATTCATTTGGTTATCGTTTCTTCTATCCAAAAAAGAATAAACTGGTGAAAAATAGGGATGCAATATTTTTAGATGAAAACACACTCAACATGCTAAATGAGCAAGAGTGAGATTATTGACAACTCCATCAGACACACAAATAGATACATCTAGAATTAACCCTCATGTTGAGGAAGACTAAACCCCTGGTGAAAACACAAGCCAAACTCCCATTACCATGTTTAGGAGAAGTGAGAGGAATACAATGGCACCGTCATATTTAGATGACTATTATGTGTTTTTGGGGAAGTGCATTCTAAAATTTCAGTTTTAGGGGAAGAGCCAAAATATTATTAAGAGGCAATAATTTCCCTCAATCGAAATTATGGGTGGAAGCAATGTGAGAAGAGTTAAATTCAATGAAAATGAATAAAGTTCGAGAACTTGTTACTTTACCAAACAACCGCAAGCCCATATGTTGTAAATGGATTTGTAAAGGAAAACTTAAATGCATCAGGCTTAGTGGAAAATTATAAGGCTAGGCTTGTTGCTAAAGGCTTCACACAAATGGAAGAAATTGACTTTGTGCAAACTTTTTTCTGTTGTAAAATTTACTTCAATTCATATGATTAGTGCTTTAACGACTTATTATGATCTTGAACTCCACGAAATGGATGTTAAAATTGCTTTTGTTAATGGACATTTGGAGGAGAAATATATATGCTACAATTGGAAGGTTTTAGAGAAAAAGGAAATGAAAACAAGGTTTGCAAATTAAATAGATCAATTTATGGTCTCAAACAAACTTCAAGTCGATGGTATGTCTTTTTTGATGATGCCATCATGCCGTATGGTATTTCAATGATGGAAGATGATTATTACACATATATTGCAGTCATATACTATCCAACTCAATGTGAAAATATTCATATCATGGAGTTGATGCTTGTGATAGGAAATAATTGATGTGGAATTTAACTCGGGGAATTAATACTCGAGGTGCCAAGGATGGATGTGCGGAATACAGTAAATGAATTAATTGTGATCGACTTTATTAGAATTTATATGTACGTATATGTTTTATCCGGGTATAGCACATGGTGGAATAGCTAGGTTTGTTTTGTAGAATCGGCTCTGTAGATTGTTGGCCCACATGATCAAATTGGAATTGATCTCACATACAGTTTGATCATGGCACATGACTTGCACATATGTGCTAGAGACTAGTGTATTTTAGACTCATATAGCTGGCATGTCTGGTCATGGTTGGTGACATGACTCAGGAGTCTAACGGTTTTCTGAAAATAGGTGCGTCCCTTGAAACATCTGAAAGTGGAGCCTATAAATAGATCCCTACTCTCTAGTCTTATATGTAATTGTGAGTGGCACCACAGAAAAAAGAGAGGAATATAGGGTAGGCTAACTCTATAAAACCTAACAGTTAATCCATCGATTGGTCAACACAACCATTTTGCTCAATTCAAAGCTCGTCGATTTGATTTCATTACACTCACTCATGCATTATGTGTAATGGTGATAGTTGAAATACAATGAGAGTATATATTATGAATTGAAGTAAGTAGCTACCTGAGACAAGAACATGGCATAATTCATCTCCAAATACGTTCGACTTGAGCTGGTTATTTCTCTGCTCTCGAAAAAATATCACATCAGGTAACGTACAGGAGCGGAGCTAGATTGAAATCAACCGAGATTCATCAAAAGAGTGAAGATTTTGTTGGCTGCTATGATATAAGCCACCTATTAGACTAGGACGACGTATAAACTAATTTTATAAGACGATTGTTAGAAATAAAAATTAGACCCATGTGTCTGTGTAACCCCTAATCCTTTCTAGCTCCGCCCCCTGTTACGTCGGCAGAGGATAGCCTGCACACCCCAAGGTTTCAAAGAATTTATATGTGCAAACATTATAGATGTTGGTCATCATATAACACATGCACTCGTAAAAGAACATATATTAACATAAAATATATTACCATTTATATATAGTGCAGAAAAGGGATAATTTCCACATATATCCCTGTCTTATCTCAAATGTTGATTCTGAGGCTATGTGTCCTTCGCAGGTTCACACAACATACACCGGGATGTTCGTCCAGGTTGATTTACAAAAGATTGTGAAAACTACCAATGTTGCTTGTAAGCATTGGCGTTAATTCATCAGAACTGATCATAATTGGCTCAAAATCTGAGTAAAGCTGATTGAAGCAAAGATCCAGGGAGTGATCATGTCTCCATTGCCACAACGGAGCACACACCTGCCTATGCTCCTCCTCCTGTGCCGTGGCACCAAGCTCTAACATCATTATCGCTCCTTTCTCCACTATCTTTAGTGGCTACCGCTATTATGTGTGCCTCCATCTTCCGTTGCAACCTAACAACTCAACCTCATTGCCATCCCCTCCGTCGCTGTTATCGCCCTCGCCTTCCCCCTCCGTCACGTGTTGCCACCTAATTTTCGTACTTTGGTAACGATGCACCAATCAGCTCTGCCCAATTGGTCTCCTACATCACCTCGCACACCCCTTCCTACCCTAACAATTTCCACGTTGGTGCACTCTCCTTGATGGCCTTCCCTTTAGGTATGAGAAGCATAAAAAAAACCTTCCAAACCTAGGACTCCCCTCTGGGACCCTAAACCCTGATCCTAACCCCCAACAAGCTCTCTGACGAGGTCCGACTCTACCTCCTATATATGGCCTCCACTCTCGGCAGTAAAGAAGACCACATGCAAGCATATCGTCTCAGGGAGGAGGCCAGGATGCTCACAGTGCACATGAGAAAGAGGACGATGTGGCTCCTCGACCAGACATTGCACGTTGGCTGCCCCCTTCAATCCGACAACCAGTTGCGTGTGGACTCAACTCAACCAAAGACTGTTATATGCACCTTTCTTGTTATATTTGGGGGATTTGAACGAAGTAAAACTAAAAAAATTCATTAAGTTTAAAATGTGGCTAATTGTAGCTAGGCTACCATAGTACTTTTCGTCACCGATTCACTATAACTTTCATCTCCAGTTAGTAGTATCAACTTGGGGCACGTTCTCACTCTAACAGGAAAAAAAAGTTTTGAAGCGTGGCACCAAGATTTGACACCACAGATATGCTGTTGTCGTTTTACTTGGAGTGAACTTGACAACTAGTAATTATACACGTGTAATTCACGTTCGACCCTACATATAATAGAAAATTTGTATACTATCTATAGTACTAAAATATATTTTGTATCAATAAATAAGATCTACCATGACATGGATCAAGGAAGATGAAAGTGCATCTAGTGCCCCTAGTGGGTTTTGATGATTAATGACAAACGATTAAGGGACTAACAGTCTACTGAGTGTATACAGGTGTATAGTCCCTAAGTAATTAGTTTAACCGGTGGATGTCGACTCCTAAAAAGTTAATGATGAAGGAATGCTTGTACCTAGAAGATTAGTGATAATTTTCTAGTGTTTAACATGATCAAAGATCATTTGAGTCTATAGGACAAGCCGCACTATTAAGAGGGATAAGATATCTAAGCTATAGGAAGATTCTTCATGTGTGCTCAGTCAAAATCTTAGAAGACTTCTTTGAAAACCTCTTTTGAGACACAGACAGTGATTCTTGGTAATACCGGTTTAAAGAACCGGATGTACCGAGATTGGCCTCTGTTGCGAGGTTTGATGACTTAGTCGTCTCAAGCCTCGAAGAGCTTCAATTGCGGCATGACCGGTCTTCAAGTCGGTGCTGCCGAGAATGGCCTCTGTGTCGGAGAGTTAGGGAACCCTGCCGTTTATGGTTTGCCCTAGTCTCATATTTCAGAAACCGGTATGTCCGTTCTTGAAGACCGGTGCTTCTGGAATATGCTTCTGATGCTATCGTAGACTAAGTCTCATTTGATTTGTCTTCGGTTCTACCGGTTTCGTTTCCGGTTGTACCGAGAATTCCTTCTCGACTTAGGTCTTCTGCTATCTTAGACTAAGTCCCATTTGTGTTGTCTTCGGTTCTACCAGTTTCGTTTCCGGTGGTACCAAGAATCTCTTCTGGACTTAGGTCTTTTTGTGAAGCTGTGTTACCGAGTTAGTTTCCGGTTTGACCGTATTTCTTCTTGTAATAGAAGAACGTGTCATTACTTCAAATCTCGGTTTAACCGTTCTTCAAAGTCAGCACTTCCGGGAATCGCTTCTGGAAATAACTCTATGGAGTAGAAACTTCAATCCCGGTGTGACCGTGTTCCTTTCGGAACTACCGACTTTATGTTGAAGACTTTCGCTCTGCACTTGAGTCCTCAGAATATGACCGTTGGTCTGAAACTCGGTTCTTCCGGTTTCGTGTTCCGATTGGTCCGAGAAAGAATCTTTTCCTCAATGACTCTTTTTCTGAGCTGTGCCTATTTAATGCCCCCGACCCCCTGCGGGCTCGGGAGGACACTCTGCGCAAAAATACACTTTTCTCACACTTTGTGTTCCCCTTTCCTCTTGCTCTTTGAGATCTACTTTGAGAGAGGAAAGATTCGTGAGATCTGAGACTTGATTGAGCATTCAAGCAAGAGCTTCTTCGAGCCTAGTAATCTTGACCTATTACTCTTGGAGATTTGACATCTCCTAGCCGGCTAGGCGCCGTTGAGAGCTCCGATTTGTGGCTTCGCCTCCAACAAGTTTGTAAAGGTTCGGGGATCACCTCAAGATCCACCACGAGTGATTGAGCAAGTTCTAAGTGGACTTGGCTCAAGGAGAAGAAGGTGAAGACTGTGTGTCTTCGGAGCTAAGTGCTCAAGCCTCTCCAAACGAAGACGTAGAGTTGTTGCCAACAACTTGAACTTCGGGTCAAATCTCGAGTCTTCTCTCTAGTTTTCTATTTAAGTGAATATTCTTCATTTGAGCTAGATATAGTTTGATATTTGTTGCTTCACCCTCAAACTGCTTCACCCTTGCATGCTAAACAACTAATTTGAGTAAAATTTGATAATCTCCTATTCACCCTCCCCTCTAGTCGATAGACCTCGATCTTTCAGAAGATAGAGAAGAATTAGGAGGAGGTAGTAAGTATAGGAGTTAAGAAGGGTTGACTAGGGGAGTAACTATGGCTTGCAATTAGGAGATAATTTCTTGGTATCAACTTAAATTATGAATCATGAAGTGACTAGATGGACGGCTAGGATAGGTTGCGTCAAAATCCAAGTTGTGTCTTTCTATAGTAGTATAGATATATTTGGTACACGACTAAACAAAGTAATTACTTAACTGCCAAAGTCGCGGAGTATATATTTATAGCTTCTACTAAAAAAACAAGAATCATCCCATGAACATTGATTATCATTACTCTCTCTATCCAGAAATATAAGACACATTATTATACGTGCAATCAATGTTCTAATACTTTTATCTAATTTTTTTAAAAAAATTGACCATTAATATATGTAAAAGTATATAGATTGAACATGTGAAAAAAATGTGACTGTATTTTTCTTACAAAATTCTTTCATCTTATATATCTTTTTCATATTTTTTTATATCGTATTAAGTTGAAAATTATAGTCCAAGTTTCAGAGACTGTGAGAAATCAAATGTGCCTTATGTTTCAAGAGGGAGGGAGTATTGAGTAGTTAGCCTTGCACGAAACATTGTAAGGCCGTTGGGAAATGTGTGTTTGAAAACCAATAAGTTAGATGGCATAATATTATCGGTCAAGCCTGTTTTAGCCCAATTGACAAGCAGATTAAATTAAAATACAAATTTTTCTAGGGAAAGGTCAGAATATAGCTAGTTCCTCGTATCATGCTGTGGTTTTCCTTCTCGGAGCACATCACCGTGTCGAATAACTAAGCTGAATCAATCAAATAACTGAAGTGCATCAATCAAATTAACTAATAAAGTTAAAAAATGAATCCAGATGGCAAGCATTTTCTTGGTCATAGGCCAAGAAAATCTGTCGTCATGATAACAAACTGGAGTCGAAGAAACATGAGGAGAATGTTACAATGGTCGACAATGAATGACGAATCAATCAAATAATTAAATATAAATCGAATCAATCAAAGCAACTAATTCGAGGCTCAAAAGGTATACATCGCCCCTTTATTGGTCACCAGGCAAAGAAAATCCATTTGACTCCCATTATACACATACATGTTTAACTGTGTCTAGGCGAGTAGACTAAAAACCCTCGAGTCAAGAGGCCTTGAAATTGTCAATACCTACTCCTTTGGAACAATCCTAAACCTGATGCGAGAGAAAAAAGGAAACAAACGTCAGTATGAAATAACAGAGCGGAACGACCCATTCTTGCAATTGAAAAAGCTCAAACAGCTCAGACTTGAAAAAACAAACATGCATTATTCATTTCCAAAAGGTATCTTTTGAGACATTGACATCATAACGAAGTGCAATTGCGATACATATACTGCCATTTCAATTGGTGATGACAAAAGTAGGAGCCCAGAAAATCGTATTATATCCAAAGTTGAGTGTCACGGACTGGTACTAATTAGTGCGGTACAACTGTGCGTATGTACAAATAAGCGTAGCTAGCTAGCCCGGCAAGATTGGAACTAACTCGATCTGCACGATAACAAATTGCCTTCCGAAACTCCAACTTGACCGTAGCCAACAACACACAGGCCAGATCATCTCAATTTTCTTCGCGGGAAAGTGACACAAAAATGTATGAAACTATGTACTCAAGCAAGTAAGTTCAATTGATAGGACCGGGAATTCGCCTCCAAAGATATTTATACACGTGATTGGATGGCCATGATCACCAGAACGGAGGTGATTGGATGGCCATGATCACCAGAACGGTCAATGCTCATGTCTGACACTCGTAGCGTGACACCCAAATCAAACAACCTCACCGTGAGCCGTTCGATCCACGAATCAACGGTCACGGCCGGAGTTTGAGCACCCGGCCTTAATTGTCGTCCTAACTGGATGCGGTTTGTTTAATCATATACCTACCAATATATAGTATTACTCTCTCCATCTAGGAATATAAAACGTATTTTGATTAATTAAGATAAAATTTTGACCAATAATTACTCTATTAATATACGGTTTATGTGATATAAAATTATAATCATAAGTGAGTATTTTTGAATATAAATTTAATGATATCAAATTATATATTAATAAAGTAATTGTTAATCAAAATCTTATCTTAACCAATCAAAATACGATTTATATTCCTAGACGAAAGGAGTAATAGCTAGTAGTAATAATTAGATATTATAGTACTCAGCAAGTGCATTAGCTTACAGTTAGATATGGGGCATAACAATATGCAAGTGGCTGCAGGCGGCTGCCTAGATCACGAGCGAGCCAGCCAGCCAGAGATCAGTCACCTACCGCGGCGAAAGGCAAGAGGGATGTGGACACTCAGCGTAGCATAGCAGCCTCGAATGATTCTGACCTCAGGGATGGATGCATGTTGACCACTGCCTGCGGCCTCGATGCATGCACGGAGACACGGACAGAGACAAACTCTCCCCTTCCCCCGCTGATGCCAGGAAGCTCCCCTCCCGTAGTCAGGTATGAACACGCGCGTGAAAAATGAAGCGCCTAGTTCCATTATCTTTCTATAAAGGAAAGGTAGTACTAGTTGTTAATTAACTAGTAATACCACGACGACCACATCCCGGCCGGGTCCAAGCTCGCACAGTGCACCGTACTTGTACAAAATGCGTCAAGGTCAAGGACCCAAGGTTGGTGAAGACATTGTGGTCTTCCTCCTCACCAGCTTCAATCCTTTCTTCCTTCCTTCTCTTGGGTAGTATATATACACGCCAGCTTCTGCTCCCTTTGCTGCAGGTTACTAGGCACACACCTCCTCGGCAAGGAGGAGTTGCATGCTCTATAGCTAGAACAAGAAGCTAGCCGCCAGCTAGTGCAGAGACAGAGAGAAGACGAAGAAGCCATTGTTCTTTCAGGCAGCTACGTACGTACGTACTGTGTGAGAGAGGGACGTACACAGAGACAGCTAGATACAGAGGTGATTAGCTAGCCAGGATGGATCGGGAGGTCCACCGGATGGCGAGCCTGCGGCGGGACAGCTCGCTGTGGCGTCGCGGCGACGACGTGTTCTCGCGGACGTCGTCGCGGTTCCAGGACGAGGAGGACGACGAGGAGGCGCTGCGGTGGGCGGCGCTAGAGCGGCTGCCGACGTACGACCGGGTGCGGCGGGGGATCCTGATGGTGGAGGAAGGCGGGGAGAAGGTGGAGGTGAACGTGGGGCGGCTGGGCGCGCACGAGAGCCGCGCCCTGATCGAGCGGCTCGTCCGCGCCGCCGACGACGACCACGAGCGGTTCCTCCTCAAGCTCAAGGAGCGCATGGACAGGGTCGGCATCGACTACCCCACAATCGAGGTGCGGTTCGAGAAGCTGGAGGTCGAGGCCGAGGTCCGCGTCGGCAACCGCGGCCTTCCCACGCTCGTCAACTCCGTCACCAACACCGTTGAGGTAAATTATTAAGCCATGACAATGCATGCAAATTAAATCCCATCATGCACACTCAAATCCACTTCAAAACAAACGCAACAATTAATTGCCGGCGCTTAATTAACCCTCCATTAACATATCGATTCATATATACATGTTGATCATCCATTAACATATGGATTCATATATATATACATGTTGATCATGATCGACCACCCCGTTAATTAATCAGTCTGGCTTGCGATCGATCAAGCACATGGTAGGGCCAATCAAGTAGGATTAATTGGCTGCTTTTGGCAAGCTTTGCAGGTTCCTCTCGATGGAGGCGACAGTGCTCCTTTTTTTTTAATGGTCACTTGCGCCTTATGCACGACAGCGACGCAGCCAAGTAGGACTTATTTCTTTTTGTTTTGTTGCAGCAACTTGCAACCTGTAACAGGCGCGGTAGGTGAATGGCCTTTCCGTGGGCGAATTTTTCTTGGCTCGAGACACTACCAAAGTCCAAACACACGTTGCAGAATTATTATGCTACCATTTTGGCTGGTAGCCATCGATTGGTAGCTGTCGAATACCGTTTCGGAGACTGGTCGAAATTTTTGCTACCACTTGTCATGCTGCATATGTTACATAGTGAATTTTTGCTTTTCGTAAACTACTTTTCATTGTAATGCCCGGCCCAGCCCGCAACCAAACTTTCCCGCCTGACCAACCTCTCAGGGTGGACACGAGCCGAGCCGAGCCAGCTCGGGCCGAGCTTGTCGAAAGCTCGCACGCCAACGAGCCGAGCCAGGCTCGGCTCGTTGCTCCGGCGAGTCAGGAAAAGGGGCTCGGCCCGAGTTTTTGCCAGGCTCGGTAAAGCTCGGGGCAGCTTGCGAGCTTCTGCCTGCACAAGTGCAAAACAGTAGGGAAAGGTGGCGCGCAGCATGGCGACGAGGTCGCCATCCATCCGGGCGGCGAGGAAGTGGAACACGACGTTCTCGGGGCACGCCGTGTGCTGCAGGATGGAGAGCACGCCGGCCATGGTGCCACAGAGGTAGTTGGCATCCAGCGTCATGGCGACGTTCACCCTGCTGCCGCCGGCACACTCGGCGCCGTTGCGGAACGCGGGTGCCTCGCGGAACGTAGGGACGGGCTCGGACGGCAGCCGGGTCATCATGGCGGCGTCGACGCGGATGTCAGTGACCGCGGCCACCGCGTCCCCAAGCAGGATGATGAGCGCGATGACGATGGCACAGCCAACTGGAGGCATCGTGTGCGTAGGTCCGGCCGGCCGAAGCGCGCGGGCGAGACAATTGAAGGACCGAACGTAGGGTGGCCGAGTGGTTGTCGCCGACAAGGCAAGGCAAGGCAAGCCGGTGGCGACAACGGCTGCGCGGGAGAGGGAGAGGCGTGCGGAGCTGCGCGGAATGGGCAACCCTAACGAGTTGAGCCAAATAATGCGGCGCTGCGGCGGTGCAAAATAATGGGCTTCGAGCCAAATAATGGGCTGCGGCCTGCGGCGGTCCAACACGAGTTAATGGGTTTCGAGCCAAATAAGCTCGCCAAGCTGGCTCGGGCCGAGCCAGGTGAAATTGAGCCCAAAATGATAACTCGGCTCGGGCTTTTTTTGTGACGGGCCGAGCCTGATCCGAGTCGAGCCTGCCAAAGCTCGGCTCGTGCGTCCAGGCTGACCAACCTCCACCCACGGCCGCTACCTCGCGCCACCGCTACCGCATCCCCTTCCACGCCACGGAATCGATCCACCGCCACGCCATGACGCGCGGTGGCCGCGCAGCGGCTCCCCAGCTCTGCGGCATTCCGTCAAGCGCATGGCGCGCGCCCCCAAGTAGTACTCGCTCCGCCGGCCGGCGCCACCGCTTGCTACTTCACCGGAATATCTCACCGCGTTGCTCTTTTTTGCTGTGCTCCAGGCCATCGGGAACGCGCTCCACATCTTCCCCAGCCGGAAGCAGCCCATGACCGTCCTCCACGACGTCAGCGGGATCATCAAGCCCCGGAGGATGACGCTGCTGCTGGGGCCTCCTGGCTCGGGCAAGACGACGCTGCTGCTGGCGCTGGCCGGGAAGCTCGACAAAGAGCTCAAGGTCTCCGGGAAGGTCACCTACAACGGCCACGGGATGGACGAGTTCGTCCCGCAGAGGACCGCCGCGTATATCAGCCAGCACGATCTCCACATCGGGGAGATGACCGTGAGGGAGACGCTGGCATTCTCGGCCCGGTGCCAGGGCGTTGGCACTAGATACGGTATGCTGCTGCCTAATTATTTGGGACAATATAGTGGGTTATATGTTATGTCAGTCGTTGAGATGAGTTCTGAGCTTTGTTGCTTTGCTTGTTCTAGAGATGCTTACTGAGTTGGCGAGAAGGGAAAAGGCGGCGAACATCAAGCCGGATCATGATATTGATGTGTATATGAAGGTGAGGATGCTATATATCACATTAGAGCATTCTATGTTTCTTAGAACTGTTTATGTGACTACCATAGGATTGAACAGAATCATTTCAAGAGGACTTCAGACATCTGTTGTTCCTGTTTATCGGCAAAGTAGGTAACACTTGTTTCTTTACTTTATGCTCTGTAGGCTTCAGCTATGGGAGGTCAAGAATCCAGTATTGTGACAGAATACATACTGAAGGTACAGTCTGCTACCTGTGGGTCTAACTGAAGCAGTGCAAGGATGATTTGTTATGGACATTTGTTTATTGATAAAATGATAACCTCTCATGCCTGCTACTCTGCTATGTAACTGCAGATATTAGGATTGGATATTTGTGCTGACACGTTGGTAGGAAATGAGATGTTAAGGGGTATATCTGGTGGACAACGGAAGCGTGTCACAACAGGTATATCTTCACCAAGATGGAAGTTCATTTTAGATTTGTACAGTAATGATATTTGCATCTGAGACTTTACTGTAATGGTCTTTTTCTTTAAGAAAATCCTAATCGTCTTATATGTCTTCAATGCACAGGTGAAATGCTTGTTGGTCCGGCAAAAGCTCTGTTCATGGATGAGATATCCACTGGACTCGATAGCTCAACCACATACCAGATCGTGAATTCCCTTAGGCAGACTATCCACATCCTTGGCGGAACTGCTGTCATCTCCTTGCTCCAGCCAGCTCCTGAAACATACAACTTGTTTGACGACATTATACTCCTCTCTGACGGGCAGGTTGTGTACCAGGGCCCCCGTGAAAATGTGCTCGAGTTCTTTGAGTTCATGGGCTTCAAATGCCCTTCCAGAAAGGGTGTTGCTGACTTTCTGCAGGAGGTATGTGCCTCATCTATAAATTCCTGTGTCAGTTAGTGATTCTGATTTTCAACGGAAATGGTACTGATACTTCTGAATACATTGAAAAGGTGACATCAAAGAAAGACCAGGAGCAGTACTGGTACAGGCAGGACAGGCCATACCGTTTTGTGCCTGTGAAGCAATTTGCGGATGCATTCCGTTCCTTCCATGTGGGCAAGGCGATACAAAATGAGCTGAAAGAGCCATTTGATAGGACGAGGAGCCACCCTGCTGCTCTGGCTACTTCAAAGTTTGGTGTCAGCAGGATGGAGTTGCTCAAAGCCACTATTGACAGAGAGCTTCTGCTCATGAAGAGGAATGCATTTATGTACATTTTTAAAGCTGTCAACGTAAGTCCATATCTTTGATGTGTTTGTTTTGTTTATTAGGATGGAGATTATTAGATAGCGTCAATCTGAACTATTTCCATCATTGCAGCTAACCCTAATGGCATTCATCGTGATGACCACATTTTTCCGTACCAACATGCGCCGTGATGTTGCTTATGGAGGGATCTATTTGGGGGCACTGTACTTTGCTCTCGACACTATCATGTTTAATGGTTTTGCGGAGCTTGCCATGACTGTCATGAAACTTCCTGTCTTCTTCAAGCAGAGGGATCTTCTTTTCTTTCCTGCATGGGCCTACACCATACCATCGTGGATTCTTCAGATCCCTATCACGTTTGTTGAAGTTGGAGTTTATGTTTTCACCACATACTATGTCATTGGATTTGATGCCAGTGTAGGCAGGTAAGATACACTTACGCACCTATCTCCATGTCTGGAGAATCGAAATATGTGCTTGTTTCATCTATGTTCTAGGCAGTGATTTATTTTTGTGATCAAGTAATTTAAATTGAGCGTTACACAAGAAATGAGTTTGTTCTGTGAAGTCTGAATGATTTCTTGCGCTCAGGTTCTTTAAGCAGTATCTGCTGCTCCTTGCGATCAATCAGATGTCATCTTCACTGTTCCGCTTCATTGCTGGAATTGGAAGAGATATGGTTGTATCTCACACCTTTGGACCCTTATCACTGTTGGCTTTCGCAGCATTGGGTGGCTTTATCCTTGCAAGACGTAAGTTACTGGCTTGGCTATGATAAAATGAATGTTGCTATCTTTACATGACAAGGATGGGCTTAAATGGTAATTGTTGCTTACATGATTCCATCTTGATCTTTATTTGTCTTTTCCAGCTGATGTAAAGAAATGGTGGATTTGGGGTTACTGGATATCTCCGCTATCATATGCACAGAATGCTATTTCAACAAACGAATTTCTGGGGCACAGTTGGAGCAAAGTAAGTACCCTCTCTCTTGACAAGAAATCAATCCTACCACTACTTACATATAGAAAATTAAATATGTATTCGCATTTTACAGATTCTTCCTGGAACAAATGAGACCATAGGAGTTACCGTGCTTAAATCTCGTGGTATCTTTACGGAAGCTAAGTGGTATTGGATTGGGCTTGGTGCCATGGTTGGATACACTCTCCTCTTCAACCTGCTGTACACCGTAGCTCTTTCAGTTTTGAGTCGTAAGTATATATTTAGAAGACTACCTTTTATTTATAAATCCAAGGATCAGCTAATTAACATTTGCAGGCTATAACTTATAAGATAATAACTGTAGCTGCTTGCTTTTGTTTGCAGCATTGACTGACGCCCACCCGTCAATGTCTGAAGAGGAATTGAAAGAAAAGCATGCAAACTTAACTGGTCAAGCTCTAGAGGGTCATAAGGAAAAGAAATCTAGGAAGCAGGAATTGGAACTGTCTCACATTGCTGACCAAAACTCAGTGATTAGCAGCGCGGATTCTAGTGCTAGCAGGAAGGGGATGGTACTTCCATTTGCACCACTGTCACTTACCTTTAACAACACAAGATACTCAGTGGACATGCCAGAGGTAATTTTCCTTTCAATGAACGAGTAGACAAATACATTTGTATACCCAAGTTTGCTTACCCAGTTATATTGCTTACACCCACAGGCAATGAAAGCACAAGGAGTAACGGAAGACCGCTTGTTGCTTTTAAAGGGTGTTAGTGGTTCTTTCAGGCCAGGAGTTCTTACTGCACTAATGGGTGTGAGTGGTGCTGGAAAGACAACCCTGATGGATGTTTTAGCGGGTAGAAAAACCGGAGGATACATAGAGGGGGATATCACCATCTCAGGCTATCCAAAGAAGCAAGAGACTTTTGCACGTATATCAGGATACTGTGAGCAAAATGATATTCATTCTCCACATGTGACAGTATATGAATCACTTGTATTTTCTGCATGGCTGCGGCTTCCTTCAGAGGTTGATTCAGAAAGAAGAAAGGTTAGTTATCTTGATCATAAGCAAATAATCAGGTCTTGATTTTTTTCCTTGTCTGATTGGAAATCTTTCCTGCTGAACTCTGATAACAGATTTTCATCGAGGAGGTCATGGATCTCGTAGAGCTGACATCATTGAGGGGTGCACTTGTTGGGCTTCCAGGAGTGAATGGTCTATCAACTGAGCAACGCAAGAGGCTAACTATTGCCGTGGAGCTTGTTGCTAACCCGTCCATCATTTTTATGGATGAGCCAACATCTGGTCTTGATGCTCGGGCAGCTGCAATTGTGATGAGGACTGTTAGGAACACTGTTAACACGGGCAGGACCGTTGTTTGCACCATTCACCAGCCAAGTATTGACATATTTGAAGCATTTGATGAGGTGATTAATTCAGTATGCTCTATTTCGGTGATTATCCTTAGCTTTATTAGATAATTAAGGTCGTATGTTGACTATGTTGTCGTCTGTATATGGATTGCAGCTTTTCCTGATGAAGAGAGGAGGAGAAGAAATATATGTTGGTCCAGTGGGCCAGAATTCCTCAAAATTGATTGAGTACTTTGAGGTAAGAAGAGAAGTGAAATAAACAGTTATACTGCACGTTGTAACTCTTGTTGCCAGCTAAATCACATCAAATAAAATTATTTGTGTTCATTTATTCAGGAAATTGAAGGCATTAGTAAGATAAAAGATGGATATAACCCAGCAACATGGATGTTGGAAGTGACCTCTAGTGCCCAGGAGGAAATGCTTGGTATTGATTTCGCTGAAGTCTACAGACAATCAGAATTATACAAGTAAGCCTCCCCGCAAGCCATTCTGACGCAGTGCAGTAGGCAGGTGTATTTGAATGACATTTCTAATTACTTTGCATTTTCGCAATTTCAGAAGGAACAAGGAACTCATAGAGGAGCTGAGCACACCACCTCCCGGTTCTACTGATCTCAACTTCCCTACGCAGTACTCTAGATCATTCGTTACACAATGCGTAGCTTGCTTGTGGAAGCAGAACTGGTCATATTGGAGAAACCCATCATACACAGCAGTGAGATTACTCTTCACCGTCGTCATCGCGCTAATGTTTGGAACGATGTTCTGGGACCTCGGAAATAAAACGTACGTCTTCTAACTGTTATCATCGCTGCTTCTAGACGTTTGATAATAGTAGTTACTTTGTGTAAGATATAGTCTGACGCCTTACTCATACCATGGTGCAGTCGAAGATCGCAGGATCTATTCAATGCCATGGGATCAATGTATGCTGCAGTTCTTTACATTGGAGTGCAAAACTCTGGTTCTGTTCAACCAGTTGTGGTGGTGGAGCGAACAGTCTTTTACCGAGAAAGAGCAGCTGGCATGTATTCAGCTTTCCCGTATGCATTTGGACAGGTGATTTCTTAGACTCTCAGTTTACCTAGTTTGGAGTACATGTGTGCATGACTGTAGAGAATGCAAATTCCCTTGAAATCTAACTCACATTTGTGGTTAAACAGAACATGCAGTTTATCATGACTATTTGTCAGCATTGTCAAGTTCTTTCAGTCCCAGAACCTAACAATGTTGCTTTATCCTTTGTAGGTTGCGATTGAATTTCCGTACGTCATGGTTCAAACTCTGATATATGGCGTGCT
Source organism: Stipa capillata (assembly GCA_019208055.1). Classification (NCBI taxonomy): domain Eukaryota; kingdom Viridiplantae; phylum Streptophyta; class Magnoliopsida; order Poales; family Poaceae; genus Stipa; species Stipa capillata. The sequence continues at coordinate 108,084 of JAGXJF010001918.1, read as the reverse complement.
AGTCTACTCAATGATTGGATTCGAGTGGACTGTTACCAAGTTCTTGTGGTACTTGTTCTTCATGTACTTCACGCTGCTATATTTCACATTCTACGGAATGATGGCTGTAGGCTTGACACCAAATGAGAGCATAGCCGCTATCATCTCATCAGCATTCTACAACGTGTGGAACCTCTTCTCAGGATATCTTATCCCCCGACCCGTAAGTTACTCTCTGGTTGCATTTTGCCTTGCTATCGATTTAGTATTTACCGGTGCCACATATCTTCGCATTACTCATCCATTCAACTTTTACTTCAGAAAATTCCTGTTTGGTGGAGGTGGTACTCATGGATTTGCCCGGTGGCATGGACGCTATACGGACTGGTTTCTTCCCAGTTTGGTGATATCCAGCATAAACTCGAGGGCTCAGAGCAAACCGTGGCCCAGTTTGTCACGGAGTACTTCGGCTTCCATCACGACTTCTTGTGGGTTGTAGCAGTGGTGCACGTTGCTTTCACCATGATGTTCGCCTTCCTGTTCAGCTTTGCGATCATGAAGTTCAACTTCCAGAAGAGATGATGAGGATCCCAGGTCATTCTTTCCATTCGTTGTACTGGCAGAGGATGCACCCATTGCCAATGGTTTAAGCTAAATAGTTATTCCTGTAAATGATATAGAGGTTATTTCGTATTTCAAGCCTGTACAATTCGTACATCTTTTATTCAGCAGGATTTATAGGAAAGGAGCTGAGTCTCCTGCTTCTTCAGCAGCTGATACTTGTCAGAGAATGTAAACCATGCCAGTAACGTTGTCATTTTTGACGAGTTAATGGAGGCAGAAATTTTGTTGATTCAATCCCTGTTAAATATGGAATTGCTACTCAAATTGCTTGGTCTCTGGATATGATTAGTGAAGTGGATGTTTCCTTTGATGCCTCCTTCTGGTAGCCGGTGGCTGACAAGTGGCCCCAGGGATGTTTCATTGGAATTTTGTTTTACCGGCCATTCATTTTTCTCGAGTCTGCTCGTTGCCGCCAATCCGAAAACCACTCTGCCTCGCCGCCTCCGCGTAATGATTACCTAACAACGTAGCGGCCAAGTCAGGCGAGTTGCAACTCCGTATCCGCGTAGGGCTCGGCCTCGCGCGCCATAAATGCTAAGCCCCCCTCAACTTCCCATCGCTTCTCTGCTCTTACACCATCCTCGCGCTTCGTCCATCGGCATGGCCGCAGCAGCGCCCATCCCGCAGAGCTGCCCCATCTTCCAGCAGCGCCTGATGCCTCACGAGATGATGCGCCCCCGCGCGCCCCATGAGATGATGCACCCGGCCGCCACCGCGCCTCACGCCGTGACGCCGGCGCCGGCCCCAGCATCTGCGGGGCTGAAGCTTTCGGACTTCGACAAGGTCGGCGACCTGGGCGAGGGCGCCTGCGGCGCGGTCACCAAGGTGCATCTCCGCACTTCCGGCGCGATGTTCGCGCTCAAGACCGCGTACTACCCGGACCCCAACGCGGAGGAGGAGGCGGAGGTGCTCCAGCGCGCGGGTGGGTCGCCGTCGCCGCACGTCGTCCGCTGCCACGCCATCTTCCGCGGCGCCGCCGGCGAGCCCGCGATGCTGCTCGAGCTCATGGACGCCGGATCGCTCGGTCGCGTCCTCTACCACCGCGACGGCGGCCGCGGGCGCGGCCTCCCGGAGCTCGCCCTCGCCGAGGTGGCCGCGCGGTGCCTCGCGGGTCTGGCGCACATCCACTCCTGCGGTGTCGCGCACCTCGACCTCAAGCCGGACAATCTCCTCACCAGCGCCCGCGGGGACGTCAAGATTGCCGACTTCAGCGTGTCCAGGATCTTCTCCCGCAGCGCCGGCGAGCGCCTGCAGGTCTCCGTCGCCGTCGGCTCGACCGCGTACATGAGTCCAGAGCGGTTCGCGCCCAACGCGCGGGCCGGGCCGCGCGGCGCCTGCGCGGCCGACGTCTGGGGCTTGGGCGTCACCGTCCTTGAGCTGTTCTTGGGGCGACGCCCCATCCTGCCGGCCGTGGAGAGGCCGTCCTGGGAGATGCTGAAGAACGCTATCTGCTACGATGAGCCGCCATCGGTGCCGGAGAGCGTGTCGGCGTCGGCGTCGCTGCGCGGGTTCGTGTCCGCCGGCCTGCAGAAGGATCCGAGGCGGCGCGCCACGGTGGCGCAGCTTTTCGCGCATCCGTTCGTGGCTTGCCGCGACGTGGAGGCATCGCGCCGCGCGCTGCGGGAGATCATCGTGGAGACCATGTAGGAGCGAATACGGAGAAGAACACCACCGACCTAGTTGATCTATTGATATGTGTAATTAAATTTTTGATTGTATATTTCTTTGCTAGTTAGTGTACTTCAGTGTGCATGAGATTGTATTGCTCTGTTTATTGTAACTTACAGGGGTCGGGCTCGCGGCGTTGCTTCGTGCCTGTTGTGGTCTAGCCGTGGGTCGTTGGTAGCTGGACCTTCTCTCACAGGGTTCAGTAGAACGGGATGCAATGTTTTGGGTGAAAGACTTGTCTCGACAGGTGGTCGGTGTCATGATGATAGCGTTTGTGGGAACCTGTTCCCTTTTTAGAGGTGTTGTCGAAGAGTTGGCTTCATTCCCCTCAGATCGTGTGGCCAGCCGGATCTAGAGCAGCTGGCTTGGCCGAACCCTCTCCCTAGGGGTTTTGGTGAGGTGGTGGGGTGTGGTGCTTTGTGTGAATACTTTTTCATGACGAGGGTCGATACCGACGACAATGACACACATGGGCGTCGTTCCCCTCTTTGGAGGTATAGTCGAAGAGCTCCGTTCGTTCTCTATCCTGGACTAGCTATTGCAGCTTCGGGAGGCCGGGTGCTTCCGGCAGGCAAGCGGCGCTGGCGATTTGGATTCATCGGTCATTTGCGCTGGAGGGGCCTAGATCCTCTTCCCTACGGACCTGGCTTCTCTCTCTAGCGCCGATGGTGCTGACGAACATGAGCCTTAGCAGCCTTGATTTCAGCACGACATGTGGAGATGTGCTCCTCGATGGCGTTGTTTGCGACAAAGTCGAAGTCGTCGGGTCGCGAGGTGCGATGGGTGATGACGATGATTTTGGAGTTCTCAATTCAGTGTAGGGTGTTTTGTTGTTTGTTTGTTGTGCTGGATCGATTTTCTGGTGTGTGTTTTATCGGGCAGCGTTTTAAATTTAGTTTAACTAGGTGGCTTGTCTGTGTTGAAATTTTTACATGGTTATTCTCTAGTCAACTATTATCTTGTAAGGTTTTTAGCCTAGTATTTTTTATAAATCAGGCCAATCGATTCTTGCTTATGAAATTGTGCCCCTTAACGAGGTTCATCAAAAAAAATTCTAGCACAGAAATGAAAAGTTGCATTAAATTTGGCTGTAGTCCATAAATTCTTATTTCGATTACTAGTAACGATTTGTAAATGCAAATTGCCAAGTATGTGCGTGCATTATGCATAATCCACCTTTTCTTGTTAGCGATTTGGCTTCTTGGCCTTGGTGTTCTCCTTTCGGTTGATGTATCTCTGCTTTATGCGCCGAGATACGATGATTAGCACAGAACTAGTCAATGCTGCAAAACTGCGTGTTTTCTCGTTTGTGGTGAAATATCCAGATCCGAAATTCGCTTGGTTTTTTCTTAGTTCACCGCATCCAAATTTCAAATTCATGAAAACATTGAGGTCATGCTCCAGATTCGAAAATGGTATTAAAATTGTGCTTAGTTTGTTAATGATCTGATCAGGAATGTGATTTTAAAATCGTCTTTGTTCATGCAAATTTTATGCAAAAAATTCGAGCGGTGGAAACTCCAAAGAGATGAGAAAAGTTCAACAAGAAATACTGAGCTGTGAAAAAATCCAAGTGGGAAATATTCAAACAATGAAGAAATTTCGAACATTGAGAATATTCTAGATGGTGAAATATCCCAATGGCAAAAAAAATTCGAACATTAAATTTTTTATGATTAAAGTGAAATTATTGCTTGTCCCTAGGAAATTAAAATTTAGATATTGAAATGCTATCTTATTGAATTCTATACATGTATTGTTTTGGAACAGAATGTTTCACAGTTCTCGCTGAACATTTAGTTGTCTCGAATGCTATGGGCTAGTTCGCGGTTGTTGAATTGTGATTAGTGCATTGATTGACAAAGCATATTAGAATTTAACTAACTCATGAGGTATATCAAAATAAAACACCACAGTGATACATACGATCGAATATCTCTTTATATCTTTTGGTTAGCCCAGATGTGATTCTAAACTTCTTTTCTACTCATTATACCAAGAGAAGTTAGCAAAACGTAAAAAGAAAAAAATTATAACATCTCAACCAAACCTGATCGTAATCATCCATGGCAACGCAGAACACAACCTACAAATGGTTAGGAAATTCAAGCTCCTTGCAGCCTACGAGGTGTGCACTATGCCAAAGAGTACACATGCAAGTTCTCTTTATTTTTTGAAGATTTTTGCTTGAGTTTTCATTGTATGAAAAAAAAATATCCATCATATAGAAAAAATATTTCTATCACACAAAATTTATTACATAAAAACATCATGTCACATTAGTTTAAAGAATTTAACACATATTTTAATAGTCCGATCCAATGCTTCCCCTTAAATTTTTTCCGCCGTGGGCAAGCGGCAACTTCTCAAGAACAAAATTAATTTGAATACCATTTGCGTACTGATTACACTACAAGGTATGGTGTAGACTACAATTTATAGTGCTCGATTCCTGGTTACCAGCCGGCATAGAACAGTCCCCGCCTGGAAACGGTAAATCACAGGCTTGCTTCGGATTTGTTAACCAAAATTTCAAGCACCTGCATCATCGCAGATTCCACCAGGTACCAGCCAACTGGCAGAAACCGGTCCAGTACTGAAACGCGAGACCGCCAAATTCTATTACCAGTTAACTAGCAGGAACCGGTCCGAATTTGGAGTGCTGGAGCATACATGGCACACCATCTCATTTGGTAAACTCAGGCTTATTTTGCTCAAGCCACGAAAGTGTTAGCAGAAAAATAGCAGGTGCACCCCAGAAATGTCTGAATGACTGAACACAGTAGATTTTGTCGAGATACACCAAAGGGAAATTCAACAATATAATGCGCGACTTGGGGGGTTTAACACAAATCTTCCTGGGTCTAAGCTGCTGAACAAAGCACATGCAATCGATGTAATGATAAAAACAAAGAGTAACCCAACTTACATGTACAAGACAACAAAATTAAGAAAATACTCTAGGACATCTCCCTGAATCTTGCAATGGCCTTCTTCTGGATGATGGTTTTGTAACTGTCACCAGCTCGGGCTTCCAGTGATGGATCAGCTTTCCGCTGCTGCTGACTTCCAAGCCCAGCTCTCACATCGCCAGGTTTAGCCTGCACAGGCTCCTGATGCCACTACCATCCTTTCCCAAACCCTGGATATTTTGCAAAGTAGTTGCAAGGAAAAAAAGAATACCAATACATACTCGCATCAGAAGGAATGTACAAGTCACGCAGCTTCCATTCTGTAGGAAATATTGGCAAACTGATCCATCTGCAGTCACACTAACTTTGTAGGCCTAATATTATGTCCACTAGATATTTCTTCAAGCTAAAAAAATCATTACAGTTTCTAATTCTTCACAGTAGTTTTAGCATTTTTCCATTTGACTCTAAAGATGCAAAGGAATGGACAAGAGTGGGACACCCAAAACCAGCCCACACAAACCCCAAACTAACAATGGTTACAGGAGAGGGCCAAACATGAGTCACATGGGAAATTGGAAAAAAAATATTCAAACATATTAACAGAAAGGTCATATGCAATTGGTTTACAAAAATGCAACAAAAAGAACATGGCAACTGCAAAAGCGAGAAAGTATGGAGGCACTAAGACTCATGATCCAATGCAGGCAGCAGTGAATGCTAATAGGAGAGAAAAGTGCATCTAAGCCATCCAAGAGTACAAAAACTGAGAAATATGTTTTGAGGGGAACATACCAGTCCTTCTTGCCAACCCATGTTGCGCAGATACGATTGCCCACATTGTTTTCATCTATTGCTCTATCAGCAGTGATCACCTCATAATTTTCAGTGTTGCCATTTCACCACTAGAACGTTCACCCACCCCTGGAGGAAATGGCATTGATCCCATCTCACTTGAACCCTTTCGAGATGGGTAGTCACCAGCTTAACAAGGAATTTCCAGAAAATTAATACAAATCTTGAACAAGCAAAATGGAAAACATCGGTCCTATAATGTATAATTCTGTGGAATCAAGAAATGCAAAATCCAAATAATATCAGTAGGGGCAACCAAAATCCCCATACACACAAAAGTTGAGCCTATATGATACAAGACTTGACTATACTGTCAGCAAAACTCATAAATGAGAATCACAAATCTTAACAGAGAACTTTGTTAGATGGTTAGCAACATCTTGAGCTCTAGAAATGAGGCTAGGAAAAAAGGAACAATTGTACATGGTGAGAAGTCAAGAAACTATGTTCTTACTTGAATCCAGTCCAACATTATCATTCCCAAGCGATGAAGATGATCCGTATAGACTTCGTCTTTCTGCAGCCCGATCTCTGTACTGTGATTGTCCTGGTGCCTCAGAAAACCGACGTTTAGCACTCCCAGAAACTCCAGGTGAAGTATAGGATCCTAGAGAGGATAAGTCTGTTTTGAAGGGTGCAGAAGCAGTATGTGTCTCAGAATTTGTCATTAACCCGCTTGTAGTTGTGGCTATAGTGGAGAAAGAGTCGCTGCTGCCAACATCAGATGATGCATTAAATGCGGTATCCGACTTGATTACTCCTCTACCAGAACCTCTTATGACACCCATAATAGTAGTTCCTAAACTATTACTGACGGGCCTAGGCTTAATGTCAGAATCCAGCATTTGAGTGCCTGTGGTTCCACGGCCAAGAGAATTATAGCTAGCAGCCAAGTTCATATCCTTAGCATTTCCAAAATCAGACTTAGGCTTGCCTTTCAATGAGAATCCAATCCCACTGGGTGAATTGTTAAATTTATCATCAATGGAGCTGGATGGCTCCTTGTCGTCAGAGGCAATATGTGCAGCCTGGCCTTCTTGATTCCTTTGTTTCCACATCGCTAGGACGTTGTTCATCTTCTTCTTATTGGCTAAAAGACTAGTTTTTGAGGCCAACTTAATCTCTTTTGCCTTCTCCTTTTCTTTCTTTTCAGCAGCCAGCGCTGCATTGGCAGCAGCTTGAACAGCCTCAGGCAATGAAGTTTTCTCACTTTGTTTAATTGTGGCTGCAGGTGCAGAAATCACCACCTTTTTACCACTGTTACTTTCTGAGATCTTCAGACTTTCATTGACCATGTCCCCAGTTGCCTTACTGTTGCTTTCATTACACGGATATACTGTTGAGTTTTTTGATCATACGAATACCAAACTCCAACATTACTGTCATAGTAGAGGCCTGAAACAAGAATAAGGTTATAAATTTAATCATAAATGAAAACACATGCCCAAAAGCAAAGGATGTGTAACAGAACTCTTTCAGCTGCATAGCATTTTACAGTCTAAGACTACCACAGTAATAGTATACTTGCATACTTACCAGTGTTTCCATCATAATAGAATCCAGAGGACGAATCAAAGTAATAACCAGATTTTTCATCCCAAACAAATCCTGACTCTGGTGCAGAAGCATCTTTCTGAGATTCTGTATTGTCATTCAGTTTGTCCTCAGCATTGTACTCTTTTGGGACCCAACCTACAGCATCATACTGATTCAAAAGGTAAAGGGAGTATATAATGAGTCCATGTCTACAATCTGACTAAATTATATGCTCGAAAATACTTCCTTTGTTCCAAAATAGATGCAGTTTTAGAATGTGTAAAATAAACTTTCAAAATTTGGTGACTAATATACATAGAAGTGTTTTAGATTTGTCACGTGGAAATTATAACAGTAGATTTGTCATAAAAGAATGTGTCTATACCATTATGTTCTTTTACAAGTTTACTAACATATCAGAAGATGTAATGGCTAAATGTTGTATTTTAGACCATGTTGATGCTAGAGATGGCACCTATTTTTGGAATGGAGATAATAACATGAGAATGTGACGAAGTCTCACTAATTAACTACAAAAGAAAAAACCACTTAGCCATAAGGTAGTATGGCTTATCAATTGTGACAGAGACTATTACTGTAACAGACCTGCTGGGCAAATGATGCAGCCTCAATGGCAGCTGCAGCAAGGCTGTTTGACTGTGAAGCCCCCGATACAGGTCCATGTGTACTTTAGCATAGGCTACACGTAGAACCTGACCATTTTTCTCATGTCTAGTCCCATTTGTAGCCTCAAGAGCTTTCGTAGCATCTTCCACCTATCACAAATGGATGTAGAAATTGTGAACAACTGACATCACTGAAAACCTAAACTAGTTATCCACCATTACTTACCGAATGAAAATGGACGAATGCAAAACCTCGAGACACATGAGTAAACTTGTCCCGAACAAGCCGGATATCCTGCAGAGAATTGACATTTAACTCACTCCACAGGAAGGAAACAATTGTAATTCCAAGAGTATTAGCTTCTGCCCACCTTAATTGGTGCATGCTTAGCAAATTCATATCGAAGCATTTCCTCATCAGCATTTTCATCCAGACCACGCACAACTAAAACATGAGTTGGACCTGCAAATGATAGTATATAATAAGGCAGCACACTGCATATTTCACATAATTCCACAATAAAGGCACAAAACTTGCCTAGTTCAGATCCCCGTTTCCCGAACTGTTGAGTGGAAGAAGTTGCATCAGCTGGCGGAGCATCATCTGTACGTGGCTCATTGCACTATGAGAATAAAATTAAGCATGCAATTAGCTAGAAGAAAATCAAGAGCAACAAAGAACTCACAAGTAGTTAACCAAGAACTGCTATTTGTTAGCCTTTAGCCCCTTATCATATATTAACGCAGCATAAGACAGGAGATATTCCTTAAATTCACTAAGTTGGTTTTAATTTTGACTTTATCTCGTTGATGCCATTGCCAGGTAGTGAGCAACTAGAACCTGATCTGGCAGAGCAATGTTGTATTTCTAAAGTTATGCTTTTTCAAGATCTGAAGTTTAGAAAATATCCTACAAGCAAATAATAGACTCCAATTATGCTCCTCGATGTACTATGGCGATGGCTGGCAAAGTGGCAATAGATCTGAAGGGGCAGGGCTCATTACCATGGTGTGGACATGGCCATGACCTAAGGTTCTGGGACTCTACATTTCTCCTCCTCTTAGTTTTACTTGTTTATGACCCCATACCACAACACCCTCAAAACATGCAAGCACTGACAAATACATAAGTTGTATAACTATTGTTTAGATTTGGACAATTGGAAGATCCAATTGAATTTTGATAAGAATCTCAGTTGGAGTGGAAAGGGAATCACATTGCATTTGTACATATTGGACTGGATGTTTAGACACTTCCCACATGGATATGAACTGGACTTGTCTAATCCAATCCATCCCACATCTGAAAGTGATACAATTAACAACCCGATCAAGAACACCATATATCAGGAAGTGAAAACATATGGAGATTCTTAACTGACTCTTAAGATGGAGATACTGCGAATACATCGATAAAGGACTCTGAAGTAGGTTAAAAAACTCAGATAATCGAACTGCTTATATCATATCCATTTTACAGACTCAGTATTGCAACTTCTTGTTAACAAGAGATGTGTTGCGTTTAAATGGGAAAACCGGAAAAGGTGTACTCAGCCAAGAAAATCCTACCACTGACTGAGGAAAAAATGAAGCAAACTAGATACGGAGTACTGCAATTTACTTTCTAAATAAAAGAGTTATATTTCAAATTTCTTATGTACATAAAACATAATGCAACTTCTCGGAAAGAACTGTCCTACCACAGTAGTTTGTATTATATGACAGTAAAATATACCTGAAAACAGGAGGTTCTGCGGGCAAAATTCATACAGCCACATATAGTACATATCCAATCACATGGTGCAGCAATAGTCCTGCGCCCATAGGTAGACCTTGTAAAATGCTCTTGTCCAAGAGAATCCCCACTCATCCCACCAGTTGGCTTACTACTGCAGTGAACACAGCCGGTAGAAATAGTTACAGTGCAGACAACGGATAAGGAATATGACTATGAATACAAAAGGTTAAATGTAAAGGAAAAGAACGAATATGGTATATGACTGCAAGGATCTTTGTATGCGAGGCTACAACAAGTGAAAAAGGACTTGTTCAAGCACAAGTATGTTAAAGTTAATATTTTATTCAAGTTTCCTCAATATGTTCCTTTCTGTAATACTGACCTAATGAACGAATACATGATAAAAAAGACAATAAAAGAATAGCATCCAAAAGAGATGGCCAAGTGACGACAAAAAATTCTACTTAGTCAACCTTTAACCTAGTAATTGTAGATTGAATATTTTACAGCACAGGCTTGTTCACCTACCAGAAACATCCTCACATAAGTTATCTTTCAAGTTCATTACCGATTGAAATCTGCTTTAACTTCATATCAAATCCCCTTATCATAATACGCTATCAAATAAACTACAAATTATTTAGTCGTGATGGTTGTGGGACAAAACAAGACAAGTGGTTCCACAACCATGAATTTCTTATGGGACTACAGTAACCAACATGCTGTCCATACTAATTGATTCTACCAGTGTGCAAGCAGACTCGAGACTATACTTACACTTATTGTACTAAAAATGATAGAAAAGCCGTTAGCTTAATAGGGTAATTCTGAGGTTACACACTCAAGAATGTTACATCAGATAGACAATATGCAATGTATCTTAATCAAAAGAAGAAGAATACATACCTGTACTCAAAAAATATCTGCCTACCATCAATCAGAAGGCCATTCTCTCCAGTACCTTCCATCATTTTACGGGCAGCTTCCTGTGGAGCACACACATCTCTGTGAGCATAACAACAGATGACAGTCTAAATTGGTAATGCCAGAACTCAGAACACTTGTATGGTTAGTACCACAGTAGGGAAGTCAACAAAAGCAAATCCCCGAGAAATGCCAGAGGTTCGTTCCTTGATCACACGCACACTACGAAGAGGGCCCCACTCAGCCTAAAAGAGATCAGACCCAAATGATTAAAATGAACGAGATAATACACTTTCAACCAGCTTAACATTTTGTGATGAGGAACTTGTACAAGAATCTGATATAGGTCATCTTCATTGGTCTTCTGGGACAGACCCTTAACAACAACAGTCGCAGATGGTGCCTGCAAGTATCAATGCAAATGTCATTAGCTTTATATGTTCAAAATACAAAAGAAAAACAATGCAAGCATTTAAAAATCCTCACCACTAAATCACCATGCCTTCTTTCATCCCAGTCATGTTCTCTTCTTCTGTCAAAGCGATTATCATCATAAAAGCCATCTCTTTGGCTCCGACTACGACTTTTGCCACGTGGAGACCTTGATCTTGACCGAGATATTGATCGGTCATCACGTCCATGTGACCGCGAACGGCTATGGCGAGCATATGGACTTTCGTCTCTTTCATGGCTTAACCCTTCTCTTTCACGTTCATGTTCAAACAAATCACGCCTTCTCCAACTATTATCTCTCCTGCCCCTCTCATAGTCCGAATCACAGTAACGCCCATATTGATGATCTCTCTCGTAGCTGTCCTCTCTGCTTTGGTGAGAGCTGCGGTAGCGGTCTTCAAACTCAGCACCAAATTCCCCACGGTCTCTACTTCCAATCCTTTTATTCCTATCAACACCAAAATCACGGTTAACTACCAGATCAACAGTAGTTTTCAGCAACACGATAATTAGCACGGAGTCTTTTGACTCCTCTGTACGAATCAAATTCATGGCGTTTTCCATCATTGCGATAATCAGAGTCATGCCTTCTGTAATCTTTGGCAGTTGCATATTCCTCATCATAATTCCTTCGAGGCTGAGACCACATGGTGTCAATAGAGGGTGGTGGTGGATACATATTTCTATCATGTATGTCTTGACAGAATGCACCCCTTCCATCGCTAGGAAAGCCTTCATCCACATATCTCCTACCAATGTAGGATCCACCGACCCTGCAAATTGAGTTAGTACTAGAAGTACGGTAACATGACAAAGCACTTTAAAGTGAAAATGCATGTAACAAAATGGACAAATATTACAGTTACTCCAAGAAAATAGAAGGTAGCAACCTTAAGTACAGAAATAGAGTAAACATACCAATGATGAATACACACGTTTTAACAGAAAATAGTTGACTTACCTAAAGTCTGGCTCATTAATGGCGCCATACCCATCAGGTGCCTGTAGATTCAACAGAATAAGCTGAGTCAGAAACAAAGTCTACAGAACAGGCAGGTAAATCCATTCCATTTAAGCAAAATGGCCACTTCTTGAATTTCTTTATAACATAACGCTGGTTACACGAAGGTCAACCACATGGCCAATAGATCTGCTATCTTCAGCATCCTTGGCAGCTAATAAAGGAAAGGCTGCAATTACACTGTTATTCTCCCATCCATGCTGTGGAGCATAACGCCCACGGTCCATTTCCAGAATTCAGCACTAGTGTTATCCTGCAAATTCTTGGTGATCTTTCAGATTTTGGGGCATACAAATTTTTTGGTGTATCCTGTAAGAGAAGCATGACACCAACAGTTAAGTGCGAACAAGGAAACCACCATATGGTCATCCCTTTACTGGAACTTTGAGTGAAACAGAGTAGCATAATCATCTCAGGTTCAAGCTGTTTAATCATATCCAACAAGCATTTATTGCTGCTAAATATACCATTTCTCAACTCACTTCTTATGGCACTAACTTTTGCAATAATTATGCCATATTGAGGCCTGTTTGGGATGCAGGAATTCTGCAGGAAGAACAATTTGTCCAAAATTCCCATGGAATTCCTACATTCCAAACAGGGACAAAGTACAAGACATCATGTCTAGGAGGGGAAAAACAAATTGCATCTTGTGAATCCAGAGCATGAATTCAGCAGTATGACTACAACAGTGATAAGCTCAACTGTAATACAACTTACCAGACAGGGAATTAGCTTATAAAATAATTAAATGTGCAATTTTATGGCTAATTGCCACGGAAGATAGCTTATCAGCAACCATATGCAAAACAAATAACAGGAAAATCTGTTTCTACGCTATTCATAGTACAAAAATAGAGGATATAAGACACTTGCTGATTTAGAAACACCTATGGCAAAACGAATAGCTGATATTGCTTCAGTTTTAGTTACCTTGTTCTGATCTAATAATCACAGTCAAACCCTTTAAAGCATGCACTAGGGGAAGAAACGTAATGCATAAACTTAAAATAGAAGGTCCATAGTACCACTAATATGTCTTTGCCTGTGGTTTCCTGCCATGCAGGGGGGCAGACTAAAGAAATCCACCTGCAAACGACCGTCCTACTTGCTACTAAGAAAGTAAGATGGCAAGGCCGATGAACCAATAGTAAGTAAATGTTGAGAAACTTTTATCTGTCAAAGAGAACAAAATAAAGCATCAAACCATTTGCTTCCACATATTGTATATACCAATATAGTTTGGACGGTGGACATAGAAGGGGAAGGAGGCTGAGTCAGTGCGCTCAACCCGATTATCTTAAAGCAAGGTTAGTATAATCATTTTTAATTAAGGACTGACTAGTGAGTGAATCAGTGAATAATACATAATATCTGAATTGACTACCAAAATTTACAGGGGAGAAGGGGCAAGTATAACAAAAGATGAGCGATAAAAAGTTCCAAATTATTCTTTGTTCAAATTACACATAAGAAAGCAGCACATGTGAAGTCATAGCACAACACATAGAAGTTCTATCCCACGGAAACGGCACGTATGATAATCTAAACCCTAAAAATCAGGGGCGGATCTAGATGATGTTCTGGGTGTGCACCGGCACACCCAAAATTTATGGAGGCCAGTGGGATTTAACTAATCACTGGATGACAAAAAGCTCATACCTCAAAAACCAATGTTCAAGATCGCGGACGGGGTGGAGACAGCAGGGACACGATGAGGTAGAACGGGAACGGCGATGGCGGCGACGCGGGTGAGAGGCGGAGGGGTTGTGGCGGAGGCGTCGGCGATTACGCTAAGCTACGGCACAGCGGCAGCTCAGCTCTAGGGCACAGCGGTGGTAGACTACAGGAGAGACTTTAGAGCCGAACTGGTTTGGGACCTTTGGGTCGGAGCTTTGGATATAAGGACTCCCATGAGAGGAAGAGGAAAGAAGGCACGGAACGGGACGGTGGAGAGGATGGATGTTGACCGTGGATGGAGAGCAGTGAGATTTGTTTCGGAAGAAAACTAACTAATATTACGAGGGTTTCTTTCTTTTCTCTAAGACTAAATTATATTTTTTAGCCTCTAAATTTTAATTTTAAGAAAACCTCAAACTCTGTAGTTAATATAAATAAAAATATAGATAGATACAAGGATATATGTTGGATCAAAGTTTATTCTTTTTGTGCACCTTATTCATCAATCTGAGCTAACCTCAGAAGTATGGAATGAATTTACTAAAGAACTCGTTGCAGGAAAATAGCTAGTTGAGTGTATGTATTTTCACAAACGGCTTAGTGCAGCAAGTACAAATGACATTAGATACTTAAATAATCATTTAAAAATTTGTCCCACTCGGAGTGCACCATTAGACCTAAAGCAACAAAAATTAAAGTTGTCAAAGCGTGAGGATGGGAAAGTTAGTGTGGCGAATTATATTTTTGACCAAGAAGTTGCTAGGAAAGAGCTTGTATTAATGATCTGTGTTCATGAATACCCTTTATCTATAGTTGATCATTCTAGTTTTCAAAAAATTTATTCTTCATTACAACCAATGTTCAAGATGATGTCAAGAAATATTATTAGAAAGGATATATTTGGTAAGCATGAAGTCCAAAAAGGCAAGATGGTGAAATACTTTACAAATTTCAAAAATCAAGTAGCCATCACTACGGACTTGTGGACCGTGGGCCACCAAAAGAGAGGCTACATGACAATTACAACACATTTTATTGATGAATCTTGGAACTTAAAGAGCTCCTTTTGAGATAAAAATCACATTATTCTAATTATTGTCAATCTGAAATGTCTCTTTAACTATTATAGGGATGAACATATATGTTTTCTTATGTCTTAGTTCGTTTATTGGCCATGTCCTCATACATCTAAGGTTATATATTAAGCCCTATATGAATGTCTTGTTGATTGGCATCTCAAAAAGAAGGTACCTACAATTACCCTAGACAACTGCACATCAAATGATAAGGTTGTTAAATTTTTGTCAGATAAATTGGATTGTAAATCTCTCATATTGAAGGGTAAATTTTTGCATTTGTGCTATTGTGCACATATACTATACTGAATCTCATTGTTAAAGATGGAATGAGTGCCATGGAGAGTGGTACTGTAGGGTCCATGATAGTGTTGCATTTTGGTCAGCCACACATAGAAGATATGAGAAATTTGAAAAGATGGCACGCATTAACCTGTACAATTTTAAGCATTGCATTGAGATACTCGAAGATTTTTGAAAAGCTAAACTCACCTGACAAACTATTTACTTGTTGTCAACGCAAGATGATTAGAAGTTTGCAAAGGAACTTTGTGATAGGCTAAAAATGTTCTTTGACATGGTGCTATTCTCGGGCACCAAATATGTTACATCAAATCTCTTCTTTCCTAAAATATGTGGCATTTGTTTAGTAATACGGAAATGGGCTACTTGTGACAATAACTTTGTACAAGAGATGTCTGAGGAAATGAAAAATTAATTTGAGAAGTATTGGAAAGATGTCCATGGTTGTGTGGCTAGTGCAACTGTTATTGATCCAAGATATAAGCTGCATATGCCAAAGTTTCTTTTTGGTTCTCTCTATGTATTTGAACATGCAACTAGGGAAGTTGAAAAGATAAGGAAGTTGATGGTTGATTTGTTGGAGTAATATCAAGAAGATTGTGAGGTTGTGGGTACATCAGAGATTGCTAGCACCTCTGCCCAAGATGATGGAATAGATGAAGTGTTTGACATATTTGACCAACATGTGTCCTCGCAGCCTGTTATTAGTGCTTCTCAAGTGCGGATAGAACTGGACTTATACTTGAAAGAGCCCACCCTCCCTAGAACACAAGAGCTAGACATCATCAATTGGTGGAAGTTTGGAGGTATCAAGTATCATTCATTACAAAGAATTGCTCATGATATAATGCCTATCCCTGTAACAACTGTGGCGTTGGAATCTGCCTTTAGTACTAGCGGGAGAATACTTAACCCACATCTTGGTCAACTTGCACCAAATATGGCTAAAGCTCTTATGTGTATGCAAGCTTGGTCTTATGTAGACATGTTAGGTAATCCTCTGCTTGAATCTTGTATCTTATTTGTTTACTTTGCATATACTATAGTTATTTCTTTACTAACCATTGCTAAATCACTTATGTTTTGCATTAGGGAATAGCAATTACAGTCTCTTTGCAGCATTTAAGACTATCCTTGAGGATAAAGAAAAAATGATGGTAGCACATTTTGCTCTTACAACTAAATTTTAGAGGCTGCAACGATTGTTCTTTCAATTTTCATGATTTTAATTCTTGTTCTTTTCATTTCTAGGACGAGAATGAATCTGTCATTACTAAGTTGTGAGCTGCAAGGACATCTATTGCTGCTACTACCTAATTGATTTCCTAAATTATTGTGTTGTTATTGTGTTATAATAATAAGACTTGCAAGCTGTTAGCTCCCAATTGGTTTCCTTTAGTGATAGTGTTGTAATAATAAGAGTTAAGCCTTGTGACTTATGACCTGTGTGATGTTCTGATGTGGTGTTGAACTTGAGCATATGATGGCATTTCTTTTAATTAGTGTGTGTTGTTGAACTTCACCACTTCAATTTTTAATGCTGTGATAATATATTCAGTTTACTGCTGTGATGTATGATGTTTTGTTGAATTTGAGTATATTATTGATTATCTTGTGCTTAAGAAGACTACCTGGTGTGTTTTCTTTTGGCAATTGTCATCATATTTCGTTGACCTGATGGGTACCCATTGGGCAAGGAGTGACAACCCTAGTTTTCAGGTTAGACTTAAGTGGCATGAGGTAGAGGTAAATCAACTTGCGTTGCTGAGTTGACCGAGATTCTACCGAGGAACGTCGAGAGTTAGGTTGAGAGTGGGAATTGTTGTGCATTCGTAGCATTCATGGCATTCATCTCATATATGCCATACACATGCTCATACAATTGAAATTAGAACTTTATTAATTGGAGAATATTATAGATGTCTTAAGTACAACATTTTACATGATGGAATTCCTACCTATACATCAAACCTAAGCCTAATCTTCGAGTCTTCGAGTTGTAGTGAAACACCAAGAGTCGAAGGGGGCATCTTCGGAAATGTTGGCGGCATCCGAGTTCATCGAGTATGTGAACTCGAGACCGTTGGAATTACGCCGTTATTGTAGGAGGTAGAGATTTTTCGAAAACAGCATTTTGAAATATATGTGGTCTCACAGGCACAGTTCTGCCAAGATCCGTAGTTTTAGTTGCGGGGGCAAAATAGTGTCGAGTGAACCTAAATATTTTTTAGTTTTGAAAATAGTTTCGTAAAACAGTTTTGTTTTAAAAATGCCCGAGGGCCACGTGGCTAAGACCCACATCGGACAAATCTATATATGTACATGTATATGGAGAAAATAGGTGAGAGTATGAAAATAGTTTTATTTTATCCATACTACATTGCCTCCATAGTTTTTATTTTGAAAAGAATTAATTTTACAAAACCAAATGTTTAGATAAGCATCAATTCACCGAAAACTCATCCATCAGTACACAATCTTTGGGCCCAAGTAAATGCCTTAGCTCAGAAGTAAAACCAAGCAGCTATGTGGCATAAAGTGCATGAGGCCTAGGTGGCCAAAATATTCACCAAAGAACCTTAGAGGAGGCTCGATAGAAGTAGTACCAAGGCAGCCAAGTAGGACCAGTATCAAACTAGTAGCATTAGTTCTTGTCATCGACCACAAGCAGTAGTTAGCCACTAGACCAAACAGGAGGCAAACTCTAGGAGACGAAGGCCTCAAGAGCAGAAAAACCAGCCAAGCCTTCAGGAGGAGAAGACAACCAGGATCAAAGAGCATCAAGATCAGTTGATGAAGAGGAGCATAGAAGAGAAGGAAGAAGGCCTCAAGTTAAGAAGAAGAAACCAGCAAGCTTAGAAGGCCTAGGTTTATCCTTGTCCAAGCCGAAACAAGGTGAAATTCTCATCCGAGACCAATATAATGTATACGTATACACGCATATGAAGTCAAATAGGGTGGAAGGGACCCTCAGATTATAGAATCGTCACTGGGTTTTCCGTAGGCAGCATATGCAGCATCTGTTCTTATCCTTATACCCTTCTCAAATTCTTTCTCAGTTCAATCATCACAAAAATAGGCAACGACTAGGCAGCAATAGCATGTATCTGTTCTAACCCTTCTCAAGCTTTTCTTAGAAAAACATCATGGTGCATATATCAAAGCAATCACTAGGCAACAAGTGTAGAATCTGTTCTTAGGTCAAGTATAGCTCTATTCTTATTAGTTCTACCAACACATAGACATACACATACATGGAAGAAATAAAGAATAATTAAAATCAAGTAGCATCTGTTCTTTAACAAACCAGATCAGCATGTATATCCATGTATACATAGAAATAAAAAGGAACCTAAGACAAGACAAGTGTAGTTGTTCTTATCGGTTTTAAATACCAATACAAAGTAGCATCAACTCTTGATAAGAGCAGTATCAAATGGTAGCATCATGTCTTGTCAGTGGAAGCTAGAGTTTAGAAGAAAAGAAGTAAAGCTTATATACGACAATTACCAAAATGAGATCATATATAGTAACCTTAATCGAGTTAAGCTATAGAGCATCAGAACCATAGACATGAATTTTGGGTCAATTAGTTAGGAATAGGAAATCACTTATGCACATCATGAATGTTTCACCTAAGACCTCAACCGATTTACAATCAGAGTAATTTCAGCAAACAATAGGATAATCTAATGTTCCATTAGCTTCTAATCAAATCCAATTGTATGAATCATAAATAATCAAACACCACAATCGGGCCGAAATGGTAAAACCCTAGAATCAGAAAAAAAAAGGGGGAATAGAATTGGGAATTGGGGCTCTTACCTGATATGAACGACGGCGGCAACCGCGCCGCGCAACCAGCGAGGAGTGGGCCCAGCGGAGCGCTACCGGTGACAGGCTTCGACACCGGGCCACAAGCCACCTCGGTGTGGAGTACCCGGTTTTAAAACCGGATAAACCCTTGTGTTCACTGTATCGATCCCTGGATCAATAGTCGATACACACAAGTACTTGACAACATTATCATGCCATACATCGTTTATTACAGACATCGACCATACTTGGTCTTTAATTCATACAAACCGGGCCTATTGGCTGAATTAAACAGCAGCGGAATAAAAATGCGGTGGATAGCCCATCAGTATGCCGAACCACAGGCAACAGACTGGGGAGAAACCCTACGCCTCAAAGTCGATGTCGCTATCGCCAGACTGGTATTCCTCCTCTTCGTCTGGCCACATAACAAGCCAGGTGAGTACATTGAATGTACTCGCAAGCACTCCGCCGGGGGGTTTAATACGGATATGAACATGCTCGGAATTTATCAATAACATGGCTCTATCCTAAATTTCATGTTGTGCGAGAAAGTAAGTTTGCATTTGAAATAAATACATAGATGTAAAAGCGATTTTATCAAAAACATTTCGACGCAGCGAGATAAAGTATTTGCTCAAATCTCTCCACCCGTTACAACGGGGAGTTCGATTTTGTGCTTGCTACAACGGCAAAGCACGGTACTTGTCCGGTTCCACTGGGAGACGCTGCTCACCTTGTACTTACGAGGTTCCCAATCGCCCGGTTCCAATTGGAGACGCTGCTCACTCTGTACTTACGGGGGATTCTAGGTTTTGCCCGAGTCCTCGGAAAAACCCTTCTTCACACTTCCCGCTACAGCGGGAACTTGGCAAACTGCCCTGCGAACACGACGGTTCGCGTCCTTAAACCCATAACCCAGAAATCCTTTTTGGGGCTCAGAAAGCCAGACTACTTTAGTGTGGCCCGACCAAGTTCATCCATGACCGCGGACGCGGCTATTCGAATAGTTTTTAACACTCTGCAGAGGTTGTACGGCTTTATCTACACGATTTAGTTCCCCCTGGGCATGCTGCGCACGCATGTGTCCAGAGCTTGTACAACGAGACTCTTTGCCGGTGTGAACTCAGCCATGAACCCGTCAGAAGGACATGTCCCAACCTAGCTCGAGACAGTATCCCTGCTACGAGGAGGTTGGTGTTCCATCTCTGTGGCGAACCAAACCTCGTTACCTACGGGTTTAGCCCTCTTCGGGGTTACCCGCCCCATCTGCACTCTACTAACTGCCCATGCGTTCATGCTAGTCCAGGCCGGTTACTAGATCAAGTCCTTCCCACAAAGGACATGTGGTCGTACGGTAAGACTTGGCCAAACGGCACTTAAGACAGGTCCTTAGGTGATCCGAGAAGGACTCCACACCACTCCCGTAAACGGGCAGCGAGAACCACGACGGGCCTTACCTCGCTCTTTAACATCTCCCTACAACACCCTTCATTACCAACCCGGATCAAAATCTTCTCCCTTTTTAGCTCGGTTCCACAGAACCATTTCCGGTAGAATATCCCAACCCATGTATATCCTACCTTCCATGCACCTCTACAACCGGACGCGACGGTCCGTTTCGATATTCCATCACGAAATATGGGGTGTTGCTTTCCTTTTCCTTTTCGAAAACCTAATTCATCTACTACGGGGCTAAGCATATGTATATATATATCTACACTATCCTAAGTTTCCGATAAGTCTTCGGAACACAGCAGTCCTAAGGCGACAAGGTTTAAGGGATCGGACTAGGGTTTCTTATCATCGGAGGTATCTACTCTACATAAAATAACAGGGATAAAATATAGCATGCATGGTTCGAAAGCAAAATAATATTTCGTAAAACTGGGATTCAACATGATCAAGGGCGGAGGGCTTGCCTGACAGGTCTTGGCTCGGTTCCGGACGCGGGGGTGCTTCGGATTCTTCCTGGCGGACGTACCTCACACCGTCAACTACACGTTCGGAAAATACTTCGAATAAAAACTAAACATCACAAGAACAATTAATAAAGGTAATCATGCATGCATCAAAGTTTTCATAAGGTTTTCAAAATGATTCTAATTGCCCGGGTAATGATTGAATGTGTATAAAAGATGCGTGAACTCCTAGGGTTAGGGTTTTTTGGTTTTTCGACGCCTTTTCATTTTCGAACTATGCAACATGGGGATGGTTACAACTACATGCATGAGTTCTGGTTTCTAACATTTTCTTGAAGAGGTTAACATGATGGAGATAACTAGAGGAACATTTCTATATGCATGAAATGACGATTAGGGTTTTGTAGGGTTTTGAGGGTAAGCACTAGTTCTCTTTGGCTTACGGACTCATGCATCAAATGAACACTATAGCTCCCTGGATATATGAAGAGATTTGGATTTAACCTACTGGACAACTTGGGTTGAGACACCTAATCAACTAAAATCGAAAAGGGTTTAAGGGTATACATGATTGCTTGACTTAGGGTTTCATGGATCAACTATTCTCCTTAAACTTTGAACTAAGCAACATGAATGTATGTGTATGCAACTTGAGCAAAGCTCTAAAATGTTCATGTTTACATGCTGGAACTACCTAGAACTGAACACATATTCAAAAAGGAATTTAAAAAAACAGATTTGAATTTGAAAGGGCTACTGAACTGGGGTTGTACAGAGAGGAATATTGGGATTCTTGGAAAATGGTCTATATGAAAAAGATAGGAAATGGAATTTGGAGGAACTTTGTTTTTGGGAGTTTTCAGAGAATCGGCCGTTAAGGTGGTGAACCGGCTGGACCAGAGAGGGGTACTGGTTTAGATAAAAACCGGCTGGCTTATATTGACTGGGGGTGACGTCGAAGGCGCAAAGCATGGCTCCGCCTCCACTTAACCTGACAAGGGGCCCGGTTGGCGGGTCAGGCCCACTGGCGGAGACTGGAGAGGGGGCGTACCGCTTCGGGACTGTGGGTCCTACCGGTCAGAACAGAGGAGGGCGAGGGCGCGCACGGGAAAGATTTCCGGCGAGAAATCAGGGTTCCGACGAGGCTCCGGTGAAAAAGGCGGCGAGCAATTGCGGCGGTTTTAGGAGGAATTAGGGAGAGCAGTCGATACCTTCGGGATCAGGGGGAAGAGATGAATCCATTTTTGTGGTTAATGAGTTCGAGCGGGTGCTGGAGGCAAGGTTGCGTCGGGGGTCCAGAACAGAGGGCGGAGAGGCGTCGGTGGACGGGAAGCTCCGGCGTTCTCTAGCTGCAGAGAAAACGATGGGGAGTTAGGGGAAGTTCCAGTGGCTCAAGGAAGGGGAAGGGAGGAAGAATCCTTCACTGGAGGCAGTTCAATCTTGCTCGGGAGCGACGGCGACTACTGGCGGTCGTGAGAGGTAGAAGAAGAATTGAGGCTGCTCAAAGAAAAGGGGGGGGGGAATGGTGGAACTCCAGAGAAGGGAGATGGAGATGGGTGCAGAGTTTGAGGTGCTCCCATGGCCTTTAAGTAGGCGGTCCGCGTAGCAGGAGGGTAATGGCTGCGGGCCTTGCCTGAGCACGGCGGTGAGGGGGAGCAGAGCCCGGTCAAAGCTGCGCAGTGCTCGTGGTCGGCCGGAGGGGTGCTGAGGCGCGCTGGTGAGCAGTGGCAGTGGCGTCTGGGACTAAAGTCCACGGGTGGCAGGGCGATGCCACGGGTTGGCATGGACCCGGCGCGGTGTGCGCGTCCAGAGCAGTCCAGAGCATGTCCTGGTCGGCATGGGCATGCTCTGGCTAGTGTTGGGGTGCCGGCATGATGCCTGAGCAAGTCAATTGAGCTGACAAGGTTAGAGAGAGGGAAAGACGGCAAGGGTTGACGTGCATTCATGTTGGCAATGCTTGCCTCTGCCTTGCCATTGCCGGCATGAGTAGACACTAGGGTTGAACACTGGAGTAGAGGACTTGCTGTGTGAGGATAAGCAGTGGAAAGAGTTATTAGGGCATGGTAAAGGAGTTAGAGGCAGGAGCAAGGAGGAGTGGCGCGCAGGTGAGGCAGTGGCATGCGACGGTGGACTTTGGCAGTGGGGGCAAGGGGAGTGCTAGGGCGGCATGGCATGCCTGCCATTGTCAAACTAGCTAGAGAGAAAGTTTCTAAGCTGGACACTGAGCTGAGATGACTAGAGGGAAAAGAAAACAGCAAGGTTGGCCACGAAATCAAGTGATGGCTGCTGCCTTTGTCTTGCCAATGTTGGCATGAGTGGACGTTGGGGTTGAAGGCTGTTGATTTGGACCTTGCACTGAGGTGGGCAGTGGGTATTATATGTGCTGAGCTGAGGCAGAGATGTGGGCAGGATTTGGAGCAAGGTGGTTGGGGGATGGAGCTGAATTGATGAAGGTAAGTGTAAAGGGGCCAGGTGTTTGATGTGTGCCATGGTCGAAATTTACACTGGACTATCCCATGTTTTTACATATTTGGAGTCAGGGTACTGAGGTGAGCTAGGTGTAATTTCTGTGGAATTTTCTGAGATAGCAATGGAGGGGTTGTAGTTCAAATGGGGAATTTGATCATATTGGAATTTTGAATGTAGTTCAAAAATTTTGAACTGGACTTCCAATTTTTATTTTATAACTTGGTGAAGAATATACTCAAGAAGCTACTGGAGTTTTTCTAGACATTTTGGAGGAATTAAAGTGCATGCGATAACACTTTTAGATTTTCTAATAGGGAGAAAACCTAATTAGGATTTGGGACGACAAGAGGGATTTTAGGGTTTCGGATGACGGCAAGACTGTGGTAGGGTGTGGGGATGGTTAGGGATTATCCCCGGAGGGTCGGGAGCAACTGTCGGCGGTTTGCCACGTAGTGTTAGGGTTTGGGCATAAATGGCGCATGCGGGTCTGACTTAGGGTTTAGGGTTATGCACCTGCGATGGTCCTTCATATAGTGGAGATTGCCAAGCGGATTAGGGAGTTCTGGAGATTTATTTTGAGGAGAGAGAAAAGGTGGCAAGGTGCTTGTGCATGCACTGCTGGAGATTTTTTAGCGTATATGTGGACAGCTGGGAGGATAGAAGTAGGGGAAACACTGTGAAGGCATAGGATGTGGACTAGCACGGTAGACGGTAAAGATGTAATGGTTATCTGGTAATAGGATAAAAGAATCAGATATTTTATGCTCTGGTAACATGGTAGAAGGATAGTTTGCAGCTTGGTGATATGGTAAAAGGGGTGAATAGGAATTAGATATTTTGTTGACATGGTAACACGGTGAAAAGGGTCATAACCATGGTAACGTAATATTTAGGGTTTTACCGTGCAGACGGTAACAAGGTGACATGCGGGGTAAGGGTGTAGAAAAGGGGTGTATATGTATATATACGGAGATGTGTATATATACTCAGGTGATGGGTATGGTAATGTAACCGGAGATATTTTCTTGCTCAGATGGTAAAAAGGATTTTACCGAGAAAAGGGGTTTAGGGGTTAGAGTGTATGTGCCCATATACACTAGATTATTTTGGCATATACGTGGTTGGTATGTGGGTGGCGTGGACATGCGACGACAGGTGAGCTGTGGTTAGGTTCAAGTCACCGATACGCACGCATATGTATATACATGCATAAGGTTCGAGAGGGGAAAGAACAGGGTGAGCCGAAGATTAGGGTTTGCGTATGTGCGGATACACAAATGCAGTATATGTTTGCACATATTCGCGATATGACATGGTGAAGTTGGTGGCAGAAGACTTGGGCTACCGAGGTTGGTGGAAGTTCTGCTGCGGTGGAGAAAACGGTCAGACGGGCTGCCGTGGCAGAGATTTGTTTGCCGTGGCAAGGATTTTCTTGCCGTGGCAAAGCTTTTGGAAGAAAAAGGGAATAGACGGGGGTGTCTTTGTGCCGGATTTCAGGCATGGTTAGGGACAGAATGCCGAGCAGGGTTTCGTATCCCTTGCCGGATGGAGTTCCGACAAGGTCGAGGCCAAGGGGGAACAGAGATGGAGATGAGGGACTCTGGTTGGCTCACACTAGGGTTTTGGCAGAACAGATCTCAACCTGATGCATTGCTAATTGGCATTATTAGCAAAAAGTTTTTGTTGACCCTGATTTTCAGGTTTCGGAAAATTGGGGTGTTACACTCGGGTAGCACGGCGAGGGCGACCAAGGGGAGGCAAGCTTGGCGGCGGGGCACCGATGAGGCGATGGCGCTTGGGTGGCTCCAAGTGGGCGGAGGCGACGCCGAACCAAGAGGCGGAGGCGACGCCGAACCAAGAGGCGGAGGCAAAGGGAGCGACCGAGGTGACCGAGGCATGTGACGGGGCACCTGCCCGAGGCGGCGGCGACGTGTACTAGGAGGCGGAGAGAGCAGGGGAGAGACCGGCATGAAAGGGAGGCTGCGGGGAGCGGCGGAGGAAATCAAGAGCCGAGGCACCGGCGGTGACATTTGAAAGGTGGCGGCGCATCCTAGAGGAGCCGAGAGGATGAGGGAGACGGGAAGAAGAGAGAGTGAGGTATGAGAATTAGACACCGAGTGGGCCTAATGGGCCGGTCGGAAGGCTAGTTAAAAGAAGAAGAAGAAGAAGAAGAAGTATAAAGTGAATAAGTAAATTTTCACTGTTTTCTTTAAAACAGAAATGAAAGGAAAAAAATATGTATATAATAGTAGATATATATATGTGTAGATTAGAGAGTGAATTAAAAATTGAAGCAAATTGTTTAACTTAAATAATTTCTTCTTCTTAGAAAAGAATTTAAGATTATCTAAACTATAAATTATTCTAAATTGAGTAATATGTATTATTCTCTAAAAGAGGTTGAATCCTAAGTTAATTTTCTTAAGATCTTAACTAATTTCTTAAATTAATGTCAATGGATTAAATAGAAATGTTAAATTTTGAGTAAAGTAATCAAAGATTAAATTGGTTAATGTTATCATGTGAAAAATTAACATGAGATTTAAAATATCTAACGCTCGGGTTATTCTTAGAAAATTCTAAATCTTTAAGAGGATATTCAAAAGGTTTAAGCTTAAAATCCTTGATGATAATTTTAATATACGCATCATCTCATGCATATAACACCGTGGTCATTGCATTCACTTTGAGATTTTGCTGGATTAGTCATTATCAGACTATACTATTTTTCTTTCTTCAGAAACCGGAGTTCAGCTAGCAGACCAGTCGAACTCCATTACCTATTCGTTACTAGACAAGTCCAGTTTATTGTTCATATCTATTGAGAACGTTTTACAAAATTTCCTTCTCGTCTATAACATGCACAAAATAAAAGTCTATTTTCTAAAGATAAATCAATTGTTGTTTTATTTGATTGCTGGTTTTTGGGTGTGATCATGGTGGGTGATAAAATTTTAGAAAGGTGCCAGAGGCACATTGGAAGGAGGATTTCATCACACGGGTTTGTTCATATAAGGTTAAAGCAACAAATGATCGATTGTGCTTAAGCGCCGTAGTGATCGCGCATACCACATACCTTGTATGAACGAGGCTGAGCCAAAATACCTTTACCATAGGTCATACTCCCCCGGGAAAGGAAGACCTCAATAGTTGGATCTGGAGTATCAACCGTTGGGAAGGTGGTGTTAGCCGTTGGCTAACCACGATGCGTTGGATCTATAGTATCAACGTGAGATTGATAGTGTCTGACCTGTTGTGCGGGACTATGACGCGGGGTATGACTGAGCGGGCGGTGAAACGGCTCTGTGACTTTACGGTCTGGAAGTGTGACTTAGTCACTCTATATTCCTGGTTGAAATTGCGAACGCTGCGGAAAGGGATCCATCGGGGATCCTAGTAGCCTGTAAGGCATGAGATCATAGTCTCTTAAAGTAAAACTTGACTATCTTATCTTACAAAATTTGCATTGCTTTTGGAGAGCATTGCTGTTCTCAGTAGATAGTGCATTAAATACCTCTTTGTTATTCCTGGACTTGTTGAGTACCTTTTGTACTCATCCCTTTACTCTAATTCCTTTGATTACACTGTGATCCGACGGCGGAGACGGAGGTGGTGTACGTCGAAGTCGAAGATGAAGTCCCTGAAGAGCAGACACCGTTGAAGGAAGACGAGAGCATCGACTACTACATCGAGTACTGAGATGAGAACACCACCGAGTAGAAGAGTAGGTCGTGATAGTCGAGAGTTGTAGATAAGGCTTTTGCTATAACCAAGTGATAACGGTTTTAAATCCCCCATACTTTTGAGAATAAATTTGTAAGACTTTATATTTGTTCTTCAAGTTTATAAATTAAATTTGTAATATATGGACCGCTGCAATGTTTCTGATGTGCTACTCTGTACGATATATTGTGGATGAGAAGACACTTTGTCTATAATATGCCAAAGACCAACATATTATCCAAGAGGGTAGTATGTGGGTTGCCGTACAAGGGTACTAAAGGATCAAGATGTCGCCCTAGAGGAAAGGGGTGAATAGGCGACTAACCAATTTTAATCAACTTTTAGAGATTCTTGCAATAGATGCGGAAATTAAAGTTTGACTAGATAGCAAGAATAGCAAGTACTAGAGATGAGAGCAAGTATATTAGCCAGATCAATATAAGCAATATGAGCAAGCCTTGCAAAGTAAATACGGTAAGTAAATGACCAAGGGGACAAGTGATTTGATGTCGAAGTTCGGATCCTTGAGAGGATCCTACATCTCCGTTTGGGAAGCTTGATCACACATGATCGAGAGCCGGCTTTCTTTCAAGTCTTTATCCCTCAAGTACGCTCTTGCGTCTCTTCCCCTTTCTCTTGGTGATTCTTTCCTTTCGGAGGTGAATCCCGACCTCCACAAACTTCCCACGGCTCACCACACGAATTGGTAGCTCGTGAGCGACTCCTAACCTTCTAGGAGTCCTCAACCTCCAAGAGTAACAAGCACGATAAAGTTACAAGGAGGTGAACCTAGTGCTCAAAGAAATCTTGCTCTTTTTCCACTCAAATCTTCAAATCTCACTTCTTTTCTTTTCTCTCACAAAGGGTGGCTTGAGTTGCTTGAGAGATGAGAGGTGAGAGCTGGAGATGCTATATATAGCATCACCCAAAAACTAGCCATTTGAACCCTGAAAACACCCACATCGGACGTTCCGATCCCAACATCAGAACCTCCGATGTGTTCAAACAAACGCCTATATTCCCCCAATCCAACACTGCTAAAAGCCATATCGGAACTTCCGATATACCCGGAGGAAAAACATAGAGGCACTTCGGACCTTCCGAGATCACCGGAACTTTCGGTGATCACATCAGAAGTTCCCGTTTTTCCAAAACGATTAAAATGTAGGTTGAATCGGAACTTCTGGCCAGATCGGAACTTCTGATCACAGAACCGGAACTTCTTAAACATAGTGATTCCGAAGCCGACGTATTTTCTTCACTTTTAGGGGTCACCAATGTCCGTTGATTCTTTTCTTAGGGACTAACCTCTGTTCATAAACTTATTAAATATGTTAGTCTCTTAACCGTTTGTCGGCAATCATCAAAACCCGATTAAAAGGTCTAGATGTATTTTCAAGTACCCATTAGGTTCAGGCATAGCTATGGTTCTAGATCCGTCGGTTTTTCCGTGAGCAGATCATAGGCACGCCTGTGGGTCCGGGTAAATCTACTCAGAGTCGGCGCGCCGTGCGATGGCGCGATGGACGCTGGGGACATCCAGAAGGTGGTGAACATGCGGCGGGATAGTGGGCCCTGTGGCAGCGCAAGGACGACGTACTGTTCTTGCGCTCATCGCGGTGGGAGGCTGACGCGGAGGACAACGAGGATGCGCTGCGCTGGGCCAAGCTCAAGAAGCTGCCCACCTTCGACCGCGTCCCCCGCGCCGTCCTCCCGCTTGTTGACCAGAGCAAGGCCTAGGGTGGTGCTACCAAGGGCGGTCATTGACGTGCTCGGCCTTGCTCCGGGTGAGCGTCGCGCGCTGCTCGAGCGGCTCGTGCGCGACGCCGAGGAGGGCCTCGCTCCGGGCGAGCGTCGCAAGCTGCTTGAGCGGCTCGTGGGCGACGCCGAGGAGGACAACGAGCGGTTGCTGCTCAAGCTCAAGGACCGCATCGATCGACCGGTATGTGCCGCGCGCCGCGCCCATGGTTGCCTTTGCCCTGCACATGGATCACTCACTTCCACGGTGCTCCTATCCAAAGTTCTGGCATGTGGATTACTAGGAAATGATGCATCCTAGTTCTAAAATTCCAATCAAATTATAATTTAAATTAGAAATTATTAATCAAAAATTTAACTTCAGTGATCATAAGATTGGAGGAGAAGATTGATAAATAATTTCTAAAATCATTGGAAAGAAAATTCGATAGTTTCGTCTACAATCCATGCTTAAAGATGGAAGACAGCATGTTGCGTCCTACCAATGCACTTTGCAGATTTCAGTAGGATTCATTTTTTTTCACTCTAAAGCATTTTTGGCATGGAAAACATAACTATCAACTATTGACTTCTAAAGGAGGAACAAGGCATTAATAGAGGAACTGAGCAAACCACCACCGGGTTCAAGTGACCTCTCTTTCCCTACCCAGTACTCGTAGTCATTCTTCACGCAATGCATGGGTTGTCTTTGGAAGCAGAACCTGTCATACTGGAGGAACCCTCCTTAGACCATGTACAATGCAGGTGCTTAGACAGGTGCCTCAGGAAAAAAATCTAGTTTTTTTGTGAGAGGTGCTTAGACAGGTGCTTAGAAAGGGCGACAGAAGCAAAGTTAAGCACCCGGTGCTAGGCTGGTGCTTAGGGTGACACAAGTGACAGGTGCTTCAACCAGTGCCTAGCAAATAGTACTCCAAGAAGCACAAATAGTACTCCACACAATGCAGCGCTGCATTGGAGACAACAGGTGCTAGAGTAGGTGCTACACGAATATTAAAGCAACTTAAGCACCCATATGAAGCACTCTGCATTGTAAGTCACATATTTTTTTGAGACGCCACGCTACTCTCTCTCTTTAAGCACCGGGCTATAAGCACCCTGCATTGTACATGGCTTTACAATGCTATTAGGTTTTTTTTTCACTACCGTCATAGCTCTCCTCTTCGGCACCATATTTTCGGACCTTGGTGGGAAAATGTAAGCGCTGCCACATTGTAAATATCAAGCAGACTGTGCCACCTTCAGTATGTCACACATGTTTGACTTCTTTGATGTAGGGAGAAGTTGAAAGACTTGTCGAACGCCATGGGGTCGATGTATGCCGCGTTTGTCGGCGTTCTGAACTCTACTTCAGTTCAGCCTGTGGTGGCCGTGGAGAGGACAGTCTTCTACCGTGAAAGAGCTGCCGGCATGTACTCTGCTTGCCCATATGCATTTGGACAGGTGAGTGGTTCTCCTATCAATTCCACACACCCTTTGTGATCTAGGTTGTTTTACATCCTCTAATCTTGAGAGACCACATATACTGCTCAACTTCTCTCTTGCAGGTTGTCATTGAACTCCCGTACACGTTGGTTCAGGCAAGCATATATGGGGCCGTAGTGTACGCAATGATCAGGTTCGAGTGGACGGCTGCCAAAAAAATTTGGTACCTCTTCTTCATGTACTTCACGCTGCTCTACTTCACATTCTACGGCATGATGGCCATCGGCCTGACCCCGAACTACCACATCGCCTCAATTGTGTCATCGGCTTTCTATGCCATCTGGAATCTCTTCTCAGGGTTCATCATCCCCCGCCCAGTAAGTGTGCCATCCTCGTAACCTCAGAGCGTGGTCAGCGTCTACTTCTGTTTCAGCAAGTTCCAATCTGGTGGAGATGGTACTGCTGGATATGCCCCGTCGCGTGGACGCTGTACGGGCTGGTCGCCTCTCAGTTTGGCCATATCATGACACCTATGAGTAACGGCATGCCCGTGAAAGTCTTCATAGAATACTAGTACGACTTCAAGCACAGCATGTTGTGGTGGTGGCCACGGTGGTCGTGGCATTCGCGGTGCTGTTTGCCTTCTTGTTCGACTTTGCGATCATGAAACTCAACTTCCACAAGAGATGATGACATCACATGGCCGAAAAAATTTCATCCATTGGATTACAAATACATGTGAATCTGTTTCATGTCAATTAAACAAATGAATTGTTTGTCTTTGTGATGACCTTGTAAATCATAGAGGTTTCCCCTATTTTTTCGTAAGGTTGTATAGTGTTGTTGTAACGAGTGGAATTCTTTCAGATTTTTTGAAACATAAATATGTGATTTTCAAAATTTTAAAATAATGGGTGCATGTGCCCCCATGGTCACCTTGGCACTTCCCTGTTGGAGTGAGGATTTTGTGCACCTAGGGGCATTTGCACCCATTTGGCTTTCCCCGATTTTTTAAAATCACATATAAGTTTCAAAAAAATCTGAAAAAAATTCATACCGGTTTAAGATGGACTAAAGTATACACAGGTAAATTTTTGTAAAATAATATGCCCATTTCTGACCTGTGTAAAAAAAAATGTGTACTGTTCACGATTGTGTACTGTTTACGACTGTTCATGACCCCTAATGTGTTTTCTTTTCTTTTTTTACACAGGTCACAAATGGGTATATTATTTTACAAAAATTTAACTATACATACCTCACTTCATGATATACATGTATGAATTCTTTCAGATTTTTTCGAAACATAAATATGTGGTTTTCAAAATTTTGAAATAATGGGTACATGTGCCCCATGGTCACCTTGGCACTTCCCTGTCGTAATGGGATATTCAAGGACACCCTGGTGAACTTTCATGTCAGAAGAAGCTCAATGACTTTGTACTGTTCATCAGTATTGCCCGAGCCGAGCCGCCTACTGCCAATCACTAATCGCCCCTGAGGCCGTAACTATCATCTCTGTGCCGCACGCATCTTGATTACTTCTCCCATGTCTGGCCGTTCGCGTCAGCGCCAGCCGTGTCTCTCCCAACGTTGGCACCTGTCCGCTTTGTTTTGGCGCCGTGGCCGCGCCGTGCCTTTTGCAAGTTCGCCCGGCCGCACCGTGTTGAACTCTAGAAGACACGAGCTGAACTAGGCAATGTCAACAGTGGAGCTTAGGTCCCCTTCTTTTCAGCTTAGGCTTATGCATAAGCTGACTCAGGCTTAATTGTCCACAGAAGCTCCAGTGAGAGAAAGCCTCAATTCCCTTCTTTTCAGCTTCTGAGATACGAGCTTATTTCTTGTGATGAACTGCGTAATGTCTATAATACCCCTAGAATTGTATATGCTCTATTTAATGGTTAGTGTCATTCTATTGAACCGTTTTAACATACAATTGATAATTATCATTCTTTTCAAATGTCTTCCCTTTTTCTCAAGTTTCAATAAATCAAATATACGTTCCATTTTTCTCTTCCATTGTATACGATGCATACTTTTTGGATCATACAGCTCTTAACTACACTTGATTGTTTTTTCATATTTTCCTCTCAGGGTCTTTTTTCCATATTTTCCATACAATGCATACTTCAAATTCCAACTTCAAATGCAAAATGTGTTAGAACAAACTATCTTAGTATCTCTGTTAATTAATCTATCATATATATCTCATCATGCATACATGAATTAAACAAATGCCAAAAAAATTCCTTTGCACCTCATGGGGCTTCGGCCGGTGGAAGAAGAGCTCGGGTGGCCAGTCGGTCGACGACGATGGTCGAGGAGGAGAGGGCGCTCGGGGAGACCAGACCAGGCGGGAGAGGGGGCTCGAGTGGTGGCAGACGACGGTGCGAGCGATGGCAGACGGTGGTGGAAGACGGCGCTTGGACCGATGGAGCTCGGTGGCAGGGGAGGAGGAGGGAGCTGGGGCTGGTGGAGCTGGGGCCGGTGGAGCTCAGTGGCACTCCGGATCTGGACGGGGTGGCGGCACGAGCAGATGGGGGCGCTCGAGCGCGGCCACGGGGAGGGAGGATGGCGGCGGGGGCAGGGCAGGACGAGAGCAGGGGCTATAGCGGCGAGGGAGGCGAGCGGATGGGGGAGGCCCGGCGGGATCTCCGGCAGATCTGGGAGGCGGAGCCGGCTGGGGGGGTGGGCAGTTGCGGCGGTAGGGAAGGACGGGAACAGCCGGGCGGCGGGGGCGGGCTAGGAAGGACGGGAGCAACCGGGCCATGGGCGGGGGGAGCGCCGGCGGCTTGGGAGAGAGATGTTGAGGGCAATGGGGGTGCGGGCTCGAGACTGGGGTGGGGTGGGGAGGAACGCGGTGGCATTGCGTGTAATTTTTTGATCAACTTAGAGGGCAAAGTCAAAATGCGTTGGATGAGAAGCTCGGGAAGCTACCTCTCCGCAGCTTCCTGCTAGCTACGGGAATTCGAGTAGACTTAACTCCACCACAACTCTTTCTTTTCAGCTTATAGTTTTTTGGGGCCATAAGCCAACCAAGAAGTTGAAAAGAAGAGGGTCTTAACTGAACTTTGAAGGGATGTCCTGTGAACCGGACTGGTGTCCAGAATCAATTTGGTAAGCACTGTCGCGGTCAAATTGGTGGGATAAATTGTCTCTATTAAATTGGTTGATCTGATGTAATGGAAAAGCAACCAAGTAGACTGTCAATTAAAATCACAAAAAGAAAAGAAATGTCAATTATCATAGTTGTCTTTGATTTACACTTACCCCAATCCCGATAGAAATTCAAAGAGGCGAACCCGAAGGATTTGACACGCTATCCCGGCTACAAATTGTGTGTGCTCGGTGCCTTGGTGCATGTGAGTTGACATTCATTACGAGGAACTCGGGGGTACAGAGCTACTGGTAGTAGTTTCATTCAACTGCAACTATGGACATTTCCAAAAAGATAAAAACTTCGGCACATGCTTGGTCAGCACGAACACTACGTGCCCTGTTCAATCCCGTTCTTTCTTCCAAATCGCATGATGGACTAGGTATGTCCATGCTTGTAACTTTGTTTCCTCGTGGAAACTTTATTCTGCACATGACTGGAAACATCGGAGGAGAATACATCTAGGCATTCGCAAGATAAACAGTGTAAGAGTCGGAGAAAAGTCACAACACAAGTACATGTCACCAAAGTAGGAAGTTTTGGCACATTTGGCCCGCATTGGCACGCTTTTGGCACAAATGGCCCGGCTGAAATCGTAATGACAAAAGTGTCACCGTGATGGCTTAGACATGTGACGTGTGCCACCTATCACGGCCCAGGCCTATGATGACACGTTTCGTGCCCAGTAGACGTGACATGAAGTGGGCTCCACCCTAGCACGCGCGACAGGCCACGTCTCGCGGTGGTGGGTTGAGATTGGCTGCTGCCACGTCTTCAGGCCACGACGGGCCCCGTTTTCACGTTGGGCGAGCCGCGTGCCAGGCCTATCGAGCCGGAAGGCTGCAACAGGGCTTACTGTCACGTCGTGCTTGTGACTTGCTAGACGATGGAGCTGCGTGGCCGGGCCTATCACGCCTGCAGGCCGCGATAGAGCCGCGTGCCCAGCCTGTCAGCAGCGGGTGAATGGATCGGTGGGCCTCGTCGGTGTCCCTTGCGCACAAACCGTTGAAGCTGTCGCGGGTAGTGACCGCGATAGGTGCTGGTCCTGCCCTTTTTAACCCCCTCGGTTCAGCTCTTCCGCGCGTGCCGTCCTCCCCCATCGCTCTCTTCCTCCCTCTCTCACTGCGTTGCTCCTTCCTTGCAGAGAACAAAGAAGAGAAACAAGGCATTTTTGGGGAAAGATTAGCGGCTTTTGGAGGAAAAATCAAAAGATGCAATAGTTCAAGAAATTGTTATTAAGCTAAGATCTGCAAGAAATGGTAATTTTCATTGACATGCGAGTTGTCCATTAGTCTAAAATTAGGTGAATGACTTCGTTTAGCACACTAAAAATATACTTCGTTTAGCATGCACTGATAATGTACTTCGTCGACATGCATTGAAATTAGGTAGATGGACATGAGAAAAATTAGTTAGTATAATTCGTTTTGCAATTACATGCACTGAAAATGTACTTAGCTTGTTGTCATAGAAAAAAGAAAACTGTAATATATATTAGCATGATATTAATTAGCCATTGTCAAGAATTAAAAATCATATGAAAAGTTGAAATAATACTTGCTTTTTTTTCATTATGTAGAAATTTTCTTGTACATGCAATGTTTGTTTGTTAGGTAGGAATTTTAATGGTTTAGTTACTTAATAATTAGCATAATGTATATAGCTACAGTGTTATGAAATTGTTTAAGGATAACGACAAAAATAATTATTTGTAAGGATAATGTAGAAAAAGATTTAAAAATTTATTGATTAAAGAAATTAAAACGATTTACATAATGCTGATAGAGGATAGCATTAGTTGAGTTGTGATATCGATTAGTAAAATTTATTTGTTAGTTAATATTAGTGATGTCATGTGGATATTATTAGTTGCAGTAAGGAGGTTAAAAATTTGACATGCAAATAATTAATTATTGTACTTTGCTTTGCAAATAAATAATTTTACATGCACTGATAATGTTGTAGATAAATTGTCATTAGGTTGTTGTAGTATAAAAATGTTAATTTATATTATATCATGTTGATTAGCCATATTTAAGAATATTGATTTTGTAAAAATAATGGATACCATTAGTTGTGATATTGATTAGTAAATATATTTCTTAGATAATATTAATGTGTCATATGGATAGTATTAGTTGTGGTATGGAGATTAAGATTTTGACATGCAAATAATTAATTAGTGTACTTTGTTTACAAATAATAAATTTACATGCACTAATAATGTTGTAGATGAATTGTCATTAGGTTGTTGTAGTATAGAAAACCTAATTTATATTACCTGGTGTTAATTAGCCATATTTAAGAATATTTATTTTGTAAAAATAATAGATACCACTAGTTGTGATATGGATTAGTAAAATTTATTTGTTAATTAATATTAATGATGTCATATGGATAGTATTAGTTCTGATATGCAGATTAAAAATTTGACATCAAATAATTAATTAGTGTACTTCATTTTGGAATTAAGTAATTTTACATGCAGTGATAATTATGGCTCGTTAGCTAGAAATGTTAACGGAAACATAATGTTGATATGCATGATGTAAAGAAACATTGATATGACCAAGGGTTGAAGCCCGGAGTTTTGGACTATATTTGTATATTTTGGAATGTCATAGTTGACTCAGGCAACCATTTAAGCGTCATCCTGAAAATACTCGCCGAGGGAGGGTTCACCCATTCCTAAGCATGCGATAATAACTATAAATGAGTACAAATGTACTCACAATTCTTAGTAGTGCTTGACATGAAAAATAGCATGAAATCAGCATGTATCAGAGCAGAAATCTTAGTAAACATCTGAGTAGGGGTATCCGCATTACGACAACAGGTCGATAATGAGGCCTAAGCATCAATTCCATAATAACATCACAATTTAGAACTCAACAATACATGATATGACCCAATAGATCAACATCATTAATTAACAGATTCGTGATATGACCCAGCAGATCAACATCAGTATTTAGCAAACTCATGATATGACCCATCAGATCAACATTAACCATTTTAATCAAAGAGACATTGGTTGCTCGACAGCCCCACAAGTGCTCTCATGGTCCCTCACATGGGGACAGCTAGTCCACATTGAGCGGTTGCCAACCGGATGACACATGTGGTCTTCTCACGACCAATACTCACGGCTTATCAAGGAGCATCACGCAAGGATTGCCACTGTAAGCTCCAATTACACTCGACATAGAGCTCGAGCTACACCAACAATGTTATAGCCTGTCCCACGACCATGCTCTCATGTCTCTGATTCCACTTATTAATGGTTCAAGTTGATTAAACATCAAGTTAAACCTTAACATGATCATGATAGCCAAACATCCAATCAAGACATAATAGTTCATAAGCAAGACATAAAGTAATAGCAAAAGTAAAGATGGCATGGCGATGTCACAAGCTCAGCTTGCCTAGGTTGGAGTATTCTTCCGGTTCCTGCTGAGATTCAGAATATTGCGGCTCCACTCCTTCGTCGCTGGATTCTATCCCAATGCAAAACTGATGACAAAAGAAGGGAACAACAAAATCAATGCTAATTCATGATGAAATGAGATGAAATGTGTAGGACATGTAATTCAATGGATGGCATATTGAATTTGAAGATTTTGTAATTGGTTTCATATTGTTTGGAATTACAGATTAAAAGATATAAATTTTTAGGCGCAAACAACCAATTTAAGCACTTCTTGAACAATTTGTTTAATTTGAAATTTTCCTAGATAGTAACATGCTTGGAATTATATATAGTTGATATTGTATTGCTTGCAGGTTATGCTCACAAGGTTTCATAACTTTTGGATCAAGGATTAATTTATTATGAATTATAGTAGGTGTGAGGCAATTTAAATAATTCAAAATTTACCAGTAATAGAAAGTGGTCGAAAATATTTTTGATGGATAGTACATGTTGTCCTGAGAATTTTACAAGTTTTGATCATATTTAAACATTTTTGTCTTTTCCTCTGTAAAGAAATTAACCAAAATCCTTTTCCTACTCAGCCTAATTCTAGCTGTAGTCAATGATCAGTGGGGCCATGTGACGGGGAGGTCCACAGGTAGGGGCGGCCTTTGGGCCAGGCACTAAGTCTGGCAGGCCGATCAGACCGGGCCTAGGTCGGTCAGACTGGAGGCAGCGGCCTGGTTAGCCGATCAGACCGGCTAACCTGAGGCTTGAGCTCGCCGGCAGCTTACCGGTGTTGCATGCGGCCGGGGGGGCTCAGGGTCGGGCACTAAGGCAGTGAAGAAGGAGTAAGGTAGAAGGTTGAGCTCACTGTGGCTGTTGGGTTGGGGAGGACGGAGCGGAGGAAGCGGAGGATGGCCGGCGGTTGGAGGAGATGGTGCCGAAGCTTGGGAAGAAAGGGGGCGGAGCGGTGTGGAAGGGGTCGGAGGGGTGGCGGTGACAGTCGTCGGAGCTCCTTTTGTCGCTGGTGAGGTCACCAGTGTCCTCGGACGGCTTCGCGGGGCTTCCAGGTGCGCTCTCGACGGCTATGGGGACGGCGGTGTTTGGTTGGCCGTCGGGGAAGCAATGCCGCATGTGAAGGGGAAATGAGGGGGGGTTAGATGCAGGGAGGAAGGCAGCGCGCTGCTCTTGGAGGTGCATTGGGGGGTGAGGGACTCACCAGGAGGGAGGACGGCTGGTCGTGTACGAAGGGGTCTGGCATGGAGAGCTCTGAGGCGGATCTAGGGTTGGCGGCGGGGTTTCCCAAAGCGAGAAAATGGAGGAGGAGCAAAAAGGGGTAAAGGGAGGGGGCCAGGCAACTTTAAAGGGAGCGATAGCCAGTCGGGACGGAGCTCCTGACGCGGTTGGAGCCACCGTGTCCCCAGCCGGTGCTGGAGACGTGGCAGGTGGGGCCTAGCAGGTGGGTCCCGCTGACAGGCCGGAGGGGAGAAGGCGGCACCGCGCACGGGGGTGCCTCCACATGGAGAAGGCAAAAATGGGAGAAAGGAGAAGGCAGCCGCAGTTGGGTGTGCTGGCGCGGTTGCTGGGCCGAGAGCCTAAGGAGCCTGAAAATCTTTTATTTTATTTTACTTTTCTCTTTTCATTTCTCGCTAGGTGTTTGACCCATTGAAGGTCCAAACGTTTTTATAAAAAGTCAGAAAACTTCAAGGAAGCTTTATAATATATATTTGAGCTGCTATAAGATTTTCAAATCAAACTAAAATGTTTTTAGTTAAATTTCATCAAAATATTCAAATTTGCCAAATTGGGTTTGAATTTAGCTAGGTGATCTAGACTGCTAAAAATTATGGAATTTCTATTGGAGATGCATATAACCTTATAAAGTTTAGATATGAAATTCATAACATTATATGGAAAAGAACACCATAAAATATCATGTCTATAGTTTCTGCCATTTTAGCAATTTGGATGGTTTTTTCTTGATTCAAAATAGATCTTGTTCAAATATTGGTAGTTTCTCCTAGATTGCAGCCCAAGGGATGTCAGGGACCTGTCAGGTTGTTACCTAGGGTTTTGGTTGAACTATGGTGTGCAAAGTTTAGTGATTATAGTTCCTTAGTTTAATTTGAGAAGAAGTTGGAGGATTATACAAACTAGGGTTTATGTCATGCATGAGTGCAAGTGAGTAACATGACTTCATGCTTAGATGCTCACAAAGTTCATTTTACACAAAGGGGAAGTTACAGTATCCGTATACAATACACAAAGACTTGAGCAATATATGCCTCGAAGAGGGACTCTAGGAGAATAAGGAAACTACCCACAGGTGTCTGGGACTCCTTAAACAAGGAAGTCAATCCCGACATTTAAGGATGATAGGAGTCCTACTCAGAGACGAGTCCGTACCCAGTACGGCATACCTCTATAAAAGGGCTCCAGGACCTTGCAAAGAGGAGAAGCTTAATCAGATCTAAGATCAGAGATCACACAAGCCTAATTAGAAGCCTTGATACAATCCAAAAGCTAGCCGGAAGACCTCTAAGCAAGTAGAAGGGAAGACACACCCCGACATCAACTTTCAACTAGTAGTAAATCCCATCTAAATTAGCTGTTGCCCTTGTACTTTGTCTCAAGATCAATATAAGACACAGGACATCGGGTTGTTATCCTGAGGGAGGCCTGAATCTGTCTAAAATCTCTGGTTCCTAACGGACACGACTTGGCTCCAGGAGATGCTGCCCCTACACTCTTTTTCAGCACGTATTATGTAAGATCGATGGTTTACCGACTGTCGATAGTTGGCGCCGATCGTGGGGATTCCTTCAGCTAAGGTCGCCAAATTTCTGTTAACATCATCACTAGAGATTGCGATGAGATCCAGCTTCTCGGACGAAGGGTTCTACAACAACTTCACCCTTTCGAATGATCAAGAGCCAACGAATGATCGGGTAGATCTAGGTGATTTCTCCTTGACAACGAGTCCAACAATGGTGTAAGTTGTTTGATGGACGAATATTCCAGGACCTACGGAGTCGCTTTCGGATCTCTCGATCACCAAAGCATTTGTGCAAGCAACGCAAGCCCCATGTTGGGGTTATCCCCAGCACATTTCGACCACTCAGGTGGCCGAAGAAACAATCCGGAGGTCTCCTCCGATGACAAATCCATGATGAAAGACTACACTTCCAGCAGATTATGCCCCTGAGAAGTTCTCGCTATCGGGGATGGGAACGAATCATTGCAAAATCCTAATCAAGATGACGAAGGAAAGGATCTACAATAGATCACTGGAAGTCAACATCAACATCCAAGAACGCCTCTAGATCCAGCACAAGATCCTGGGCAGACATACATAGGCGTTTCTCACCCCCAACAGGGTGCCGGGCCTTTCAATTTTTGGACCACCCAGTGCTTTCCGAGATCCGGCACCAACTCCGACAACCTCCTATTGCAGATCTGAATACCCTTGAGGGAAAACAATGGTCACCCCGTGTCCCCTCCAGTCCAAGCCGCCACTGCCTTGACGGCATAGCACGCGGCCACACCCCTTCTTTGTGTCGCTCCTCCTGCCCCCATGCTCCTTGGCCCCACTACTACAGAACAGACCTTCTAAGACGGCTGAAACAAACATCCCAGACGGTTGGCCAGTCCGTCTGAAATTGGTGGTCAGTGATGACACAGCTCATCGCAGACGGGTGGGGCCGACCGTCTGCAATAATCATTCATCCCAGACGGGCCGACCAACGAGTCGTCTGCGATAACAGATCATCCCAGACGAGTGTAAGTTAATAACCCGTCTACGATGACAAATCATCCCAAACGGGTAAGCTAATAACCCGTCTGAGATGATTGATATCACAGACGGTTTTAAGTGTTGACCCGTCTGGGATGGGTGTGAACAGAGGGCATAACACTGCCTGTTTTGTGGCTAGCCTCAGGAATTGCTAGCCATGCGCTCTGAAACAGCAGATATATATATTTGACAGAATATTCACATGTTTATACATTCACAGACAGTGATACACTAAAACAATCACATATTTATACATTTACAATTGCTAGCTACATATATTCACAATTTCTATCTAGAAATGAGTCACACTGTTCAGAAATTAGAGCTCGCAATCGCGTACTTCAGTGTTTGAAAGAAAAGTTGCAATAGAGTACTTAGAACAAAGATGAAAGACAATGCTAGTCCGCTAAGCTGCCACCATAGAACTCGCCATCGGGATTGATGATTTGTGTATTGATGAAGAAGGCAAAATCCCTCGAATGCGCTTGAGTTCAGCTTCATCAAGTGTGGCATCTTCAACCTTCCATGCCTGTTGCTGTCATAAAACTCAATAAGGACTAGAAAATTACAAAATGTAAACAAACTCAAAATAATGCTTACATTTGGGTATACCTCCTTAGTAGTCTTCGCTTAACGAAACCCGCAACAACCTCCATGTGGTAGCAAACGTAGAATCCACATAGGTTTGTCCCCTGGGTTGTTGTTTGCACTAAAACAACAAACAAATATACGTTAGCTAAGAAGAATCTATATGAAGCATGTCAATATGCTATATTAATATAGTAATGGATATATATATACCGGAAAGTCAAATTTATGTCGCAGCTTGGGCCCTTGTCACTTATCCCTCCACGAGCTTTGTAATCGATGAACGCTTCGTCAAGTACGTCGTGAATCGGCCCAAAGTCGCGTGAAGAATCTTGTGAGGAATCTAGGTATACAACCCTGTTCCATTTTGGTATAAGTACGACCAAAACCCAATGGAAGCTGCATATATATAGACGTACTACCAAATCAGCTTTGTGATATATGTGTAATGGTGAAATTATAAGTATTGGATGCGATGCAACACTTACTCAGGGTTGTAGGGAAATACGATGTACTCTTTATCCTTTTGGGACAACAGTGCATGCT
The DNA here is from genome assembly GCA_019208055.1 of Stipa capillata. Classification (NCBI taxonomy): domain Eukaryota; kingdom Viridiplantae; phylum Streptophyta; class Magnoliopsida; order Poales; family Poaceae; genus Stipa; species Stipa capillata. The sequence goes on along the minus strand of JAGXJF010001918.1, from coordinate 66,080 downwards.
TAACATACTCTAGAATTGCATCTTTGTTGTCGCTAATGTTTGCCCAAGTCACCCTTGCCGGGTCAATGAACCCGATAGGTTTGTTGGTAAGTCTGGCTTCGGTGTGCATGTATCTACGCAAAATGGAAAATCATGTCACGGCTTAATTAAGTTGCATAGGTATGGAGAAAACTGATTGACTGAGAAGTTGTAGACTTACAATGTTCAGCATCTCAACAGGGTCTGCTCCAGGGCGTCGAGGTTGAAGAGTTCGAACAGGTCTTGAAAGTACAGGTAGAACAACCCGCCCATGTCCTGGTGGAAAATGTGTTCCTCCTTGAAAGCGACCTTGACGCTTTGTGGCATGGTTTGGTCAGGCTCTAGGTGTTCGTCGCCTTCATGTACCAATCATGCAACCTCTGGCACGCCAGTGAGCTCGATATGTCCTCCAGCGTGACCAAGACTTGTCCATTCACAAATCGACGAGCCAGAGGCGTGAAAGGGAGATCATCCACTCTGTCCAGATCAAACCCAAGTTCTGCCACTAGAGCTGCCTTTGATTTTTTGCTGCCCTTGGAAGTCTTGGGGCCAGTACTGCGATTCCTGCCCTTGGCCGGTTCTGCTAGTCCCCTTAGAATAGGTGCGCTTCACCGGTGAAGGAACTGCTCTCATCTGTAAGCACCGCGCCCATGGAGAGTAGCGGCTGCTGGCTCTGCCGCTTGACCGGAGATGAAGCTGGCTCATCAGCCCGTTTGCGCTGCCGCTACCAGCTCATGGGGGTAGGGTTAACCTCGGGTATCCTAGCTGGCTCAGTGCGTGATGCGCTCTGAGAGGCAGGCCGCACTTGTATTCTGATGTCCCTCTTCGGCCACTGGATAAAGGTGCCAACCGTCTGATGCAGCACCGTGATCTCATCGTTTGGTGGCATGGGAAGCGGGAGCTCCTTGAAACCTTCAACCACGTCGTTCAGATGCACCTTCTGAAAGTTCGGTGCTATGGGGCGACCGTGCAGTAGAGTCCCTGCCTCCTTGGGATATGCCATCCCAAATGCAGCATCAAGCGGCGACATCTCCGGCTACCCTTGCCAACAACGTGCAAGGAGTCGTCTCCTACAAAATTATTGAGTACGTTGTTGATTAAGTCCAAAGTTATGTACTTGCTATTATAAAAACCCTATAAATGGCCCTTACCGAGATGGTGTCGTAGGGATATGTTTCACCACTGTTTCTTCGGCGGATGCGCAGCTACTCCGAATATTTCCGGGGCTCGCCATAGCTACGTTAAAGAGTGCAAGTTGAGCTCTGAACTCCTCCTTAAATGCCTCAACCTGCCTCTGACTTCCTCCTGAATACGCCTCTCCAAATCTTCGGAGTCTCTCGTAGTCATTATTGACTGAGTTCGACTCCTCTTAGCGGCCTTCCTCCTCTCGTACTGCTCCTCCGTCTCAGGGAATCCCTCTCTCCAGGGAACTGCAACCCCAACACCTCTTGTGCGACCTGGGTGCTCCGGGTTTCCACAACGCTATGGTCAGGAGGTCTTTGGTCCTAGATGATTGTGCTTCTTCTTCATCATCTAGTGACCCTTGCGAAGCTATCTGCACCTGCAACAATGTGTGAGAGTTACATTACAAATGATACTCGTATGGTTCCGAAGAATTGTGTGTACACAGTTAGGTATATTACCATGCGATCGACCACTTCCTGGTCAGTGGGGTTTGGAAATGTAGCCGAACCACTCCGCGGATCTGGCTTGGCACGTGCTCTGCACCAGGAGGCGGCACGGCCAGAGAAACCACGCTGGGAAATGGAGGGGGGTAGATTCTTCTCCATTGCCAGCCGATCCTGCATCTCCCATCTCGCCGATGCACCTTCATATCCTGTGCTTCCAAGCCTATGAGGGTGCTTGTTTCTTGCTTGAAGGGCCTTCTGCCGTTCAACTCTTCGCCACTTCTTCTGGCGTGGTGCTTCATCTCCACAAATCTCTCGTACACTTGCTCGTCCCAAGAAGCCGTACTTCTGAAACGGGCTCTCACCCGTCCGTACGAACTTTGTCATCAAGATGCTCTTGAACGACTTCCACGCCTTGCCCATGGTCTTCATTGCAGCCGCTCTGACACATTCTTCGTGTTCTGGCGGGATCTCGAACCACCTTTTTACTTCCGCCATTAACTCCTCCTCCTTCGCGGCGGTAATATCCTTCCAGTTGGCAATGGTTATGTTGACCCTCTCCCGCCCAAGTATTTCGCAGAAAGTGCGGATTTGTTCACTACGTCATGGGGTTTCGTCGGCACACCAGACTTCGTAGACACTTGCGTGATGACCATACGTCTACTAGGGGGCTTCGACATTGTTCGGAGCTTCCGACTGCCTTTTTGCCTACTTCCTTCATCATTGCCCGAATTAGGGTTCGGCATACTTGAGTGCCCCGATGAGGAGTTAGAAGAGGAATGGGCGTCCGACATATCTGTGTAAACTAACAAAGCAAACCAAATAAGCAAACAGAAGAAACACAACTTCGAGATAAATCTGATCATGAATATATTATGAAGTAATGAATGAATACAGCACTATGATCAACAGATGACTCAAGTACTAAAAATAGCATCTGTCCTTATGTCATATCTAGTCTCTAACTTGTCTCAAATGAGCAAATCATCACAGAGCTAGGACTAAACTCTAAGGCAATAACAAAAGAGTCTATGGAACAATTAAACCGAATGAATCATATCCGTTCTTTCAATTAATTAATTGACATCTAAACACAAAATGAAGTATAGAATTTGCTCTCATTGATCAAAATACCAACTCATACAAGGACATTGCAAACTTAAGTTACATAAACAAATAGCTATGAATATCTGTGTAAACTTTGTATCACATTGGGTTAAGACAAAATCGTAGGCAATATTGTTCTTATCGAAGCTATACCTTCCTCTAATACTTTCTCAGAACTATTCATCACACAAATGGCTAGAAATCAAAAGTGAGCATCTGTTCTTCGGTTAAACAAAACTGATATAGATATATGCATATATATAGATGAATCATAACTAAAACAAGCTGAATAAAATACACAATGTAATCAGACTCAATGATATCCTGGAGAGTAAGATTGAATCATCCCAGGTTCAATCCATACATTACTTGTTCAGCAACATCTAAATTATATTTGCAATCTTATATGTTCACTCAAATGGACAACGATTTACATCCAAATCAGTTTTCACATGTTTTTTCAAACAAGAAATAAGAGGTAGATATGATTACTCATGCTATCAATCAATCAATCGATCAATCAATCAATCAATTAACCTCCAAATCTATCACAGCAAGACCATAGGAGGAAGATGGAGAGGAGTTGGGACCTTGAGAGGGCAGGGGATGGAGTTCGGCGAAGAGGCAGCCGCTGGAGTCCGTTGAGGATGCGGCCGCTGTGGTCCGGCAGGGAGGCGACGGCTCGCGGGGGTTACGGCCGATGAGCAGCTGGTCGAGGAGCGAAGGCGGTGCGGTGGAGACGAAGGCAGCGCGGTGGAGACGACGGCGGCGCGGTGGAGAACGACGGCGGCGCGGGAGGGGAATTAGGGATTTGGAATGTGAATTGGCGCGGGGTTCCGAAATTTCGCTAAGTCCTCGTATATGTACAGCTCATCCAGACGGGTTAAGTGAGCTTACCGTCTCGGATGACTATCATCCCAGACGGGTTGGGCCACTACCCATCTGTGATAACACACTCATTCCAGACGGGCTAGGATACCTACCGTCTGCGATGTCACGGTCATCCCAGACGGTTCATTAGTTATACCGCGTCTCGGATGACTGTTATCCTAGACGTGTTTCGGTCTGACCCGTCTGCGATGAGTCTGTACAGGGGGCTATATGCTACCTGAATTTTGGCTAGCCTTAGGAAATGCTAGCATGCCCTCCGCAAACTTTACAGCAGTGTATACACAGCAAGCAAAACATTCCAACATATTCCAACTCAGGCATGTATACACAACAATGCATTCAAAAGCAAAATATTGCAATTAAGTCATGAGTACATAGCAATTCATACAATTATTTACAATACTTGCTTCTTCCCTTGAAAGTGAGCCCTTCACGATGATCGTTGCGGTAGTATGACCTAGCTCCCTCCATGGCTTTAGCCTCGAAACTCAAATCTCTGGAATAATTCTCGGTGAATTCGTTGTAATCATCCTCGTCAACAACGTTGTCGACTCCTATGATGCTTCTTTTTCCATTTCTAACGACACGCCGCCTTTTGCTTGACGGATCGATCATATAGATACCTGATGAACATGCTTCACGAGGATGAATGGTTCAGTACCGTAGCCAACACGGCTCAGGTCAACAGTAGTCACATCGTATTCGTCGGTCTTAATGTGCGAGAGGTGGGCCCAACGACACCAAAATATTGGGATTTGAACTTGAAGTAATCGAGCTCCCAAATCTCATCGATGAACCCGTCGTAACAGTGCTTATGACCGGCGGAATCGGTAGCATCGACCCGCATACCACTGTTCTGATATGTGCTTTTTGCATCTTGAGCCTTCGTATAAAATATGTATCCATTTATGTCATATCCTTGGTATGTCCGGACTGTGAAGTACGGTTTCTTTGACAACTATGTCAGCATTTCATCAGTGACGACGTGGTGGTGATCCGGTCTTGGAACCATTGGTTGAATAGGGACATATGTTGTTTCTTGATCCACGCTTCGCTTTTTCTTGGATTTTGATGTCGTAGCATTTCCATGTGTTCATTGATGTATGGTGAAACCATCGAGATGTGCTGCAAGACCCCGAAATGAGCTCGAGCATGATCGTCCGATCAGGAGTGATGGATTTTGCTCCGAGGACCCCGGTACCATGGAGCCTACCCACGTGTCGTGATTCAGGTAGACCTATCGGGTTGACATGCGGCATGTAGTCCAAACAGAACTCAACGACCTCTTCAGTGGTATAACCTTCCACAATGCTTCCCTCAGGTCGCGAGCGGATTTCGTACGTAGCCCTTCAGAATTCCCATATATCTCTCGAACGGGTACATGCTTCGTAGGAACACAGGACCGCACATTTTGATCTCTCTAACTAGGTGACTCATGAGGTGCGGCATGATATCAAAAAATGACGGGGGAAAGTACATCTCAAGGCGACATAGGACAACCACGAGCCTTGCCTCTAGAGCATCCAGTTCAGGTATACTTATCGCCTTCTGTGATATTCTGTCAAAGAATTGACATAGGCATTGTGATTGTATCTCTGACATCACCAGGCAAAATCCTCTAATAGCAATAGGAAGTATCTGCGTCATCAAAACGTGACATCGTGAGAGACTTCATGCCAAATAATTTCAATTCCTGCATTGAACTAGCTTCTTGATATTGACGCAGTACCTGCTTGGAACTTTCACATCGTGCAAGCACTGGCATAGCTCAATTTTCTCGGCTTTAGAGAGTGTGTAACATGCAGGTGGGAGGAAGTTCTGCCTTTGTCGTTTCTATCGGAGCTAACTCAGGCCTGATGCCTAGTTTCACGTAGTCTTGACGTGCCTTCACGCCGTCCTTTGTTTTATTAGGGATATTCAGCAAGAGGCCCAATTAGGCTGTCAAAGACGTTCTTCTCTACGTGCATGACATCGATACAGTGGCGAACATCTAGCTCTTTCCAGTAAGGCAAACCCCAAAATAGTGATTTTTTTCACAAACCTTTCATTAATTTACGCCCCTTTCAAGAAGAACATCAAGCATCTTTAATCATTTCGTATACCTGTCTCCCGGTTAAAGGAGGTGGAGTCGATCCCTCTTCGATGGTTCCGTCGAACTTAGCAGCCAACTTGCGGTAAGGATGATTTCGACGTAAAAACTACGGTGCCGCATGTATACGGTTTTGCGCGATTTCTCGAGGTACAAACTGGCCGTATCTTCCATGCATTGAACACATGCTGTTGTCCTTTAGTACTCTGGGCCGGATAGGTTACCGTACGCGGATAGTCATTGATGGTGCAAAATAGCAATCCTTGTAGGGTGAAGTTCTCTCTCTTGTCTGCATCCCACGTCTCCACGCCCTCGTGCCACAATGTTTTCCAGATCCTCCTTCAACAAAGACAGGTACGTATCTATGTCATTTCCGGGTTGCTTCGGGCCTTCGATGAGCATGGCCAACATGATGTACTTCCTCTTCATGCACAACCAAAGTGGGAGGTTGTACATACAAAGAGCCACATGCCAAGTGCTGTGACGACTGCTCATGTTACCAAAGGGATTATTCCATCCGTACTCATCCCGAACCGTACATTTCTAGAATCCACACCAAAATCAGAAATTTGGGAATTCCTGTCAATGTTTCTCCACTGGATGGAGTCCGCCGGGTGTCTAATCAATCATCAACTTTCCGCCCCTCCGCGTGCCATCGCATTTTCTTGATGTTCAGCATTATAGCAACAGACGCTTCAGTCGAGGAATGATAGGAAGATACCATACAACCTTGGCCGGAATGCCGTTCTCTCCTCATTGCCCTCGATGTATCATCCGTAGCATTGTTCTGCTTCTTGTATCGAGAAGTCTACAAACCAGAACTACATGTAGATTTCGTACTCTTACGGAAGAGGATGCAGTCATTTTTGCAAGCATGTATTCTTCGTACATCCATTCTAGCAGACAGAGAATCTTTTAGCTTTGTATGTGCTTTTTGGCAACTCGTTCCCGTCGGGACAGCATGTCTGCCAAGAGTTGTAAAAGTGCACTAAAGCTTTTGTCAGACAACTTCCGCTTGCCTTCAATTTGAGCAGTTCCAGAACAGCTGACAGCCGGGTATATTTCTCCTTGCAACCATGGTACAATTGTCTCTCTGAGTCATCCATTAGACCTAGAAATTTGTCATATGCCAGCACCAAGGTCATTACCTTCAGCATCGGCGCAGCATTGCTTGAGATCGTTGTCATTGGTACGCATCTCGGCATCCTCTTCATCAGACTCAGAATCATCATCAGGGGCCTCCGGATTCAACTCTCGCCACTCATTCCTACATCGCTCCCCTCCCGTGTGTTCGCCGTGATGGATCCAATTTATATAGCCAGCTACGAATCCCCTACGGATCAAATGATCTTATAACTGAGCCGTGTCTTGAACATCTTCTCGTTCTTGCAGTCATAGCATGGACAACACATATGACCAGACTTCCTACTCGACATATCATCCTCAGCCGCTCTTAAAAATTCGTTCACGCCCACTTATATACTCAGGGCTAACACGGTTCGCATCATACATCCATGCTTCGATCCATCGGCACTATGACATACATATAAACATATGTTGATTTATTAATTATCTATTTGAGTCAAAATAAATATTAACTCATCGCTCTCTCACTTCTCCAATTATGCGCAAAACCATCCAACCTTGACCATATCGGGTTTCAAGCGTGCGTATATATTACATCTAAACCACAATTAATAAAACATTCATCAATGCTACAAATCTATTAAACCAAAAATACCTTCTAATAGAACTAATTGCACTACATCTAGGGTTAGATAGCAATTAAATAACTAAGTAACCAAATGTACTAACCTATTGGCACAACCAAATCAATTATCTCATTCCAATCTTCTTCTCCTCCCCCAAAATCACCTCAAAATCGCCTCAGCCGCCGCCACCAGCCCGACAGACCTAGGAAACCCTAATAGAATGGAGCACTGGTTCTGTTATAAAGGTGGAGAAATCATTCCAGACAGTTTGTCCACTTGAACCGCCTTAATGACATATCACAGACACGTGAACACAAGGCCGTCCGTGATGTGTTGACACATAGCAGACGGTCCCATAACATGTGCGTATCTGATGTGTCATCGCAGACGGTTCAACCTCGAGCCGTCTGCGATAACGTGTTCCTTCGCAGACGGGTTGCAGGATGAACCATCTGCGATGTCTCTTTCCAGACGGTCGGCTGCGACCGTCTTGGATGTCATATCATCCAAGACACTATGTCCCAGGCAAAAGTCATCACAGACGTGGTTGTTCGTGGGCCCGTCTGGAATGGCTTCTATCCTAGACGGGGCGCGTGAACCCGTCTGCGATGTGCCGTCCAGGATGAGCCATTCTGTAATAGTGCCCGTTCCAGGCGCGCCGCCCTCACCTGATGACCCACTCCCACGGCTACTGTCCTGGACGCCAACGGTGGTGGCCAATGAGCTACCACGAGTCACCTCCTCCTCTACCATGGCAGCCCACTGCTGCGTGCCGCTGCGCACGACTTGTGTGACCACGTGCTATGGTACCGCCTTCACGCCATGCTGCTGCCGCACGTTGCCGCTGCCCGTCTGCGCCATGCAATTTCCCCTTCCTCTCCTCCGCTTCCAGCCACTGCTTGCTCCTCCCCTACACGCCTGAGCTGAAGAGGGTGAGGTGGAGAAGGAAGGTGCCAGCTGTCCAAGGAAGTAGAAGGGAAGAAGATGACGATACAACCCTAGGACGAAGAAGAGGAGGTGAAGATGGAGACGTGGAGTAGCAGCTCACTAAGGAAGAGAAGGAGAAAGAGAGGTAGATGGAGGAATGCATGAAGGAGAAGAGGAAGGTGGAGCCGTACCAAAGCTGATCCATGAACCAATCACTGTCGTCATTGATTCCCTCGTGTCACACGTCAAGGGTAATGCCTCACCCTTGCGGATGTGATGACTCAATAGTGGTACACTAGATTGCGGTGATTTAGAGAATTTAGGATATTCACATGTGTAGGTCTACCATATGGCTGTTCTATTCTGCATCTGTTTTGATGTCCTTCCCTTGTCCATCCTGAGTTGATCTTGAAAGGAAACTCGTAGGCATCTTTGGTACCTTCGTTTAGAGTGCTCATTTGCCCAGTTTCGACAATCTGTTTGTGAGTTATGACCGATATTGTTCCGCTGTCCCAGAACTTAGTTAAGTTAAAATTCGCAACTTTGATTAACTCAAATGGCTATACTAACTATGAAATTGAACCATGAATCATATATGAAAATGTTACATGCCGGTGCTACCAACCCGTAGAAACCAACCTATATTGTTAGTTATGGTCTCTGTATTTAACTTATGCATGTCTTTCCAAGACTAATATTGAACTGTAAATCTCACTTGAATGACCATACACTTTGTTAACATCTAAACAATCCTAATTCACACATTTAAAATGTCATATTCATGCACACCATCCATACCATTACTACCCTAATCTAACTCTATTAAGATGAACCCATTTAAATGAGCCTTCATCCTTAAGCTTAATATGAAATTGAAGAATCTTCCTTAGTTACATGTTTAATATCACGCATGAGACCATAATATAGAATCGCGCATGAGTAAGGTTATATCTCAACTTATAAACCAAAATGTGGCATTAATCATGACATGCTTAGGATTAACACTAAACCCCATCTCGACTCATCATACTCGCTTCCTATGCATCTTTTATGGCTTTGAGTGGTTCCTTAGATTTGCCTTTCTTCCTAGAGGTTATTTGCCTTTTATTGATGGTCGGCTCTTTGGATTTCTCTCGTGGTAGGATTGAACTACCTTATGCAACGTCACCCGTATCCAGCAAGCATGCTCGCTTGTTGAAAATATTATGGTTGTCTTATGTCATGCTTGGTTGATTGGATGATGTGTTCTTTGAATATCTCAATATGGTAAATGTGATATATGGAACTACTAGCATGACTAGGTTTGGTGATCAATAGGTACAAGATCTTTAAATCATCTAATAAACACTAAGGTAGATGTGAGAGCGGGTAATGATATCCAGTGGAGATTCGGAGGGTGGATTAACCCGATGATCTCGTGACAGGGATCTTTCCATCACCTGCAGCGTGAGTGTGAGTCGGCGGTGTCAGGAAGGGTAATGGAGGGCCAGCCATGCACCTATGACACCATAGGGGCACTTGCGTTCGAGGCTAGGGTGGATTTAACCCTTCCTCGACTCCATATTAGTCGGACTGGGTGGTTTAGCCCATTCGGCATCTCTCTAAGTTGGGAGGACTTAGAGAGAATAATATGACTGGACTGTGATGGTTGCTTCCATGTATTAAATCTGAAATTGAATGGTTATGATGATGAACAAGTTGTTGGAGCTTTGGGTGGTGTAACCCAACTCTGGAAAACGTTTTGGGTTGGAATATGACTTGATTGTGATAAATTGTGAATTAGTATGATGGTTCTTCATACATGTGCATATCCGAGAATGAATTAATTTCAAATGGTTTCTTAATTGGTTAGCTTGATTCAATGAAATATGATATGGTATGATGAACTAGATGGCTTTCGTATCTTTCTTTTCCCATGTTATGCTTAATTGAGATAGTTTGTTCATTTTTTCATTTAATCTCCACGCCATGTTTGGGATTAACATGGAATGCGCATATGAGTATCTTACGAGTACAAAAGTACTCACGGGGATTCAATTCCTGCAGGTGAGCTTGGTGTAGATGAGTATCACGTTTACCGCTAGCTTTGTTTACCAAGTCAACTAAACGATCTTGGTAGTGTTTCATGGCTTTGATGATGGTCTTCGAGACCATCGGGTTTATATTTTTTTTATGCTTCCGTTGTTCAACTGGTTTGGTACTTGTGACCTTCGAATTTGTTGTTTGTAATTATTTAAACTACCCAAATGTAAGGATGTGGTAATTTATCTTATAAATCTTTCTTTAGAGTTTGTATTGTGCTTATCAAATTGTTGAACACATCTCTCCATATGTCATGCATGTATGATTTGAAGTATATGGAGGTGATGGTAGAGAATTGGAGTTGATCTCTCGTGAGGTCAATCATGTTCTACCCTAGCTGAGTGACCCGCTAGCTGAGATGCTATTACCGGCTAGGCAGGGTGTGGACGTTTGTGTCAGGCCTTCTGGTGACTCACTAGTTCGTGCTTCGACCAACTATGTTAGGGTGTGGACATGATGTCGGGCTCTTCTAAGAGAATACGTGACCGACATAAGAGATGGACATCAAGGCTCTACACAGTGTTTGGAATGATCTTTGAGTTATCGAATGATATTCGTTCCTGGCCGGCTAGACCAACAGTGAAACATATGATCAGGTGGTCAGGTTGAGTTCGTATACGGTGTTGGTTCAGTGTTGGACCACCTGGCAGTGGATGCATATGAGGTAAGCATATGCACCTATTACGTGGTTTCTTGACCTTTAGCGATGCATCGTTCCTTAAGTCAGACATAAAAATTAAAAATAAGTGTATATAAAAGTTAAAAAAATGAGCGTCACGGGCTCAGGAGGTGAACACATAAAACAAAAAAAGTCAACCAAAAACTAATGGGCCGTTGCGGCTTGAAGGTGCGACTACAGTCAATGTCTATCGCGGCACGTCAGGACCCCTATCGCGGCTGGATGACGAGGCATGGCGGTTGTCGCGGGAGGTCTCTTGTCGCGCCTGACGGAGACGTCTCTAATTATGGACTTACGCTGTGACATGTAATACACGGCACTTGTCCTGACTGTCACGGTGTCAGTTCTGTCTTTGTGATTTTGGCCGGGCCAAAAGTGGGACTGTGCCAAAAATTCCCCAAGTGGCCAGGGATATGTATGATGCATTAATTAAACATACACGACCATCCTTTGTGACTTTATGAGCCATGGTAGCAGGTCTCGCCTCTACCTTCGACTAGCATCACGTGGTTGTACTATCGAACTCTTCGCAACCTTGGACTAATGATTAAGGTTGGGTGCATAGCGACGCTGCCTGAACATAACAAACATCTAAACAAAAGTACATAATGGCTGGCTGCTATGATATGTCGTTTTTCCTAAATGACTGTCGTAACGACGGATTTGGTCTGGTGTACCAGTAAAAGATCTGCTAACAGTCAGTTGATTTCCTAAATGACTTCATGCTCCCCTTGGGTCTGCGGCGGTCACACCCAAGGCGAGCATGAAGTGCTCGTGGCGCCAGACCCCCACTCAGGCAATGGCCGACCAATGCCAATCATCTGCACCCGCTACAATACCCAAGAGAACGTGCATCCAGGACGAAGAGCAAATGGGCACTGCCCCACCAAGACCAACAGGACGACACTAGCCACTTAAAGGAATAATGACCGTGAAAAAAAATCAAGAAAATGAATTCAAAAAAATCTGAGTAATATATATCCTACAAAATTTTTAAGGGGGGTAGTTCCGAGAGTTTGAATGAAGAACCTGCACTGGAACTATGAAGACTCTTTGCAACAGAAGACCATGCAACCCTGGCCCCTATTCTCCCCTAATCTATCTAAATCTCGGGGACGAGATTCCTTTTATGGGGGGTAGGTTTGTCACACCCTAATTTTCCAAATCCAAAAATTACGGCTAACAAAACTTTTTGCTAACACCACCAGTTAAAAATACACCATAAATAAAACTTTTACCTAAACCGTACTCCTGCTACAACCCTAAAGCAAAGCAACCAAAATCGTTCCCTCTGTTCCTGCTCCCTTGATTTCTGCTTTGTCGAAACCCTGTCCAGCAAGGGATACAAACCCTGCTCTACCCTTGGTCTCCATGCGGGACCATTCGCCCTTGCGTCCCCGCCACGACAGCCTGAGGCAGCTGCCATAGCCAACTTGCTCTGCCGCGATAGCCCATGGCAGCCGTTGCCGCCGCCACGCTCTTGCCACGGTAGCTGCCGCTGCCCGTTTCCTCTGCCGCGGCAAGGCCTCTGCCACCGCCGTTGCTATCTTTCTCTGCCGCAGCAAGCCGCTCCTGCCACGACAAGCTTCTGCCGTGCCACTGACTCCCCGCCACGGCATCTCACAGCAGCTACCGTCGCTGCCATGCCTCTGCCACCGCAACCCCTCCCCTGCCGCGGCAATGCCACGCCGCTATTCCTTCCCGCCGCGGCAGCCGATTCCCACCGCGGCAATTCCTTTTTCCTACCGTGGCAAGTCATTCCCCTACCGCGGCAGTACCGCGGCCACATTTTCTCTGCTGCGATAGCCTTTCTCCCCGCCACACAGCACAGACCCGGAATTACCCTAACACGTAAAAGGACTTAACGCAATGCGCGCGCCGTATGCGCCAGTGCGTCAACAGTACCTCGTCACCAACACGTCCCAAGCCGAGATAAATGTTTTATCTCGAGTTCCATGTTTCTGCTCCACCTTGCCGCACCCCGAAACCCTGGTTTTACCTTCCCCTTCCCTTAACACTACCTAACTCAATATCGGCAGAAACCCTAAACATGAAATCTAGAGACCTTCGGCCTTTCTGAAATTCTGACAAAATTTGTGGAACATCCTGATACTACCCTTGACTCGAATATAAAATAAAATGGACATGTCCAGTACAAAAATATTCGCAAACAAAATTAATAAACCCTAGGGCAGAATTTCGCGTTGAACTACAACACCTAGAAATATATCTCCAAAAATTCCGACAAAATCCAACAACAATCACCGCATGCCAGGAACCCGAATGTACAAGAATATAGGTAGGTCGTGCACAAAAACATGAAATGATCAATATCGAACACCTTCACTCAAAACATTCCCACGCATGAAATAATGGTCAAATTCCAATGAGAAATACTCAAACACCTGGTAAAGACTTTTCACTGTCCTCTAACCTATCTAACACCATAGCTCTCACTGGCAATTTGAAACCTTTGGTCCTACCCTATTAAACACAACCCTTGGCATGTCATGTCATTCAAGGACAGCTTGTTCTCCGCACTAGTTTGCGGGGCCTAACTCAACTGTTGCCTCGCACACGTGCCTACACATCCATGTGACTACCGCATGTCCTGCAACAGCACTTCACTAGTTCTCCCTCGTGCAGTAATTTTCTCTCCCTGCTCACCTCGAACACGTAGCATTGCCAATAAAGACCCGTGCCAATTTTCCCTGCTCCCCATGAACACGTAGTGCTACACCAATAAAGTCGTATAGCATTCGGTGCCTACTTCTACTGAAGCCATAGCACTGTTAGCTACCTGCCCCTCTTTAATTCTTCCCTAGCTCAACTACAAAACAAGCCGAGCTACTCAGGTCATTTCACGAGCTCCTCAATGTCCCATGTGCTAACACCAGGTCGCCGTCACCACATTTATTTCCTTCTCCTCCCTGGTTCTTCACTCACGCACAAACGCCTGCTCTAATCATCTCCGCCAAGCAACCAAGCTCATCTTCTCCCCATCTTTCCTCCTCCATTTCTTTCCCCTTCTCCATTCCTCCTCCAAGCACCGAGCTGCCCAACTAGAGCAGCTCTATTTCTTCCCCAAGCCGTGCATACTCCTCCCCTTTCCCTTCTACTTCATCCTTCAGCTCCCAATCCCCTAACTACTTCTTTTCTTTGCTCCTCTGTACTTTCACGTCGCCCCACACGGCAGCGCCACCGTGCTCTCCTCGAAAGCCTCTACCCGCCACGGCCGCCGCAGTTGGCGACGAAGCCCCAAGCCCCTGCCCCGGCCATCGCAGCGCCCACCGGCGCTCAACTGGCTGCCTCAGGCTCACAGATCCACCGCGCCACCAGCACCCGCCGCAGCTCCTCCTCTTCCCCGGTCTCGAAGTAAGCGCCGCCAGCCATAGCCGCCGTTCCCCTTGCTCTGGAACCGCGCCGCTCGGCCTCCTCTTCCGCCTTGCCGCACTCCCCATGCCGCCGGCGAGCTCCCCAAACCTCCTCGCCACCGCTGCTGCTCACTGAAGTAGCCCGCGCCGCCCCACCTATCCCTTCATCCCGAGCTCCCTCTTCCCCACGTCGGTGAACCCTCCAGCACCAAGCTGCTGCCGGACCTGCTCCCTGCCTCCCCAGGACTACCGCTGAGAACGACGAGCCCTCCTTCCTCTCGCTGCTGAACTCACTTGGCGCCGCCGAACCCGCCGGTGAGGATCCCTCGCGCCGCCCTAATCCCCTCCGCCCAAGCTTCTTGCTCCCCTAGCCCGCTGTCCCGATTCGGAGTCTCTCCCTGCGCTGCGCCGCTCCATGCATTCTGCCCCAGAACCGCTCGGGACTCGCCCGTTCCCCAACCGAGCCCGCCGCCAAGCGCTTCACCCTCCTTCTTCCCCCGACGCTCTGCATCAGCTCTCCACCGATCGCTATTGTCTTCAACATTCCGAGCGACATCAAGCTCCATTCCTCAATTAACTCGCTCCGCTTAACCCTCATCCCTTCCTCCCCTCAAGGTCATTTCCAATTTTGCCTAAACCACCTCGCCGGTGAAAGCCCCAAATCGGATCAGTTCTCGCGCTGGCGACCTCCTCTGTTTTGGGCCTGAGCAAGCCGACGGTGAAGCAACTAGGTAAGGCCTCTCCTTTCTATGATGCGTGGGCCCAGGGTAAAAGCAAGGGCCACCAGCAGCTAATTGGCCGCGCCCCTCGCATGCTCTGTCTTCCCTCTTAGAAAACGTATTCACCCAGAGAAAGCGTAAAGCGTCCGAAAACCAGGCTAATATATATATCCAGAGCCGGTTTTTACTTATTTTGACCGTTCACCTATATTTATCCCGGTTCTGAGGAGACACCCAAAAGGACTTTGAACCACAAAAACATCTGGCCACTTTCTGTTCAAACAGATTTTCAAATTTCAAAATTTCCCTTACTGAAACAGTGCAATACCTCAAAATTCATTTAAATTTAGGTGGCTTTTGAATATATACATTTCCTGGAACCTCTAACCATACTTTCTAGGGTACCTTGACACTTGTGATTCTCTGGACCCCAATATATCAGAGGGACAAGATTATTTGATGACTTAGAAATATAAGTTCAAAACTCGTTTGTTTTCAAGACAAGATTTTGAAAGCTTTAAACTTTGGCAAATCTCAAGAAGTATGCAGTATGTTTCCCATTCCCCAGTTCTCTCTGGACTTAGCTAAAATGAAAGAACTAAGGAATAAGTTCCAATCATACGAACCCTAATTCTCCAATAGACACAAAATTCTTACGACACGTGATACAGCTCGTTATTTTGAAAATCAAAAATATCTTTTTCTTTTTCCTTCAAAATCTGAAATAATTACAAACACTCGGTCAACACTGGTCCAAGCCTAATACCCTCTAACCCTACCCAAGCAGTGATAAAATGTTGGAAACCTAAAAGCCTATGTGAGGGTTGTTTCCCCGTAAATAACCTAAAACCCTGGTCGGTGCCCGTCCCCAACTAAGAGCCAGGGAAACCCTAACTCGGCAGACACCCTAAAGGTAATATCTTTAGTATGATGATTCACACCCGAAAACCCTAACGGCAAGTATAGATATCTACTCTCCGGAGGCCCTTAGACCCTAACCGGTTAACACTCATAGAATAACTCATCAAGTCGGCAGCATTTCATGCGCATGTCATGATTTCTTGGATTTTATTTGGATCTTCTGTGCGTGGTCGTTATTCGATGTTTTTGCCGTGTAGTTGACGGAGTAACGTACATCCGCGAGAAAGGTCCGGAGACACCTCCATCTCCAGACCCGAACCAGGATTCGCCAGGCAAGCATTCCCACTTTGACCATATTGAATCCCATACTTGTGAACATTAAGTATTTTGTTTGCAAACCTGCATGCTATGCTGATATCAATGTTATTTTATGCTAGCGTAGTTATGCCGAGTAATTGCATATGAGGTAGGTTCTGAAATCCTTTCCTTGTATCCCTAGGATTATTTAGTCGGTTGTCATTCGACCGATAAACTAATTAGGACTATAGGCCTTAGCCGTGCTTAGACCTGCTGTAGTAAAAACTAAGTTTTATCGATACGGTGGGATTGGGATCAAAACCCTCGGTTTGTTATACATTCCGAGGGAATCTTTTAAAATGAAAGGTTTGCTAAATTCCCAAATGAAGTGATGGAGGATTTGGATTCGGGCAGGAATGCTAAGGGAGTTTGGAGGTGGTAGAGTAGCCGGTCGCTACTGGTGGTAGGAAAAGGGTAGGGTAACCGGTTGCTACCTGAGGCCTGGAATGGTAGGGTAGCCGGTTACTATCTGAGGTGATGGTTGGACATGGAGTCTTGCTCGAATCAGTTAAGGACTGAACCTAAGTACCGCTGAATCAGTTCCCCTACCGTACGTCCACATGTCCTTTATGGGAAGGACTTGACTCGGTAACCCGCCTAATGTTAGGGTTCGGACCCGTGGGAAGTAAGAAGAGAGTGCTAGGTAGGATATGGATCCCTAGAGAATCCCCACGGTGCTACATAGGTCGAGATTCTTAGTGAGTTCTATGTAAACATGGGTAGAGGTTCGACACAAAGATGAGCGTTTCTCCGGATTGTGGTGTCAAGCTGCCTGGGCACAATCGGAGTTGGGGTAAGTCTCGTTTAGCGGGTCCGGCTCTAGTATGAAAGCAAGCGAAAGGTCTCGTTGTAATAGCCCTGCCAGTATACGGTGCACAGTATACCCAGGGTGACCTACATCTTGTGGGTAAAGCCGTACAACCTCTGCAGAGTGTTAAAAACTATTCGAATAGCTGCGTCCTCGGTCATGGACATGAACTGGTAAGGCCACACACTGGTTAGACTGAGTTTTGTTTGTGAAAACCGGAAATGGGATTAAGGACGTGGGCATTATGTGTCCACAGTGAGCAATTTAAGCTACAGTCGGGTAGCGAGGAACTGCAGAAGAGAAAACCTAGCCCGGGCCGCGAGGCGGTAGCGCGGGTAGGTTGTAAGGATTGTTCGGGGCGGTAGAAGGAGCTACCGGCCTCTAGTTGACGACTGTTCTGCTGGATTATCCAGCACCGAATGCTGTCTCGACAGAGACAAATTTGATTTCGAAATGCTTTTACGATCTACTTACGTGTATTTAAAATAAGAACTTACATTTCCGCACAACTTGCAACTTAGGGTAGAGCTATTCCTTGATCTATTCCCTGCATGAAATATTGCCGTATATTTCCTCCTGTGGGAATAGCTTGCGAGTACATTCAATGTACTCATCTGGCATGTTGATTTGGCCAGACGAAGGAGACGTTAATTCTGAAGATACGAGTATGAACGCGAAAGCTAGGGTGTAACCCCAGTCAGTTGCCTGTCGGGATTTGGCATATTGCTGGGCCACATCATCGCTTGTTTTTCCGCTGTAAGTTTACAGCCGTTGGGCTACATGTATCAGACATTCGACCTTTACGGTCTATGTACTTAAATTTGTATGTATGCCGATGATATACAGGTTAACTTGTGTGTACCGGCTACTGATCCAGAGACCGGTACAGTAATCACAAGGGAGTATCCGGCTTAAAAACCGGGTACGCCACAAGGTAGTACAAGTTAATTTTTGGTGAATATCTTAGTCGATAGAAGGAGCTATCGGTGTTTTAATTTACGATACGGTAGCAGGAGCTACCTTCATTTTTGGAAGTATTTTTGTTACTTATCATTTATGCTAATCTTTCAAAGTAGGCTTGTAATCTATTACATATATTCTTTAATAAGAACTTACTTTTCCGCACAACATGCAACCTACGATAGAGCTACTTTTTTGATAAAGCCAAGCATGAAAATGGTCGTTATCCTCTCCTTATGGGATGCTTGTGAGTACATGTAATATACTCACCTGGCTTGTTGATTTAGCCAAATGAGAAAGACCTCCACTCCGAAGACGACAATATCTACGAAGGTTAGGGCGTAACCCTAGTTAGTTGCCTGCGGGTATGGCATATCGGTTGGTCCGCACCATCGCTTTGTTTTTCCGCTATAGACTTTTCAGCCAATGGGCTACATGTGTAAGACCTTGACCATAAATATGTATTTATGTATCTTTATATGATATGTACGTGTATGTCGATGGTATTCGAGTTAACTTGTGTGTACTGTCTACTGATCATGGGAATAATATAGAAAACATAGAGGTTATCCGGTCATTGAAAACGGATATGCCACACATGGTCAGAGCTTCCAAAGGTTCTGACATTATACTTGGACCTTCCGAGATTTCAAGGATCCCCAACAAATGATGGACATAACTCATTCTCGGAGGTCTCGATGTCGGACTTAGAGATGCTGAGTTTTCAAAACATAAGTCCATAACATGTTCTCAGAGGCTTCAGGAAATTTCTGAGAGCTTCGACTTTCAAGAAAAAAGGACCTAGGCATTTCAGAAAATGGAACTTGGAGACTCTGGGAAATCTTGAATGTTTCAACATCTAGAAGAACACACAGGAAGGGCAATTCAAAGGTTTCAAGTTCCCTGACTCTTCATAGAGAAGTGAAACTCGAATGTTTCGACATCAACTCAGATGTTCTGACATTTCTAGAAGGAGTGTGTATGAAGAGATTTCAAATGCCTATTTGAATTTTTAAATTGATTCCTAGCTGAGCATTGCAAGGCACTATCACTAGCTTCTAGATTTATGCCTCCTTAATAGTACGACTTACCCTACTCAATGTGATTCCTTAAACCACTAAAAGGGCTAAAAATTGTCCTTAATATTTGTTTCTTCAAGCCGTTTTTTCTTATAACCTTTTAGGGGTCACGAATGCTGGTTTTATCATTGTTTTTGGGACTAAAACACTTGATCACACTTGATGCACATATTAGTCATTTTATTATTTTATCATTAATCATCAAAACCCACTTAGAGAGAGGCAAGAGACACTTTCAGTCATAGACTTCTCAAAAGAAAATTTTTATAAAGTTTGAGTAAATGTTTGATTTCCTCCAAAATGTGTAGGAAAGAGGAGATTTCTATGAATTATTTTGGAGACATTTCTTTGTTTCAAAGAGGCGCATATAAAACTTTTCAGTTCTTCAAAATTCCTTTACTTTTTCTTTGTTCCAAATGGGACCTAAATAAGTCTTGGATTGAGGGGCGTACATTTGTGTTTTAAAGTTTGTACAATTTTACTAATAGATATTAGGACTCATTTCGAACAATAAATGGAGACCCCTTGAAATGCGGGAGAAGAACGATGGATTTTTGTAGAAAACTTTCTTTCCAGTATTTTTTGGAGGATTTTAAACATGAGCTCAAATCTTATGTTAAAATTCTTTTGAGAAGTCCAGGTAACACGATGAGTTTTTTCTTCCCTCTTCTCTCTACAACCAGGAAATATTTTCTGTAAAATTTTTATAGAGTATCCAAACAACAACATTGTAAAATTTCAGCATTTTCATTCATATGGGAATCCATAATGTTTAGATTCCAAACTTGAGCTGAAACACTCAGTTCTTTTGCTTTTGGATTGGAGTACGTTTTAGATTCTTATATTCTAAACAGGGCCTTACTATGTATAGTACGAACGTGTAGTATTGCCAGCAGTAGCTTGGGAGTCAGATTCAGAGTATGAAAGGGCTGAGGTCTAAGAATATAAGGGCAGTCCCAGTGCTCCAAGATGTACTATATCTTAAATCTGTCAACTAAGTAAAAATCTGATGTGGTACCCTATTTAATGAGGAAAGAGAAAGTAACTATATCTTAATCTAGATATGGTTCTTAGCACTAAATCTAAGATATCTCATGCTTTTTCTCTCACAAAACACATTAAACGAGAGCTCTTTTAGATACAATACTAAGATACAATCCATTGAGCAGTTTGTATCTAAACACAATAAGATACAACCTAAAATACAATGTATTGGGAGTGTCCTAATACTATTGGTTAATGGAAAAGAACAGTCGGAGCTCTTTTTTTTAATTGAAAGAGAATGCACAGGGTTGGTGGCAATCTTGGATCTGTGCTGAAACAACAGGGAGACTAGTCAAAACTTGTTCCGATGTGCGTTCGAGAAAACAAACAATTGTTCCAATGAAGAAAAACCGAGCAATTCAATAATGTGAAATCGAAGCAAATGCTGAGTACCGAAAATCTACGGTAGATGCTGAAAACGACGCAACCACCGCGATTAATTGACCCATGCGGCCGTGCTAGCTGCCGTGCCGCTCAATCAATTCTTGTGAGAAACAATCAATTCATGCAAGTGACTATTTTCGCGAGGAAAGAGATACCTGCTTTTTATGTGTAAAATCGCACCGAAGATAAGTCGGCAAGTTTGCCCATTCGTTTATGTGGAACTCATCTGTCTGCTTTTATGTCACTAGCTAAATGTAAATGTGTTGCTATGAAATTAAATTAATATCATGTGAGTTGTTTAAACACTTGTGCCATTATATTTTCTAATTTTATATTAAATAATTATTATCTTAAAATGTATATTAATCGAATTAACTATAATATAAAATCGTGACATATATCCATCATATAGAATGAATAGAAATTACGGTAATTTCTTGGAAACTTAAGAAGTAGTCCAGTGAGGTGAACGGACGATCATCAACTCAGATCTTTATAAAAGTAAAGATGACACAGCATTCTAAAAATATAAGTATAAAAGAAAATATAGAAATTGAATATCATGATATGCTATGTCTTACATGAATTGAAAACACAAGAATAAATAGTAGAAATTGTTTGATTGTACAACAGAAAAAACACATGAATTTTCTTTAAGGGTTTGATGCATGTCATAGTTATTATAAAAAAATCAATAGATTGGACTTACTGTAATTTTTTTAAAAAAATTCATGCAGATTAGTCCATAAAAAAATTCATAGTTTTTAATCATACAAATCAAACAATCTCTATAGAAAAAATAAAACTATATACTTTTAAATCTTTTATAAAATTTCTTTAAATAAAAAAAGCCCTTGCTGGTGATGTGATGCATTGGACAAGCAATCCAAGCAGCTAGTAGGCTCAATTAGAGAATTTTTAAAATAATATATGTATATTTCTCATAATTTTCAAATCTATAGGTCGAATTTAAAATATTACAGAAATATGGGTCTATCGGTTCACTACAGGCCAAAACTACTGGCCAAAATGAGGCTATCAACCAGTGGTTGACCGACTGAGGTGCAATTGGCCAGTAGTGGGCCGACAACGTTCAGTCAGTGGTGCGCTGACAATGCTCAACCACTTTTGGCGCAAGGGCCAGCCGGCCAATCATAGGCCAACTGGGTGCCAATAGCACTTACTACTCAGCGGCTAATGCCTTTGGAACCAAAGAAAACATAGATGCCTTCGAAACCAATCACATGAAGAGAAAAAATTGGCAAATAAAATAGGACAGCAGAGGATGCAAACTCCAATGCTGAAGACTAATTAGTGAGAGAAAAAAATTAGAAACTGATTTGACAGTGAACTTCCTTGCGGGCATTAGATAGGACATTTTACAAGCATTAGTCTATTCGGCTACCATTGAATAACAGAGAAACTCAACGATGTAAAATCAATTACCACCAAACTCAATAGTACTCAGGTCTCGGTACCAATCGGCCTATGGTAGACCGATAGCTCCCAGCTTGTTTCCACTATTGGCTAGCAGTTAGCCGACTACAATCCGGTCTAAAGATTTAGAAATTATGAAAAAAAATATTTTTTGAAAAATTCCTCAATTAGATGCCTAGCTATTCTGGTCTCGCTTCTCGGCGACGCTGTTCTTTTTTTCAGGCAAGGACAGCTAGCTTGGTGAGGAAGTCGGTGTTGGAACTTGGAAGAGGTTAAAAATTGGGCTCGGTTAATTAATTAGCAAAAAGATTCATGGCGAGATTCTCAACGGGGCAAAATTTATGGTGCAAGCAATGCGAGGAGTATGTGGGCCGAATGAATCTCTAGATGAGCAGCATGTATCGGAACTGGTCACGTTGGCAGCATAAGAGCATTCACAGCAGTTTCTCCAAAACTCATTCTCTATAGGAAACTTCTCCAAAAAAGTTCTTCCCTATATCTCTTTACACTGCAATAGTTTCTCTAAATCTCATCCCTATATCCTACCATCGTATATTTTATTGATATTCTATAACTACCATGTTATTTTCAACGGCTATTTTTCGCAACGGATATATTTTGAACGGCTATTTTTTCGGATGGCTAATTTTGAACGGCAATTTTTATGAACGGATAATGTTACTACACAAGCAATGTATACTAATTTGGTCAAGCAATGTATACTAATCTAGTCAACTAAACAAGCAATCTGGTCAAGCAATGTATATTAATCATTTCAGTATACTTCAGAATTCAATCCTAAACCCTGGAATTTGCAGAACAGAACATACTCAACAACAATTCATTCAAATCTATGTGTACACTGCATGAAGTAGCTATTTTCACCTCATGTTGCTTGTGGCAGTATGTATACACTAGAATTCAACTACAATTCAACAGGGATTTGCAGAACACAAAAGGTTGAAATGGAATTCATTCAAATCTATTTAAGTACTGCATTAGAGTTGCAAAAGATTGAACTGAAATTCAATCAAATCTCCATTCACACTTATGGACATGTTGACTACCGATATGGTTTCCACCATGGATTTGATTCCAACTCCTGCCTGTTGCCATTGCGCATAGACACGGATGCCTATAGCACTAAGCTACCATCATTGCAAGAAGATCAAGCATGGCGGGCCGAGGTTACCTTGGAGTGCCGCGAGTAGATGCTAGCACTAGAGGTCCTCCTTGTCGCCCGACCAGTGCCAACACGACCACCTGCTGTAGTCGTGGGAGGAGACGGACCAGCACAACTGCCATGACCACCAGCTGTACCCGTCAGAGGGAGCCGGACCAGCAGCAGCAGCTGCTGCTCGACCCGTCGGAGAAGATGGCAGACTCGGGAGGAGGCGGGACGACGAGGGTCCGGATGGAGGTGGACGAGAGAGGAGGGGGATTTCGATGGTGGTGAAGCACCCATGGCGTTGGTCTCGCCGTTGGGGAGGAGGGGGATCCACACAAACGGGACCTCGGCTCGGTCGGTGCGGAGGGGAACCGCCTGGATCTGGGCGGAGGGGACGATGCCGGAGACGCGCTACGGAGGGTCGATGGCCGCGGCGAGCTTCCAAGGGAGGATGAGGCAGTCGCGCCACCCGTGGATCCAGTCACTGAGGGAACGAGGATGATGGAGAGGAAGACTAGAAGGTGGCGGCGCCCTCGGATTTGGCTTCGGCTTCTGTCGTAGGTACGAGCCTAGACAATAAGAGAGAGGCACCCCCGTTCGGTTACGCAGGCCTACGGGGGCGCACGTAGGGACATGAGAGAGAAGATAGCGAGCGCAACTAGGCCTCGCGCAGCGGTTTCGTGTTTCTCTCCCCAAATTAGGGTTTGCAAAAGTGAGAAAGAGGGAAAAATCAGATCCCCTCCCCGTTAGCCTTGGGGCCCTATTTATAGAGGAGGAGGTGGAGGTGGAGGTGGAGGTGGGATGAGGAATTTACAAGTTTGCCATTCTAGGGTAGAAAATGCTCGGAGGGGGATTCTAAACTATTTACACAACGCTTTAATGGGTATGCCGATGGTCCGGGTAGCGTGGGCAAACCCCTCCAACAGTAGCCCCTTGCAGGTCCGGGCAGTAGGGTACTGCCCGTCCGGGCCAGTGCACCGGTCCTTGAGGGGTTGGCGCGCGGACCGGACCGACGATGCTTGCATGATGGCAGAACGCGATGTGTCCTGTGGCGAGGATTCTGCCCTTGTTCCCTTTTTTTATCCCACTCTCCTTCTCTTTTTTCGGAGATATGATCTGTATCCTGGTGAGGGTTCGGCTCTGTCGGAGGACATATTCTTTTTTTCTCTTTTTCTCTTTTTCCTTCTTCCCTTATTCTTTTTCTTTCCTTCCTCTGTTCTTTTTCTTGCTTTCTGGCCTATGTGGCCTTCTTCCTTTCCTGTCACCCCATGCGGCCTCCTTCTCCCGGCTGTGGGCCTAGGCACTGGCTCACTCGCCCTTAGGGTTGAGCAGGGGCGCGCAGGGGTACAAAGGCCCACCTGGGCACCGCCCTGCTGCTACCTTGCCGGCCCACCGCTACCTCACCGGAGTGCCGATCGCCCTGCTACCACCGCCCAGCAGCAGCCACTGCCGCGCGTGGGCCGTGCCGCTCCTGTTGCGAGTTGCGCCGCTCTGGCTCCGCCTCTACTTCGACGCCGTGCTGGGCCGCGAGCCACACCGGGAGCAGCGTCATCCAGCGCCACTGCCATGAAGCACTTCACGCCGCATTGTCGCCGCCGCCTCCACTCCATGCTGGCGTGCGTAGGGTAGCCCGCAAGGGGGTCGCGTTGCCATCGCCAAGCCGGGAGGTTGGCTGCGTAGGCGACGGTGAGAGGGCCTGCGTGTCCGATGGACCTCCATAGTGAGTCGAGCCCAGCGGCCGAGCCCAGCGGCCGAGCCCTTGCTGCCCAAGATCTGGCGCCGCCACGGGCCGGGTTGGCCGGGCACCCGGGTCTGGTTTGGCGTGTGGTTTGCCTAGCCGTCATGACCCTTGCGCCGCCATTGCTGGGCTGGGCTGCCCGATGGGAGGAGGACGTAACTGAGCCTACCGACGCGGGTCCTAGGTAGCACCGTTGCACCCGCCTTGGCATCCTTCATCGTTGCGGAGCCTCTCTGTCCGTAGCCCATGCTCCGAGGGTAACGACTTCATTTTGTTGCAATGCGCGAGATAGAGCAGCACATTGATGTCGTGTGGTGCACGTCGATCTCTGGCGGCGTGTTGACGTCGAGTGGCACATGTCGACCATGTCAACACTGGGCAGAACATGTTGACACTGAGCGGCACGCGGATGCTGAGTGGCGCATGTCGACATCGAGCAGACCATGTCAACGCTGGGCGAATCCTGTCGACGTCTGGTGGTGAGTTGACGCCGGGTGGCACATGTCGATGATAGATGGACCATGTTGCGGGGCACGTAGTACCCTGTCTCCCAATAGAGAAAAACTAGTGCAGAAGGACACAGTGGAAAGCATTTTTGTCTCTCCCTCTGATAAAAATGATAGTGCACGATGGCGACAAATACTTGGTTGCTCGATAGCAGTGACATTCGATCGCGCGATGGTGACAAACACTTGGTTGCTCGATGGCAGTGACATCCGACCGCGCGATGGCGACAAACATTCGATGTATGATGTTGTCAAAGACTAAGTCACGCGATGGCAATAAACACTTGGTTGCTCGACGACAATGACATCCGGTTGTGAGATAGCGACAGACACTCGGTGCGTGATACCTATAGTCACTGGGTGTAAGATGATGTTAAAGAAGCGACGCGGCATGACGTCAAAAGTGTGACGTACGATAACAACGGTTGTGTTGGTGGAACTACTCGACATTGCAAGGAGATGTTGTTGGGCATGCAGTGCGATGCGGTAATGTAACAACTGGGGTGTCGTTATGCCATCCCCTTCCTTCACTTTGTGAACTCTTGGGACGCACTTGAGGGCACTGGGATTTGGGTAGGCCAAGGTGACACCAACATGGTTAGGTACACATTGTTGTACCCAACTCCCATATGAAAACACTTAGCACTCGAAACACACTCACGAGTGCTTGTCTATAGGTTAGGCATGGAGATGGGGGTATTGTTAGGTACGCACTGCTATACCTATCCCCATCCAAAAATATTTAGTGCCTGATAAGGCATTCGAACATGCTTATGCTTTTGCTCAGTATGTACACTTGGCTCAACGTCTCAGGGAGTTATCATCGTACTACCCTAAAAGTGTAGGGACACTCTATGCCAGACGGAAGTGGCTCGACATTGTGGGGAGCTATTATTGCGCGACCCAGAGGGAAGGGACACTCTATCCCGAATGGAGATGGCTTAACGTCGGGGGAGCTTATCATCGTGCAACTCCGGAGGGAAGGGACACTCTATCCTTGACGGAGATGGCTCAACATTGCGGGGAGCTATCATCACGTGACCCTGGAGTGAAGGGACACTCTATCTTAAATGGAGATGGCTCGACATCGCAGGGAGCTATCGTCGCGCTACCCTGGAGGGAAGGGACACTCTATCCCGAATGGAGACGGCTCGACATCGCAGGGAGCTTACCGTCACGTGACCCCGGAGGGAAGGGACACTCTATCCCCGATGAAGGTGGCTCAATATTGCGGGGAGCTATCATCGCGCGACCCCGGAGAGAAGGGATACTCTATCCTGAATGTAGATGGCGCAACATTGTGGGGAGCTATCATCGCATGACCCCGGAGGGAAGGGACACTCTATTCCGAATGGAGATGGCTCGACATGGCAGGGAGCTATGAGCTATCCCATATGTCGCTGAAGACTAGCGCGTGCTCGGGGGACACTAAGTTCAAGCGTGCGCGCAGGCGACGCATAGTGTGCAGTCGCTGAAAACAGGCACGAATGATGTCGGTGTCTGAGGGCGCGTGCAGGGGTGGTGCTGATGATGAGCTCCTGGTATCATCGGGGATGAGCACAAAGGACACCAAGGTCGAGAGCACGTGTAAGGCGCTGTGCTAGCAGCGAGCCCCTGGTGTCACTAAGGACGGGTGCGGAGGACACCAAGTTCGAGAGCGCATGCGTGGGCAATGCTGTCGATGAGCCCCTACTATCGCCGAGGATGAGCGCGGAGGACACCAAGTCCGAGAGCGCGCGCAAGGGGCCGTGCTGGCAGTGAGCCCCTAATGCGTGTAGAGCCTCCGCGGGGTACGTGCAGGGTGCGCGTAGTGAGTGCGCGCAGGGGTATGCGCGGAGAATCTCCCACAGGTTGCACGCAGGGGCACGCGCGGAGGACCTCCCGTAGGGTTGCGCGTAGGACCTCAGTGAGGGTGCACGTAGAGCGCACGCAGGGTACGCGCGGGGTGCGTGCAGGGTGCGCACGGAGCCTCCCGTAGGGGTACACGCGAGGTGCGCAGGGGTGCGTGCAGGGTGTGCACGGAGCATCCTGCAGGGGTACGCGCAGGGTGCACAGAGCATCTCACAGGGGTGCGCGCAGGGTGTGCGCGGAGCGTCCTGTAGGGGTACGTGCAGGGTGCGTGGAGCGTCTCCTAGGGGTATGCGTAGGGTGTGAGCGGAGCGTCCTGCAAGGGTACGCGCAGGGTGCACGGAGCGTCTCGCAGGGGTGCGCGCAGGGTGTGCACGGAGCCTCCTGTAGGGGTACACGCAGGGTGCACGGGGTACACGCGGAGCTTCCTGCAGGGGTACGCGCAGGGTGCGCAGGAGTGTCCTACAGGGGTACGCGCAGGGTGTGCGAAGCGTCTCACAGGGTACATGCGGAGCCTCCTGCAGGGGTACGCGTAGGGTGCACGAAGTATCTCGCAGGGGTGCGCGCGGAGTTTCTAGCAGGGGTACGCGCAGGGTGCACGGAGTGTCTTGCAGGGGTGCGCACGCGGAGCCTCTTGTAGGGGTATGCGCAGGGTGCGCAGGAGTATCCCGCAGGGTGTGCGCGGAGTTTTCAGCAGGGGTATGTGCAGGGTGCGCAGGAGTATCCTGTAGGGGTACGTGCAGGGTGTGCAAAGCGTCTCGCAGGGGTGCGCAGGGTGTGCGCGGAGCCTCCCGTAGGAGCGACATATAGTCATGCGCTGGGGAGGTGGTCCTAGACATGCTCGGGCTCCTCCTCTTAGATGCTATGGCTTTTCACTCAGGTCCCCACGGACGGCGCCAACTGTCATAGGTACGAGCCTAGACAATAAGAGAGAGGCACCCCCATTCGGTTACGCAGGCCTACGTGGGCACACGTAGGGACATGAGGGAGAAGATAGTGAGCGCAACTAGGCCTCGTGCAGCAGTTTCGTGTTTCTCTCTCCAAATTAGGGTTTGCAAAAGTGAGAAAGAGAGAAAAATCAGATCACCTCCCCCTTGGCCTTGGGGCCCTATTTATAGAAGAGGAGGTGGAGGTGGGATGAGGAATTTACAAGTTTGACATTCTAGGGTAGAAAATGCTTGGATGGAGATTCTAAACTATTTACGCAACGCTTTAATGGTATGCCGGTGGTCCGGGTAGCGTGGGGAAACCCCTCCAACAGCTTCGATCTAGCAAATGGGGAAGAGGACGACGGCGGGGAGGACGGATGCACTGAACTACCTCAGGCCCTTGCTCGGGGAAGATGGGACGGAGCAGAACGCTAATGAGTTGATGCTATGCGGAACAGCGGGGGTGACGCGCAGGGTAGAATGGCGGGGAGGTGGTCTCCGAGAGCGGCAGTTGTGATTTGGGGAATGGGAGAAGTGTGATAAAAACGGGGATGCGAAGAGGGCGGATGGGGAACGAGAATGGATGGAGAACGAGATGAGAAACTGTTGGGAGGGTGTTTTTGATTGATTCAGCTATTTTTTTTACTATAGAAAACTGAATGGAGAAACTAATGTGAATACTCTAATCCGGAAGACAGGTAAACAGCTACCGTCCATTTGACTCGACTCGATCCACCACAATTTATTACGCTTTGGCTCGTTGCAACATGCTAGGTTCCCTCTCCGCTTCTCTACTGCCGAATACCACAAACCACGTGCTGGACAAGCTGCAACCAGCTGATGTGACAAGACGAAGGTGGCTGCCGGTTAATTAATAAATTTACCTTGACTCAAAAAAATAATCCTTTTACGTGTGAGAAAAATAATCCTTTATAGGGACCAAAGCCGTTGCACTCGTATGTTTAGTAGAGGAGATGGTACATTGTGCGCAGGCTTGGCTCCCGACGTGACCCGTTAAGACGGGCTCTTTTTTAGTGGCCCGTCGATAGTAAAACGGCTATATTCTGTATGGTTTATGTGCGGCGAGTTACACTGGATGTTTTGAAAAATGTGGTTTTTAATAGTTTTGTTAATTAATGTAAATATAGGCAATGAGACTGTAAATGTGAGACGAATAATGTGATGTCCACTTCACATTGCTGATAAGAATAGGCAGAGCATATCGTGTATTCTTTACGGGCAGTTTCGCGGACACTAACTCCCCTGCTAGTAGATTTCAAAATCTATTATTTGTTATGTATTAAAAGTAACTGACATGTTAATGAGAAAAATATACATTAAAAAATCTTTAAAAAGTAAAACATCTAATCATTTATATGGTGAACCATTTTTTATTAATAGACCATAACCAATAGATGTTTATAATTGTACCTAGAAAATCACAGTCGATAGATCTTCATAGCTGTACTTAAACAGATCACAATTGATAAATCTTCATAACTAAACTTAAATATATCATAATCGATAGATCATCATAACTGGCAATGAGACTTTACTGTATACGATGACGGTATCCGTATATGAATAACCTGGATACCCAGAGCAGCACATGCCTCGGAGAGGTACTCCTTAAACATGAAAAATTAATCCCTACGTTTAAGGATGATAGGAATCCTACTCGGAGACGAGTCCGCACTCGGTACAGCATACCCTTTATAAAAAGACCTAAAGGTCCTTTGGAGACATCAAGTCAATCTGGGAGCAAGCTAGATAGAGACATCACATCTTGGATAGCCAAAAGCCATACACCTCCATCCGAGAAGACTTCCGGGTAAGTAGAAGGGAAGACGCACCCCGACATCTACCTCCGACTAGTAGTAGATCACATCTAGATTAGTTATTTTTCCTTGTACTTTGTCTCGAAATCTATATGTGACATATATGACGTAGGGTTGCTATCCTGAGAGAGGCCTGAACCTATCTAAAAACATCTTGTTCCCGACGGACTGGACTTGGCTCCAGGAGTCCCTACCCCTACTCTCTTTTTCACCATATATTACGTAAGATCAGCGGTTTACCATCGACAAACGGTGCCGACCGTGGGGATTTCCTCAGCCAATGTTGCCAAGCTTCCGTTTGACATCATCATAAGAGATCACGATGAGACCTGGCTTCTCGGACGAAGGGATCTACAACAACTTCACCATTCCGACCGATCAAGAGTTGATGAATGATCGGGTAGATCAAGGAGATTTTTCCCCTGATGATGAGTCCGACAACGAAATAAGTCGTTGCATGGGCGAATATGCCAGGACCTATGGAGTCACTTTTGGATCTCCCAATCGCCAAAGCGTTCGTGTAAGCAACGCGAGCCCCATGTCGGGATTAGCACCAGCACGTTCCGACCACTTAGGTGGCTGAGGAAATTTTCCGGAGGTCTCTCCGATGATAGGTGCATGATAGATCTAGACTACACTTCCAGCAGATCATACCCCCGAGAAGTTCTCACTATCGGGGATGGGAACAGATCTTCGCATAATCCCAACCAAGGTGACGGTGAAACAGATCTACAATGGATCGCTAGAAATCAACCTTAACAGCCGAGAATGCCTCAAGATCTGCCACAAGACCTCGCACAAGTAGATCTAGGAGTTTCTCGCCCCTAACAGGATGCCGACTTCTTCAGTTCTCGGACCACCCAATAGCTTTCCGAGATCCAGCACCAACTCCGACAACCTCCTGTCGTAGATCTGAATACTCCTGAAGGGAAACAATGGTTATGCGACATGGAGGATGGTATCTTACAAGCCCGAGAGCAAGCTGAGTCTTCTCATCGAGCTGCTGCGACCAACAGTTCCAATGGGGGTAGGGTTCACACCCATACTTCTTGTGATGAGTCAAATCATGAAGGATGACATCCCCGGAACCGAACAACTCGGGAGGACGATCAACCTCGATGACGTCTTAGAAACTCACCAATCCGAAACTACCCGGTTTTGAACCTACGAGAAGTCCTCAACCAGAGAAGGTGCATAGGGACTATCAGACCAGTCGCCTAGTCAAGCGGCTTCCAGATATCAACAACGGGGTCACGCTCGATCCCCTACCCAGCTAGCAAGGTGCCCACATCTGGCCGAGAATTTATCAGCGGATGCTAGACCTTCTCTCCGGAGCTCAGGAGGGTCCACTGGCCATCCATGTTCAAACCCGGATCTATCGAGAATTACGACAGGTCTACTAATCCAACCAAATTCTTGCAGATCTACACGACAGCCATTGAAGCGGCCAGAGGAAACAAAAAGGTCATGGCCAACTACCTTCCTATTGCTCTCAAAGGACCAGCCAGAACATGGCTAACTAATTTGCAGCCCAGAACGATCCACTTGTGGGAGCAGCTTTGCAGCCAATTCCAAGGAAACTTCCAGTGTACGTACATCCGCCCTGGCAAAGAAAATGACCTCTCTCTACTCTTCCAAATGGATGAAGAGACTTTCCACGAGTTCATCCAGGGTTTCAACAATATTCGCAACATGATCACTAAGGTAACTGACCATGATGCACCCAAGTATTCGTTCGAGGTTGCAGGAATCGCAGATGCACGAAGGAAATTGTCATGGCCACCCCTCGAATGGTCAAAGAGCTGATGGACATCACCGACAAGGTAGCTAGTGCTGAGGAGGCCCTTTTGTTCATCGAGGAGTGAGAGCGAGGCATGGAACGCCCCCAACCTGGAATCCATAGCGACTCGAAGAACAAGCACAAAAAGAAGCCCTCTAAGGGAGGTAGCGAGAAGTGGACTAAGATAGGGGAAGTCATGGCAAAATTTCCCAACAAGTGACCACGAAATGTGCCAACAGGACCTGGTGTGACTTCCACCAGACTGATTGACATGACCTTCGCCAATGCCGACTATTCAAAAAATACGTCCAGGCCGAGATCGAGAAGCTCGAGGGAAAGGCTCCACAAGTCACTAGTCATAGCCAAGACTCAATATCTGGTGATGAATCTGACCATATGTCCTTCCAAGACAAACAAAAAATGATCGACCATCTGTTCGGGGCTCTACCTCTTGCTAGGGACAGGTCGACTGAGACCAACAAACCCCCCAAGGCTACCACAAATAGAATGTCAAGGAAACACCCTCCGAGTAGGAGATCTGGTCCTATGACTCATTCAGAACCAAAGCAGTAGTGATAAGCTATCCCCGAAAGGAGAGGGTCCCTATTCGGTGGCTGAGTCCACTTGTCCTGGGTCATTCAAGTTGGCCTTGGAGAAAGGTCGAGTCCTCAATAACCTCGGGTAAAGGATCAAGATGTCGGCCTAGAGGGGAGGGGAGAATAGACGACTAATCAATTTTACTTAACTTTTAACAATTCTTGCAAATGCATAATTATGATTATCTAGAGCAAGAATAATATGAGCACAAAGATGAACTAGCTATTTCACAAGCAAGATCACTATATGTCAATACAAGCGAAACTTGCAAAATGTAAATGTGAGAATGAATAACCAAAGTGAAGAGACGATGTTTGTTGCTGGAGTTCGGATGCTTGAGGGAATTCTACTCTTCAGTCGGGGAGCTTGATCACTCGTGATCAAGAATTGGCTTCGCCTCAAGCTTTTATCCCTCGAGGACGCTCTTGCGTCTCCTCGACTTCCTCTTGGTGATTCTTTCGTTTCAGGGGTGAATCCTGAGCTTCATAAACTTCCCACGGCTCACCACAAGAGTTGGGAGCTCATGTGCGACTCCTAATCGTCTAGGAGTCCGCAACCTCCCAAGAGTAACAAGTGTGTCGAGTTTGCTTGGAGGTGAACCTAGTGCTCAAAGAGATCTTCAATCTTTTCACTCAAATCCTCAAATATCACTTCTTTCTTTTCTCTCACAAGGATTTTCCTTTGGGCTTGAGAGAGGGGAGGTGAGAGCTCTTGGTATATCCAGAAAAATGGTTTGCAAAAGGTTTCAGTGGTGGTAGGGTGAGGGTGCTATAAATAGTACACACCAAAAACTAGCCGTTGCCCACTAAAAACACCCACATTGGAAGTTCCGATGTGTTCAAATACAACAGCTACTTCCACCCTTCACTCGCACTGCAAGAAGTTAATATCAGAACTTCTGATACACATATCAGAACTTTCGATATTTCCCGGAACTAAAAAACAAGGACCCTTCGGAACCTCCGAGGTCATCGGAACGTCCATCATACTGATTGGAAGTTCCAATTTTTCCAGAACAATCAAAACACATGCTACTTCGGAACTTCCGCCTATAACGGAGCATCCGATCCATATTTCAGAACTTCTGATATGGCATACTGCCTGGCATAACTGCCAAATCTTGCCTAGATCGGAATTTCTGATCCAAGAGACGGAACCTCAAATAATTCCAGAGCCCTTAAAACCAAGCCAACTTCGAAACATCTGAAACTACCAGAACCTCCAATATTCCAATCAGAACATCCGATGTCGCTATTTTAAACCTCATTTTTGTGTTCGTGTAGATGAATATGCTCTCTCAAAATATTGACCAATGATCTCAGAGCACTAAGCACATCAACTAGCATCTACAATGCACCCTCTTAATAGTACGGCATACCTATCACTCAAATAAAATGCGAAATACATTACTCAAAATAGTGATTTTGGTGCCGACGTGATTTCTTCATTTTTAGGGGTCGCCGATGCCCATTGATTCTTTTCTTAGGGACTAACATCCGTTCATAAACTCATTAAACATGTTAGTCCCTTAATCGCTTGTCGTCAATCATCAAAACCCACAAAAGAGGCCTAGATGCACTTTCAAATGGTAAGTTTACATATGGATCATTCATATTGCCCATAAGGTTGTCGGCACTTCTCTGCATCGTCTCATCCCCACCCCCAAGCCTAGCACCTGAACGACAGACACACAGGCGATAAGCTGTTACGGGTACCTCTACCCAACACACGGACCTGGACAAGCTAATACTGGGAGGTCACAGGGTGATAAGGCCCTGCAGATGGGGGCCACAGGGACAGCACGAAGAATTGCTTAGTTTTCCTTCAAGCCATCTTTTTAATTCAGTTAATGATTTCTTTCTTTGACTGCCTATTCGAGTTTCCTTCTCTGATAGCTAGTTGGTGGCTGTATAGGTACAAGGTACTAAGAGGATTCTCGACATCATGTCATACGAGTGCCTCAGTTTTTCTACGTGCGAAGGGAAGGGATTCCAAGCTGCGATCTCGCAGAACAAAGGAAAGTCTCTTACCTCGTCTACAAGTGCCCAGGGTCCACTGAGCCTCCCACTCGACTTAGACCTAAGACTGACCAACCAAAATCCCCCGTTAACAGCGATGTCTTCCGACCTAGGTCAGGGAGAAGAGCTAAACTATGAAGTATCACACATTTGTCAGAACCACTCATAAACATGTCCTCGGCAAGTCTAGCTCAGTTACGTGGCACTAAAGTAGCTAGCAACAGCATGAAACACGAGTGCTCACGTTTCTCTCCTCACAAAGAGGAATTCCAAGATGCAACCCCGCGGGACAAAGGAAGGTCCCTTATCGCTTTTATGAGTGCCTGGGGGCCACGGAGGCCCCCACTCGGCTTAGACCTAAGGTCGACCGACTAAAATCCCCGGTTAAGTAGCAACATTCTCTGACTTAGACCAGGAGAAGAAGCAACTAAGTACCATGCGCTGTAGTTATCCCTTAGTGCTAGGTTCTTGACAAGTCTTAACATCTAGTTCATACACGCAAAATTCATACAAAGACACCCATGTATTAATCAAATGAAACTTAGTGTTTATTCAGTAGGCGGAGTACAAGGAGGTACCGACACCTCCAACCTATCTACGAAGGCTAAGGCAGCAGCCCTCATTGCCCCGACCAGCTGCTTGGTCTCCGACTCGGTTACTCTGGGGAGCTTGTCTCGGAGGGCTCCGATATCAACTCCCAGGTGGCGGGCCTTGATCAGTGCCAGTGCCATCACCACCAAGCCTTGGACCCCCCCTTCAGGATTTGCCACGAGATGTGGGTGGCTTTCGTCGGTTTGAGGTTGCACATCACCCGTGTTAGCTCGGCCACCCTCCAGGCATGGCCTTCCACGGGCTGG
Organism: Stipa capillata; assembly: GCA_019208055.1. Classification (NCBI taxonomy): domain Eukaryota; kingdom Viridiplantae; phylum Streptophyta; class Magnoliopsida; order Poales; family Poaceae; genus Stipa; species Stipa capillata. The sequence continues at coordinate 30,645 of JAGXJF010001918.1, read as the reverse complement.
ACCTCAACCCTCACTTCGAGAAGGGCCGTCTCGAGCAGATCCAGGGTGGAAGTCAGTGTGTCCTTAAGGGAGGACACCCGGAGTCAGCCCAGGATAGAGTCGCCCGAGTCTCCGATAGCTCGCTGGCAAGCGCGACCTTCTCCGACTCCTGCGCAGCCTTCTCGGCCTCCAGCTTCGCCGACCGGGCGTTCTCCTCCTCCAGCGCGGCACCAGACCGGCCTAGCTGCTCTTTCAATCTCTAGACCTCCGACTAAAGGGAGTTGGTCCCAGACATGGCAAGCTGAAAAACAAAGGTTAGTTTCAAATACTAGCAAATTAAGACTTGGGCCTCGGCCAAGGTCGGAGGACCAATCTCCCTAGCCAGGGGCTGGACCAGCTCCAAGACTGGGGACTGGACGGCCTCCACGACCGGCTTGGCGGCCACCACGATGGTTCCCGATACTAGAAGGTCGTCCTGCAGGGCTGGATCGACCACCTCTGCCGCGGAGCTCTCCACCCTGCAAGCAATAGCTCAAACAAGCTTCGGTCCAAGGAAGGAGAAGGTAACGAAGGGAGATCTTACCTCGCCTTCTTCAGGCAATACGCCACCTTGACCCCAAGCAGGCACAAGCTGCATTTCAAGGAAATGGTCTTGGCAACCTCTACTTCCAACTTGACCTGGTCAAACCTGGCCGGGCCGACGATGGGCTCGGCTCCACGGACCTCCTCCCAACCCTGCATGACAACCAAGGGTAAAAAATCTCTACACCTACAAGAAGGAGAAGGGTTTGGAAACAAACTTGAGAGGAAGATCTCGGGAAGGATGCCGAAGGCATAGCCGAGGATGGAGTGGGAGGAGCTAATGTTGACGGAGTCATCGGGGGCGGCCCTACGGTGCCTGAGCTAGTCCCTTCATCGAGCTCTGACTGCGAGACCACAGTGCTGATGATCATGACATCATCCTCCTCCTCGATCAACGCCCCCGCAATCTCCACCTCCAGGTCGGGCATCCCCCTGCCCACACACATCGGTATTTCTGAGTGCTGCACATTGTTACTCGGAGGGAAAAGAGGAACTTTGGACAAGACTCCTGGAAAAAGTATTCACTGGTAGGATCTCTCTCTGGTTCTTAGTGCTCATTCTCGAGATCGGTAAGGGCACGTTGTCACACCCCTTGAGAGGACCCGACTCGAAGAGGAAATTCATTCAGAACTGGACCTCCGAGTCTTTGAGAACTGTGCATAAAAGTGGGTTGAAGATAAAGTAGTCCTATCCCAAGTACGAAGGCCATACGAGTCGAGGCTTACCTTTCTTGCGTTTTCTGAGTACTCCTAGGCGCCCGAGATCCTCGAGCACAAAGGGCTCAAACGCTGCTTGATGTAGTCTGTAGCTACATCCCAAGCCGTCAGACCTTGTGCTTTAAGAATGGCTATTTCAAGAATGAAGGTCTGAAGCCACATGGTCTGAGGGCCATCTCCGACCAGGCCACAGTCTCGTACGGTGTAAGTCCTCGATATATGATGTTCCCAGGTGGAGGTGGTTGGCAGTAGAACCATCTCTTCTTCCAGCCCGCTCGCGAGTTTTTCTTGACAAAGTCAAGATACTCCTTCGCTTTGTCGTCCCTCAGTTGGAAGACCACACCACCGACGACTTCGCTCGGCCACCTCTTCGGAATGTAGAAATACCTGAAGTGGTCAAGAATGGGGCACATGCCGAGATACGCCTCACACAAATGCACGAATAAGCTCGGCATTACAATCGAGTTAGGATTGAGATGGATGAGCTCAATCCCATAGAATTGAAGCACAGTGAGGAAGAAACTCAATAGAAGAAAGCGTAATTGTAATACCCAAAGTCGATAATTAGGTTTTGATCGGCATTCATGCATACATGGCATCATCATCACCACACCTTGTTTAAACCTAGTTGTATATCGATTTAATTTTATAGAATATGTTAATATTTCATCCTCGGTGGGTAATTGTTGCACACACCAATCAATTTATTTGAAGTGCCGAACTTCGATAAAAACCCTAGCAAGGGGTGGGGGCCAGTGGACCCCGTCGATGAATTCCCCGGATAACCTTCTCCCTCCTAACCTCTCTCCCTTCCCCCAAAGTTGCCCCAAGATCACGTGAAGTCATAGCTCGAATAGCCCCACCAAGACGAAACCCTAAAGCGTCGAGGAAACTAGGGTTTGAGAAAAAGTGGACCAAAGGTGGATGAAACCTTTTCATGCTTTGGGATTGGGCATGAAATAGTGAATACTAGGTCCATGCCAAGTTTCACAATTTTTGGAACACTTTAAGACCTAACCCTAGTTCGAATCGTCGATTAGGTCAAAACTAGGGTTTGAACTGGAACCCCATCTAAACCAGCCCCAAATTGAGCCAAAATTCTACAGTAGCTTGAAAATAAAGTTTAGAATGCCCTGCCAAAATTTGGGAAATTTTGGAGTAATGTTGGCACATGAAATAATAAGAATACTTCCTCTGTCAGGTATAAAAAGAAAAATTCAAAAGAATAAAGAAAAGGGGGCGCAGGCCGTGGCCTATTGGGCCTCCCCGTGCCGGCCCACCTTCTCCCGCCGGTTCTCCCGCCTCCTCCCTCCTCCTGGCGCGCGGGCCCCGCCTGTCAGGGCGCCCCCGCCACGTCGCCGCCACCCACCGGCCGAGCGGGGCGGCGCTACCCCCGCTGTCCGCCCCTCCGACCAAGCCGCCGCCCCATAAAAGGGGCCTCCCGACCGCGCCTCCTCCCCACGCCCTCCAAACCCTAAACCCCCGCCCCCATTTCCCCTCTCCAGAGCCGACGCCACCGCCTCCTCCCTCAACTCCGGCGCCCCGCTCCGACGACAAATTGCCGCCGGTCCCGACCTCCCCCACCTCCTATTCTCCCCCTCCGATCTCCGCCTCTTCCCCCTCTAACCCCTCCACCCCTTCTCCTCGCAGGAACAAGTCCCGAGCACCCTCCCCGACGAGCTCCGGTGGCTGCCGCCGTTCCCCTCGCCGCTACCTCCCCTTCGGACCCCCTCGACCTCCCCGCGCCACCGAGACCAGCCCAGGGTGAGCCGCCGCCCATTTTCCCTTACTCCCCGAGCCCGCCGTCGACCCGAAGCCCCTTCGGCCTCCACGCCGGCGAGTGCGCCGCCATCCCCCTCAGCGCCAGCCGGGTCCAGTGAGAGAGAGAGGAGAGGAGAGAGGGAAAAGAGAGAGAGAGTGAGGCAGGGCCACGTGGCTGCCTGTGATTGGGCCACGCATGTAGCGGATGGGCCCATATGTCAGTAGGGATGGTTTATGTGTAGCAGATCTGGGGTGAGATCGGTTCGGGTACGCGAGAGAATTAGGTTTAGTTCGGGGTAAGGTCTGGGTACCCGAAGCATTTAGGGTTTTGAATTTCTAGGGCAGAAATTGCACCAAATTTCAATTGGCCATAACTTTCAAACTACAAGTCCAAATTCAAAATTTTTTATATATTTGGAAAGCTCTTGGAATTTCCTACAATATGGCTGAATCAAAAAGTAATTTTGGTTACATGCACAGCATATTGTTTAGGGTAGAAGTTTGGTTGCGACCGAGAGTCCGTTAACCCTAAGTTCGCGACCGTAACTCCGATTTCGACGAATCTTGTAGTTCTGGAATCCTTGCGAGATTTCCTACGATTAGGAACCACTGGAATTCCAGTAATGGCACATGCGCGAAGGGTTACGTGTTGGTAGCCCCTTTAGTCGTCGCACCTCGTAAACCCTAACTTGACAAGTGTAACCTTAGGGGCATCGGACTCGTGGCTTACACTACATATGTTATAAGAACCTAACCAGCACCTTGTCGAGCCCTGACATCGATGTCATTAACCCTAAGTCATCTTAATCTCGCATAAAATGACATGCATGTATATTTAGGGTTTTCATACCACTTCCACTAAGCTTCACATAAAATTTGACGACCCTAATGTTTAACCACCCTCAAGCCACCCCAGTAGTGCATATTGAGCATAATATATCATGCATACATGCTGGATCTTATGGATTTCTTTATTGTTTCTTTTCCGGTACTTGCGTTATCCATAACAGAGGCCGAAGAGGAAGACCACTTGGCTTACGACACCGAGCAAGAGCTAGATCCTAGCACCCAAGGCAAGCAGAGCTTGTTGCATTGCATTCTTAATATTGTTCGTATAATCCTGATTCTGTGCTTTATTCTTTCGAGGATTGTTTGTATAACTAGCATGCTAGGGAATGTCATTGGATTTGGTCAGAGTCGATGGATGGTTGGAGTATGATATGTCGTATGTCGATGGTGGTCCCAAATCAAAATTTTTAAGTCAACTGGAACATTGATAATAAGTGAGATGGGAGAGCCGAGGGTGGGTGCACGATGGATAAGGTGGTATTTATTGAAGTGATGGGGCGACCCCGGTGTATGAAGTTTTGAGTGTGATAATCGCCATACCACCAGAGGTGACTTCATCGTGCACTTTTCCCTTTTCACGCGTGGACGTTAGCGGCACTCGACGCTTTGGTGTTGATGGGCGGGCCTACTCCTTGGAGGCTAGCTACCTCAAGGTGGTGAGGCACCCACCTCACCTTAGGAATCGAGGTGTCGGTGACGGTCCGAGGGACTAAATGATAATGAGCTATGATGGATTGACTGGATTTGGATATGGGTGGTATATTGATAGTGGAAATGGATCAAGTGAGATCTTATTATGAAATGGATATGGATCTGGATGGTGATCTGGGCTTGAAGTCACGTGGGAAAGAGATATTGGATTTTGGGGTAGCAATACTTGTGATGTTATTTAAAGATCGATGTTACTTCCTTATGTATATTGTTACCCTGAGAAGCATCCATGTTTACTTCTGTTGTAGTATATCCATGTGTAGGACATTTAATCAAGCACGATTAAGTCTTGCGAGTACTTTGTACTCACCTAGGATATTCCTAGAGCTTGCAGGTGAGCCGGTGGTCGAAGATTATTTTGATGATGCCTGAGCTTGTGTTTCCTCGGTAGTGTTCGACTCATGGGATGGGTTGTAGCTTTTGTTCAGCGGTCATCGTGCCGCTATGGGACTCATTTACTGTTCTTCCGCTGTCGTTTATTTACTCCGTACTCGGATATGATTTCGGATATGTCCGACTAATGTAATATGTTGTCCCATCGTGAACTGTTAGTAGTAATATCATATTGTAGAGCTTTGTGATGATATCCGAGTTGTTAAACCAGGCTGCCCCTGCACAATGTGTGAATGTATGAAGTGTACGGGTATGCCGTGAAGAGTCGAAGCCGTACCTTGTTCTACTAAGTCGGGCAAGCGTTGGTTGAGTGACCCGCTGGCTGAGATGCTGTGCCGGCCAGGCAGGGTGTGGGCGTGTTCTACCGGGCTTTCGAGCGACCCACTAGCCTCCGAGCTAGGTTAGGGTGTGGGTAGAACTGCCGGGCTCCTCCGACCTTGCTTGTCGTGGTAGGATTCGGGAACGACTCTGAACCTTCACCGGGTCATGGAATCGTATGTGGTTCTGGGAAGATTGGTCGCTTCCGGCCGGCTCGCACGTGGCGGGTGTCGGATCGTTCCGCTTTGGTGCGTACGGCGCAGGTACCGTGCCACCGAGCTGACGAGTCCTTCGGTCCTTGGCGGCTTCGCGTTCCCTTAATCATATGCAATCCCGGGTCCGTGATAGTAATCCGCACCGAAGGAAGTCCGCGAAAACCACCACCTAGTTGGTGCCCGGGCTAGGAATGTCCTGACCATCTGTCGGCATACATGCAATCAAGGAGCGTGGAGGGATCACCTCCAAGTCCTCTAGCTTGTCCAGAAACTCGCTTGATATCGCCGATGTCGCCCATTCCGGCATTACTTGTTTGTGACCACCTTCAGAGGCGGCGCCGCCCTTCTCAGCAACCTCCTTCTCGCCCATGACTCGTCCCGTGGTGGGGTTGAGAGGTGCGGGTGAGAAGAGGAAGATAATGTTGGCTAAGGACTTTGCAAAAGGCAGCAGCGTTCTGAGGACAGGGAAGTATGAAGGCGTAACGTCTACTGAGTACTCTAGATCCTTTATAAGGTAGGGCCTAGTAGATCCCGACTAGCCCCACGACAGTTCCAAGTGCTACTCGTGCCCACGATCTCTGCCGCCACATCCTGTCGCATTTAATGTGCGCAGTAACTTTCGGCGCGTGTGGGAACGGTTAGCGCGAGGATCCAGGAACTACAAGCGCACAACTCCGTAAACACGTTATGACCTCCCTACTTCAGCACGACAGTTGCCAAAAAGGGGAAATTCTTTCACCACTACACGTAATTTCCGCTGTAACTGTTCAAATTTTGGAAAACATGCCAGATGGAGAGACACATATCTTCAGTCCACAAATTAAGGGCGACATCTGTTAGAACAACCCAGACTCCTACTCGAGTGCGAGACCTACTCGGGGCTCCTATAGCCACTCGGGCGGACTCAATACCTCCACTAGAAGTACTTGGAGATGATCAGGATCCCGAGTAGAGAGCCATCCTACTCAAAAACCTAAGTAACAACTCAGAAAAACATTCGGTCGGGATGTTCACCTCCAGCGAGGTCAATCCTCTTGATCTGTGACAGCCTTATTTCATGTACTGATGGGGGGCTTGACAATGAGTAGTAAAACTCTACTGTATACGACGATAGTATCCGTATACGAATACCCAAGGATATCATGGATACCCAATGCAGTGCATGCCTCCGGGAGAGACTCTAGGAAGATAAGGAAACTACCCAGAGGTGTCCAGAACTCCTTAAACAAGGAAGATAATCTCGATGTTTAAGGATGATAGGAGTCCTATTCGAAGACGAGTCCGTGCCCAGTATGGCATAGCCTCTATAAAGGTACCTAAAGGCCCTGTGGAGACATCAAATCGATATGGGAGCAAGCCAGATAGAGAAAAAATCTTGGATAGCCAGAAGCCATACATCTCCACCCAAGAAGACCTCCTAGCAAGTAGAAGGAAAGACACACCCCGACATCCACCTCCGACTAGTAGTAGATCCCATCTAAATTAGTTATTTCCCCTTGTACTTTATCTTGAAATCAATATACGACATACATGACGCATGGTTGTTTTCCTGAGAAAGGCCTAAACCTGTCTAAAAACCTCTTGTTCCTAACGGACTCAACTTGGCTCCAGGAGTCCCTACCCTACTATCTTTTTCACCACATATTACGTAAGATCAGCGGTTTACCGATCATCGACAATAACTATACCTAACCAATAGTTCTTCATAACTGTACCTAAACATATCATAGCCGAGAGATCTTCGTAATTATATCTAAATAGACCATAACCGATAAATGTTCATAACTACACCTAAAAATCATCCGGCCATGAATCTGGTAGTAATGGACCATAATCAATAGATCTTCATAACTGCACATAAACATTATCCGGCCATTGATCTGACGAACCTTAATTATTATTGATCCATGATGAATAAATATTTATAACTTTACACTTCATACAGAAGCTACCCGGAGTTTTAAGTTAGCGTAATGTCTAATATCAACAACCGACGATCTGAAACTTAACTCCGCGCACTAATCTAATCTCACATATAAACGATCGACTCAACCTATTGGCTCAACCAGCCGGCTCGTCATTTGAACTTTAACTCCATGGTGCTGATCTAATATCTCGTTAAAACAATTAGTTTTCTAATGTACAAACCAAGGGTCGCTTCAAAAATCTGAAATTTAATTCTAATATCACATACAAACGATATATTAGACCTTAATATAGTGTTATTGCAAATAGTATAATAGTACATAACTATGTAGGTCTGAAAATTAAAAAATGATTGAAGATGTTTGATGTGCAATTGCGTGGGATACCGAGCTAGTTAGTACAAACGGATTTGTTATTTCTCAGTCATCTGAGAAATTATTATTTCTCAATCGACTGAGTTACAAATTTTTTAAGCATGTAGCTGCATAAAAGAAAATTGTGTAACTTTAGGTATAGAAATGTGCAGCTATCCAGTTACACATATCTAGACTTAAAATTGTACATAGTTTCTAAAATGTGCAACGACATAATTAACCATTGGATAAAGAATCAATGTTCAAGATCGTTGACTTAAATGTACAACTATCCAATTGCACATCTTTAGACTTTATTCACGTAATTTTTAAAATGTGTAACTACCTAATTAACAGTTAGATAAAAAATCAATGTTCAAGATTCTAGACTTAAAAGTAATAATTTCTCAATCGATTTAGACACTCCAAGTTGATAAATGAGAAAAATTATATTTTTGATCGGAGGTTCCATAGAGGGCAAATGTATTGGGGGCGAATCAGCAAATGGTCTGGCTGGGAAAGGTTTCACCATTGGTTAGTGTTAACCTTTCGCGATCAATTCAAATAGTACCACTTTGCCAAAAGGAAACAAATTGGAGTAGTGCATGCTATATACAAATACATGCTACCTGAATATAGATTACTTCGTGCTACCTAAATTAATCCTTGAGACGATGTGAAGGAGTTATTTGCGTAGCTTTTCTTCTTGCGTAGCTTTTGCGGTGTAACTCAGGACACTCTTGCGTTACTAGTTTACAGTGTAAAAAGGGTGAAGTTTCGCGAGAATAAAATAGACCTTTTCCTCTTTCGCTATGCTATACCTTTTGATTACTACTCCGTAGACTTTCACCGTGGGAACCTCTCCATTTGACTTTTAATAAAGAAATTGAACAGCATAGCTGGTCGTTTTGCTAATCCAAAGTGTTTAGCGCTTCTATAGTCTTTATTTTACTTTACTTTCTTTTATTTCTCCGGTGAACAGACAGCTTTATTGATCAAATAACAATGTTAATATAATTCTTCAAGAGTAGCTTGTGAATACAGGAAGTGCATCAAACCGCTGCACTGCGGAGTGCAGATTCCTTCTAGCAAATTAAGCAAATTTATGAGCTACTCTATTACACTTTCTCTTCACTTTTATCATTTTGGCGTCTGGCGACAAAACCATTAGGGTATTTGCCTCTCTATGCAGATCACTCTTGTCTTTAGTGCATTCACTAGTGCCATATAGTCTGACTCCACAATACATGGCATATTAATTCATTCCACTGATCTCCAGAGCCCATCAACACATCCTTCGGTTTCTGCTTCCTCCACGCTAGAACATCTCTAAATAAATTTCCAAGTGGACAAAAGGGTCTCACCTCTGCAGTTCCTCACGATAATACCAACACTTGCTCTACCTGTCTCCTCTTGCAAAACTTGTGTAAATATTCAACTTTTCATTTTGTTTATTCGGTCATGTGTTTCGTTGTACTTTGCCACTCCGTGGCTTTCTTCTATGTAACATAAAGATGCGCAGATCGCCTACGTGTTATAGAAAATATTACGTGCTACCATACATGACATATATACATTACACATTTTTAGACAACTGAAGATAAAATTTTATCCTCTACGTCTCAAGACGCACACATCCAACATCATTCATTATTATGTTGTTTGAATAGGAAATCAACCGAGACAAATTGGTTCCGTATCCAAAATCAAACATATCCCAACATTCGAGAGTTACATTTTTCCGGAATAACACAGGCAAAATGTCTTTTTAGGACGACGGAACATTTCACCGCAAAGTTTTACTCTGTTAACGTTAACAACTCCGAAAAGTTTTACTAGTGCCATGGAGTACATCGTAGCATGAGTTCCAAAAATCATCTTTATTTACCCAAAGTCACTTTTTACGTTGTTAAATTTAGAGATTTAATATGGGCCGACCACGGGTGAGATCACGACATGTAGAATACGGATGTCTCGATAGGTGCTTAACCAAAAAGAACTGTTCATTTGGCCGTATTATCTCCGTGTAGGAGCACCTTGCTTGATGGGTGATCCAAGCTGGTGCGATGGTGTAATAGTAAAAGGGATGCGTGATGGGTGACCTAAGCTGCTGTGATGGTGTAATAGTAAAAGAGAGCATCCGGAATGTTCATTTTTTATCCGATGGTAAATTAAGTAGTTATAGATTTGAGAAAATATGTATAATTTTAGGATTTTTTTGATTGAAGGATTTTTATATAAATTTTGTAGAATTTTTATCCATAAGAAAATTTTCTATGAAAGCTCTTTAGATGAAAAGAATGAGGCCACTAAAATTCATATGGATTTTATTACTACATTTCAATTCTATAGGATTCGTAAGAAGAGGTTAGATCTCATGAAAATTTTTCTTAGTGTCTTCCATATATCTTCTTTCTCTTCAAATTTCTGCAAAATTTCTGTATAGCATCCAAAGAAACATATTTGCAAATTCCTACGTTTTAGGTTCCTGTAGGATTCATGAAGTGTGACATCTTAATCCTACATTTTTCCTATTGCTGTGTTTTAGAATTCTACGTTCTGAAGAGGTTTGGAGATATATAACTGGACAGTTTCATATTTCTAGATGTACAGTTGAACAAATAAATTTATGCAACTGTAACATTAATGATGTATAATTTATTCTCTCTGTTCAGAAATTTAAGGCGCATATGCTTCCTAAAATTTATCTTTGAATAAGAATTTGTTAATAATACGTGGATAACATGATACAAAATCGATACCATCAATACGAATTCAATGATATCAATATTCATATATTATTGAACGAATTTTGATCAAACATAAATTTTAGGAACCGTGTACGTCATATATTTTTTAGTAAAAGAAGTTAACCTATAAATAATTATTTTTAGTTGATTTAGAAATAATAAATTCGTGAAAAAATCGACTGAGTAGACCGGTTTGAGCGAGTGGGGATTTTGTGCACCTAGGGGCATTTGCACCCATTTGACTTTCTCTGATTTTTTAAAATCACATATAATTTTCAAAAAAATCTAAAAAAATTCATATCGGTTTATGATGGAATGAAGTATACACAGGTAAATTTTCGTAAAATAATATGCCCATTTGTGACCTGTGTAAAAATAAAATAAATATATATACTGTTTATGACTGTGTCTGTTCACGACTGTTCATGACCCCAATGTGTTTTTCCTTTTTTTTAACATAGGTCACAAATGGGTATATTATTTTACAAAAATTTAACCGTGAATACCTCACTCCATGATATATATGTATGAATTCTTTTAAAAAAATTTAAAACATAAATATATAATTTTCAAAAATTTAAAATAATGAATATATGTACCTGAATGGTTACCTTGGCACTTCCCGGTTTTGAGCCCCTAAGATCGACCCGTGAAGCCCGGCATTCCCGGAGGATAAAGCTGGCACAATAAATGCTTGGCTCGCCAGCTTCCGCGCAGGACTATGGAGCACGCCGTTCTAGAAGGCAGCCGCCTAGACTCTATAATCCACTTTTTTCAAACTAGGCTTCTAGAAGCGACAAGCGGCACAAAGTAGAATTGCCGGAGATCGTTGATGACCATCCCGTGCGTCTCCACAACTCTGACGTTCGTAGTCCACCGCGCTCCCACCCCACCACCACCCCACGTCTCCTTCCCTCGCCCCTTCCAACGGATTCCCACCCCCTACAAAACCCCCCGCACCCCAACTGCATTCCCAACACCACCCCACCGCAGCAGCAGAAACCCACCTGAAACACACGGAGAATCCCCGGGAATCACGTGGAGGGGTGGTTTGGCACTCCCCGCTCAGCATTGGCGCTACCTAGCTAGCTGCGCTCGCGGAGCGGAGGGGAGTAGAGGAGATGGATGCGGTGGGGGATATCCAGAAGGTCGCGAGCATGCGGCGTGGCGACAGCGGGTCCATATGGCGGCGCGGGGACGACGTGTTCTCGCGGTCGTCGAGGGAAGAGGACGACGAGGAGGCGCTGCGATGGGCGGCGCTCGAAAAGCTTCCCACCTACGACCGCGTACGCCGCGCCATCCTGCCGCCGCTCGATGACGATGGCAGTGGGGGCCCTGCGGCGGCGGGGAAGGGGGTCGTGGACGTGCACGGCCTCGGCCCGCGGGAGCGGCGGGCGCTGCTCGAGCGGCTCGTGCGCGTCGCCGACGAGGATAACGAGCGGTTCCTGTTCAAGCTCAAGGACCGCCTCGAGCGGTGCGTGCTAGTAGTGGTAGCTGGCGGAGCTAACAGTAGTGACTGTGGCTGCCTTGCTTGCTGGGTGTTTACTGATTTGTTCATGTTTCGTTGCGCAGGGTTGGGATCGACATGCCGACGATCGAGGTGCGGTTCGAGCACCTGGTAGCGGAGGCGGAGGTCCGCGTCGGCAACAGCGGCCTCCCCACCGTCCTCAACTCCATCACCAACACGCTCGAGGTGATGATCGCGATCAGAGAGCATCAGTTACTCGCTCTTGTTTGTGTCTGTACGTGTCCGTGGAAGAGAGGTTGATTTGTTTTGGGTTTGTTTGGTGCAGGAAGCGGCGAACGCGCTGGGCATACTCCCCAACAGGAAGCGGACCATGCCAATCCTCCACGACGTCAGTGGCATCATCAAGCCCCGCAGGTGAAAAGATCTCTCTCGCCTTTTGGCTAAAGAAAAGACGCGATGCTCCTGTCTCTGTGGAGCACTTGTCACCTGTTCGAGGCTTTGACCCGAGTCATTTGATATTGGGACTCGATTTCTTCGCTTCTTCCACCTCACACTCTTTTCGTTCGCGCAGGATGACTCTGCTGTTAGGCCCACCTGGGTCTGGCAAGACCACCTTGCTGCTCGCGTTGGCCGGAAGGCTCGACAAAGACCTCAAGGTTTGAAAAAAAAAGCTTTTTCTAAAAGAAATATTTTATTCATCCTCGGGCCAAAAAAAGACCTTGTTGCTACAATTACAGTAGTATGATGATGCCATCTCAGTTCTGAAAACCAACCTGTATCCCCCACATTATGCGCATTCATCAGCGTCTCGTCTTAATTTCAAAAAAGATATTGATGAAACAGTGCAACTTTTGTGGGGGAATAACTGGTACACGTTACGGACATACACATCGAGTAATGGGATGGAACAACGTGCAGGTTTCAGGCAATGTTACGTACAACGGGCACGGGATGGAGGAGTTTGTGCCGGAGAGGACGGCCGCGTACATCAGCCAGCACGACCTCCACATAGGAGAGATGACAGTGAGGGAGACACTCGCGTTCTCCGCACGCTGCCAGGGTGTTGGCTATCGGTTTGGTATGACTCTGCACTTATTCATATGCACATGCATTCATGTATGCTGCTTGCAGATTCTGTGGGATTGGCTTTCTTTGATGGAGAATTGGAGATATGCTTATCAAGCTTCCGTTTTGGTTATGTTGTCAGATATGCTGACTGAGCTGTCGAGGCGAGAGAAGGCAGCCAATATCAAGCCTGATGCTGATATCGACGCGTTTATGAAGGCAAGATTTTGCAAATCTTAAATAAATCAAGAAGATTTTTGGTGTCCTTACTTATGTTGTCCATGATAACCAATTTGAAGTGAAGACTTAATATATATTTTCTGCTTATCTTGATTAGGCGTCTTCAATGGGGGGACTAGAGGCCAATGTGAACACGGACTATATACTGAAGGTACCTGCATCGTTGAGCTACACCTGCGAGTAACTTCAGATTGAATTACCCAAATCTGTCTTGTTCACGATTTTAGACGTTACTATTTGTTGCAGATATTAGGACTAGATATATGTGCAGACACGATGGTAGGGGACGAGATGCTGAGGGGCATCTCTGGTGGACAACGGAAGCGTGTTACAACCGGTAAAAAAAATAGAATTCCAGTACCATTTCAGTTCAAGAACATCAGCTGTTAATAAACAACAATGTGAATATACTTCTACTTGTATATGTCCTGTAGGTGAGATGCTGGTTGGGCCAGCCAAGGCGCTCTTCATGGACGAGATATCCACTGGGCTCGACAGCTCCACTACATTCCAGATTGTAAATTCGCTCAGGCAGTCAGTCCACATCCTCGGCGGCACAGCCGTTATCTCCTTGCTGCAGCCGGCTCCTGAGACCTACAACTTGTTCGACGACATCATCCTCCTCTCAGACGGCCAGGTCGTGTACCAGGGCCCCCGTGGGGACGTACTTGAGTTCTTCGAGTCCGTTGGGTTCAAGTGCCCCGAGAGGAAGGGTGTTGCTGACTTCTTGCAAGAAGTACGTACATTGACATCGTCTTCTGATTGACACATGATTACAATTTTTGGTAACACGCCTTTGTGCAAATACTGAAAAGGTAACTTCGAGGAAAGATCAAAAGCAATACTGGGCCCGGGATAACGAGCCCTACAGGTTCGTGCCGGTTAAAGACTTCGTGAGTGCATTCCGATTGTTCCACACCGGGGGAGCTATAACAAATGAGCTCGCTGTTCCGTTTGACAAGAGCAAGAGCCATCCCGCTGCATTGACAACCACGAGGTATGGCGTGAGTGGCACTGAGCTGTTAAAGGCCAACATCGACAGGGAGATCCTCCTCATGAAGAGGAACTCTTTCGTCTACATGTTCAGATTCATCCAGGTAATCTTCATTAGTTCAAACAAATGGTTGAATTGTATATAATGAATGAAAACCGACAGTGGCGTGACTGACTCCTTGGTGTTCTGGCATTGCAGCTGATCCTGCAGTCAATTATTGCAATGACGCTCTTGTTCCGTACAAAGATGAAACGTGACTCCGTGACCAGTGGGGGCATCTTCATGGGAGCGCTCTTCTTTGGTGTGCTCATGATCATGTTCAATGGCTTCTCTGAGCTCGCGCTCACTGTCTTTAAGCTGCCTGTGTTCTTCAAGCAGAGGGACCTCCTTTTCTACCCGGCATGGGCCTACGCTATACCCTCGTGGATCCTCAAGATCCCAATCACGTTTATTGAGGTCGGCGGTTATGTTTTCTTAACGTACTACGTCATGGGGTTCGACCCAAATGTTGGGAGGTTAGGTTTATTGATAATCACTTTTGTTTAACAAATTTGCATTGTCAGCTATCTTTTACTTTGATTCGTTCTGCAATGTTCTGAGAGTGCTTGTTGTCACCAGGTTCTTCAAGCAGTATCTGCTTATGTTAGCAATCAATCAGATGGCAGCATCACTCTTCCGATTCATCGGTGGGGCAGCAAGGAACATGATTGTTGCAAATGTCTTTGCATCATTCACGTTGCTAATTTTTATGGTCTTGGGAGGATTTATTCTAGTGAGAGGTAAATACTCATCCTTCTCGCCTAATAGTCCTTGGCGATGCAGATCTTTTTCATACGTAAGCCCTTCAATTTTATTTTTTTGAACCGGCAGAAAAAGTAAAGAAATGGTGGATTTGGGGCTACTGGATCTCTCCACTGATGTACGCGCAGAATGCTATCTCAGTGAATGAGCTCTTGGGGCACAGCTGGGACAAAATCTTGAATAGCACCGCCTCAAACGAGACCCTTGGCGTGCAAGTCCTCAAGTCCCGTGGAGTGTTCACAGAAGCCAAGTGGTATTGGATCGGCTTAGGTGCAATGCTCGGATTCACCTTGCTGTTCAACGCTCTCTTCATTCTTGCCCTTACATACCTGAAGGGTAAGTGCATCCCGAACCAGTTTGCTCACTTTTCTTGGATTTGGCTATATCTAATCCTGAAAATGGTTTCATCCTGTGATTCTACAGCATACGGTAACTCCCGTTCGTCAGTATCCGAAGAGGAGCTGGAGGAGAAGCATGCCAACCTAAACGGTGAGGTTCTGGATGATGATAGCTCGGCATCACGAAGTACTAATCAACCAACAGGAATCAAGACTGGAAATCATGCAGCAATTGTGGAAGATGATTCTGGCCGCACGCAGAGAGGGATGGTCCTCCCATTTGTCCCGCTTTCACTCACCTTTGACAACATCAGATACTCTGTTGACATGCCACCGGTAAAGATAGAAAATCGCGTCTGTTACACTATCAAGCATCAACGTTGGGTAATTGATCCTAAGTTCATAAGTTCTATTATATGAAATTCGTTTCAGGAAATGAAAGCACAAGGCGTAGTTGAAGACCGGTTGGAACTTCTCAAAGGTGTTAGTGGGTCTTTCAGGCCAGGGGTGCTGACCGCACTGATGGGTGTCAGTGGCGCTGGCAAGACAACTCTGATGGATGTGTTGGCAGGGAGAAAGACAGGTGGGTACATTGAAGGAAACATCAGCATTTCAGGATATCCAAAGAAACAAGAGACCTTTGCGCGTGTATCAGGATACTGTGAACAGAACGATATCCACTCGCCGCAGGTGACAGTCTATGAGTCACTGCTTTTCTCAGCATGGCTCCGTCTTCCCAAGGATGTAGATTCAAACAAAAGAAAGGTCAGTCAAACAAAATAGCTGTTATTCTCAGCTTCATTCAAGACTCGATAGATTGTTTCTTACCTCTCTGTATGCAGATGTTCATCGAGGAGGTGATGGAGCTTGTGGAACTCAAGCCTCTGAGAGATGCATTGGTTGGTCTACCTGGAGTGAATGGTCTGTCAACTGAGCAGAGGAAGAGGCTGACCATTGCTGTGGAGCTTGTTGCTAATCCTTCTATCATTTTCATGGACGAGCCAACCTCTGGGCTTGATGCCCGAGCAGCTGCAATCGTGATGAGGACAGTGAGGAACACTGTCGATACTGGTAGAACTGTGGTCTGCACCATTCATCAGCCTAGCATTGACATATTTGAAGCATTTGATGAGGTGAGTGAGATTTCACGTTGGAGATTTCCACCAGCTATACTGTGGATAACTGGGCTAAATTGGTGAATCCCGATTGATTGTGGCTGGTTTCCCGAACCTTGAAATATGCCATGAGGTCTAAATTGTTTGTTCAATGTTTGCAGCTTTTCCTGATGAAGCGAGGTGGAGAAGAGATCTATGCTGGTCCATTAGGCCATCATTCTTCAGAGCTGATCAAGTATTACGAGGTAAAGTGCTATTACAATAATTTCTCTCGAATATACCCCAATTAAATTTCTTGAAATTACTGATGGGCCAATATGATTTTGTATTGTCCAGGGGATTCATGGAGTCAGCAAAATTAAAGATGGCTACAATCCGGCGACATGGATGTTGGAAGTGACAACAATCGGTCAAGAACAGATGCTAGGTGTTGATTTCAGTGACATATACAAGAAATCTGAACTCTACCAGTGAGTAACTTACTTGCCATCCTACTAGTCACTTCATCATTTAGAATTACCTTAGTTTGTTTCAGAAACAAAGTTTTATAAATACGCTGAGGTGACTTAGCATACTACAGGTAAATAGGTAAAATTAACTACGGTAGGTCAAAGTTTTATAAGAATGCTACAGAACTTAGCATACTAATACAAGTTACCACGACAAAAGCAGTTGCTACATACTAATGCACTTTGACTTTGCGGATCCAACTTTCCTTTCCCCAAAGCGTTTTTGCAATGGCAGATATTATATTGGCACGTTGTTACCTTTTGCAGGAGAAACAAGGCTTTGATAAAGGAACTAAGCCAACCTGTGCCGGGTTCAAGTGACCTGTATTTCCCTACCCAGTACTCGCAGTCCTCAATCACACAATGCGTGGCTTGCCTGTGGAAGCAGAACCTGTCATACTGGAGGAACCCTCCTTACAATGCCGTTAGGTTCTTTTTCACTACCGTCATTGCTCTTCTCTTTGGCACTATCTTCTGGGACCTTGGTGGAAAAATGTAAGTCATGCCACGCACATTGTATATAGCAAAAAACCGACCACCTTCAAAATTTTACTCATCTCTTTTGCTTCTTAATCCAGGAATAAGTCACAAGACTTGTTCAACGCCATGGGGTCAATGTACGCTTCAGTGCTGTTCATCGGTATCATGAACTGTACTTCGGTTCAGCCAGTGGTGGCCGTGGAGAGGACAGTCTTTTACCGTGAAAGAGCAGCCGGCATGTATTCGGCTTTCCCATATGCATTTGGCCAGGTGAATGTTATTCTCCTATAAATCAATCAATTCCAGGCACTTTTTTTTGGGTGCTGATCGTTGCATTCATGATAGCCGGACTCTGATTAGTGATTAACTTCTCGTTTGCAGGTGGTCATTGAACTCCCATACGCGCTAGTTCAGGCAACTGTATACGGTGTCATAGTTTACTCTATGATCGGGTTCGAGTGGACAGCTCCCAAATTCTTCTGGTACCTCTTCTTCATGTACTTCACGCTTCTATACTTCACATTCTACGGCATGATGGCTGTCGGCCTGACACCGAACTTCCACATCGCCTCAATTGTCTCCTCGGCATTCTACGCCATCTGGAACCTCTTCTCCGGGTTCATCATCCCTCGACCGGTAAGTGTCGCCATCCTTGTCGGTCCACATCTAGTCTTATTTCAACTTTTCCATAGCTTAATTGTTACCGTTTTGCCTGAAACTATGTTCAGAAAGTTCCGATCTGGTGGAGATGGTACTGCTGGGCGTGTCCCGTCGCATGGACGCTGTACGGGCTTGTCGTCTCGCAGTTCGGCGATGTCGTGACTCCTATGGATGACGGCACCCTCGTGAAAGACTTTATCGAGGACTACTTCGACTTCAAGCACAGCTGGTTGGGTTATGTGGCCACGGTGGTCGTGGCGTTCGCGGTGCTGTTTGCCTCCTTGTTCGGCTTTGCCATCATGAAGCTCAACTTCCAAAAGAGATAGATGATGACGATATCACGATAGGAAGCATGTCCCACAGAAGAAATTGCATTAGTTGCGTTGCAAATACGAGTCGATTTGTGCATATCAGTGGAGTACATGAGTTTTAATTTTGCCTTCATTAGTAATCTTGTAAATCATACAAGTTCTCCCTTCTTTTTGAAACAGTGCTATTAGCCTATTGCACCTGTTAAATTTTCTTTTTTTGCAAGTCTCAGATGCTTACCTACAAGAACTCCGCTAATATATTTACGAGCAATGCATCGGATATAGTTAAAATTTTGCAGTTATGCACTTATGCTACAGCAGTCCCTTCCCCTTCACATATTTTAAGTTTTCCAAGAAGTCTTATGCAAAGTTGTATAAAGTCTAGGAATAGACCAGAATTGGAAACAGAAATCAATATTAATCAGACACTAGAAAGAACGAAAGAGAAACAACAAACTATAGGAAAAAATCTACTTTTGGTCCTTCAACTATTACCTTGGCTTAATTTGTATCCTGAAACTCAAATCGTTTATTTTACACCCTCAATTATTAAAACCATTTAAATTAGGTCTTAAAGCTGGTTTAGTGAGTGGTATTTGGTGACTTGGACACCAAATCATCAATTTTATCACCTCACTTTTCCCCTCATACACTGAAGTGATACACAACCGTTTCCATCTCTTCTACTTGGGGCCAACTAGTCAAAGAAGATTCTTCAATCTCTGGACAAGAACACAAAGTAGCAAAAATGGTGGTGAATGCTGACCGGATTTATTTTTACTATTGTGTATTCTTTTCTAGAGATAGAAGAATCATGTGACAAGTGGGTCCCAAGTGGAAGTGATAGAGAGTGATGAAAACAGTTGTTCACGTTCCATTTTGGTGTATGAGGTGGAAAGCGAAGTGGCAAAGTTGATAATTTGGCAGTCACATTTTCAGATACCATTTTAGGAACAGTTTTGATAGTTGATAGTGTAAATTAGATGATGTAAAAATTTAGAATGTAAATTAAATCATGATAGTACTTTGAAATAAGATAGACTTTTTTTCTAACTAGCCTATATCATAAAAATTGTACCTACCTACGTGTACAGAGCCCTGGATGCAGCACCGATGGATCCAGGAAGAGCGCGAAATCGCCACCTACTCCTTCATTGTCGCGCCTGAAATGGTAAAGTGTAGCCCTCCCTCCGCATCGATCTGCTTCTGGTCTGAAGCAGAAGAGACTCTTCTTGGGCCCATCACGTATGGAAGTACATTCTAAGAGCAACTCCAACCCGGTCGGCAACTCGTTCCCTATCGCTATCTTTAGCGATTTTGGCCCAAAAATCATCTCCAACCCAGTCGGCAAAGGCTTCGGCAATTCTGCAGCGTCGGCTTCCTGTCCTGAGCGCTCGGCAAAGTCACGGAAGGAAGAGGTGTCGGCATCCTGCAACCGCCATCCCCCTTGTCACACCCGTGCTCCCACGAAAATCTCCGTCGAGGTACCTTGCCCCCTACCGTGCTACTCTGCCTCCCGCCGCCGCTGTAGCTTTGTAGATCGTGCCGCCGCCGCTGCCATGGTCGCGCCGCCACTTGCATTCCCGCCGCTGCTGCGGTGGTCCGGCGCTTGCATCCCCGTCGCCGCTTGCATCCCTGCTGCTGCCATGGTCCCCTTGCCGTTGCTTGCATCCCCGCCGCTGCCACAGTCCCGCCGCCGCCGCTTGCATCTAGGGTTTAGGTCGGGCCGAACGAGGGAGGAGACAAGGGGAGGCCGCACGGGGAGGAGGACGACGTGGTGGAGCTCGGCAGTGGGGAAGGCGGCGGCATGCTGCTCAATAGTGTGGCGCTCGGTAGTGGGGTGGACGGGGAAGGCATCAAGGAGGAGGAGCAGGGGAGCCGGACGAGGAGCAGGGAAGGCAGCGAGGAGGAGCAAGATAGCTGGAGGTCGGCATGGCACTGGGTGAGATGGAGGTTGAAGACGATGGGAGTGGCCAGTGGAGAGGAAGAACGGGGACGGGCTGGAGAGAGATGGAGATTGGGGAGGAAGGATTGCGGATTTTTGTTAGTGGAATTTCAGATATTTTGAGAGATTTTTATTAGTGGCATTTGAGAGATTTTGAGAGGATATTAATAAAAATATAGGGAAGTGAGATATAGAAAATGAGATTTAGAGAACGGCGTTAGAGCGTGCAACAAAATAGGGAAGAAATCTTTTAGCATGCTTCCCTATACAAAGATATAGGGAACAATGCGTTAAAGTTGCTCTAACCCATCACGTATATAAAGTCCAATTCGATAGAGAAAAGAGCAAGCCTTAGCTCGGATTCTCGGATAGCCGATATCGGCTCTCTCTTCGATTCGGAGAGCCGCACGGCCTCCTCAGTCCTCACCAAGCGCGACACCGAGGTGAAGCTGCCCCGCCCCGCGTCATCTTCTCCCTAACCTTAGACGGTTAGACCGACCACCGGCGCGCCATGGCAATCACCATCGGCCCGATCTCGGCTTCCTCACCAAGCTCGACACCGAGGTGGAGCCATCCCGCCGCGCGACGCGGGTCAAGAACAAGGCCCCCTCGCTGGTCTAGATCACCGCGAAGCAGATCCTCCGCGAGGCCGGGAGCGGCATGAGCCCGAGATCTGCCCGCACAAGTATGAAATCACGGACTCCGACGAGCTCTCCGAGTACCGCCTCCGCGAGCGCAAGCGGTTCGAGGGCCCCGTCCGCCGCGCCGGCACGAGCGTCTCCCAGTTCGAGCGCGCCATCGACGTCGCAACCACACGGTCTGGGTCAAGTACGCCCAGTTCGAGATGCGCATCCCGTCCGTCAGCCACGCCCGGAACGCCTGGGACCGCGCCGTCTCGCTCCTACCCCGCGTCGACCAGCTGTAGTACAAGTACGCGCACGTGGAGGAGGTCCTCGGCGCTGTCGGCGACGCCCGCCAGGTGTTCGAGCATTGGATGGCTGGCGCCCCGGCGCGGCTGGCTGGAACGCGTACATCAAGTTCGAGACGCAGCACGGCGAGATCGAGCGCGCCAGGGCCATCTACGAGCGGCTCGTGGCGGAGCACCCATTGCCGGACACGTTCATCCGCTACGCCAACTTCGAGACGAAGCATGGTGCTGCGTCTGGAGGAATTATGCAGAATTGGAAAGGAAACTCTCTTTTTGTTATGCCTGGAGGAATTCGATCGCGCTCGGGCGATATACGACCTTGCTATTGCTCAGCCAGACATTGATATGCCAGAGGTTCTGTGGAAGGACTATGCATAGTTTCAGGCTTCTCCTGGCTTGGGTTGTGAAGACAGTGAAATTGAGGTACCAAGCGTAGTGGACAGGAAGAGATCACTCCGTGATGAAGTTGCCGTGGAACCAAACCTGAAAATACTGGAAGCAGCACATAAATGGAAGAAGCAAAGAACAAGTGATACTTTCTGATTGTTTTCTTACGGTTTTAGATGAGCAGATCCGACCTGAAGAAGATTTGCAATGTTGTGTGTAGAGTTTATATACGCTGCCTCCTACCCTTCTTGTAAATTGAATCGCATCCTTGTAAATGTTTTGCTTTTATACCTGCTATTAGCTTGATGTGTTTTTCTTTCTCACTCATATACTTGTGCTTTAGTTTATTTATTTATTTTGATCACTAATACGCTACGTCTGCATAGGACTGTTTTATGACACTTATGTAGAAAATAGTTTTCTCATGGTATCCTTCTATACTACATTTATCTTCCAGAGCAATGCCTTATCAGCCTCACGATTTCACGCCCATATACGTATAGTAGGTAACGTGCATAAGTTCCATAGACCTTTAAGTAGGATCAGCATTACTCAGCCATGTCGCAGAATTTACTTCATGTCTTTCGTTATTAAATGAGCTACTGCTTACTTACGTTCTTAGCTACTGCCTACGCAGAAGATAATTATACTTGATAAAAATACAGTTAGGAGTGCTTTCATGAATATTACGTATATGCATCAACTAAAAGACCCATACGAGAGGTGCAAAACTTGATGTACTTCCTCCGTCCCAATAATTACTCTATTAATAAGTGATTTATGTGACATGTTATTGATATCATTAGATTCGTATTTAAAAGTACTACTTATGATTATAATTTTATATCACATAAAGCGCATATTAATAGAGTAACTATTAGTCAAAATCTTGTCTTAACCAATCAAAATACACCTTACAATTCTAGACGAAGCGAGTATATTCTTTTTGTTTCCTAAAAATCCCAATGTTAGTTGGGGAAACAGTCATCCATCTTATGGAA
Organism: Stipa capillata; assembly: GCA_019208055.1. Taxonomy (NCBI): domain Eukaryota; kingdom Viridiplantae; phylum Streptophyta; class Magnoliopsida; order Poales; family Poaceae; genus Stipa; species Stipa capillata. Next base: position 7,850 of record JAGXJF010001918.1, on the reverse strand, counting down.
TCGAATTATAATCATTGACACTAAAAATGTATGTACTCCATATTTTATACAACCAAGAAATACGTCATGTTAAATACAACTCTAAGATGTTCAGAAAAATGAGATGGAGTAGTTCATGATTTCGTTTTAGAGGCTGAGTAGCTTAGCATTATGCATACGGGCTATAAGCCCACGGCGCATACACGACTACACCCTGCAAAAAAAAAGAGAAAAAGCATACAAAGCTGGGGACAATTTGATTTTTGGAGCCATGGCTTTTGTAACATTATAAATTATACATGGCCAGATTTAGACTTTTAAAACTTTGATTACTGATGTCTCTGTAAATATTTGGATTAATTGAAAAACCTATGCGTAGATTTGTCTCAAAATGTAAATATAATTTACTAAAAATTAGTGCTCAAAATTATGTTTTGAAGGCCATATCTATGTCCAAATGACAACTTCTTGAAACTACATTCTTTGGATAACTAATCCACAAGTGTCTCATTACATTATCAGCTTTTAATAATAACTCAAAATTAAATAATACAAATTATTATTTTTATTTGAGTGTGACATTTAAATATTTATGCAATAAACATATGTAGCCTATATATGCAACTGCATGGTTGATGGCAGTTTTTCTTAATCTCCTATTCGCCCCCTCTATTCGATACTTTGGATCCTTTCACACATATTTCTCACATGTTTAGATGTTATTTATATAAAGACACTAGATTATTAATTTACTAGTCTTAGCATTGTAGTTGGTTGTCGACGATCGGTGAACTGTTGATCTTACGTAATACATGATGAAAAGAGTAGAGGTAGGGGATACCGAGTCAAGTTAAGCCAAGTCGTTGGGAGCCAAAGATTTTTATATAGGTTTGGGCCTTCCTAAGGATAATAGTCATACGTCTTGTGTGTCTTATATTGATCTCGAGACAGAGTACAAGGGGAATAACTAGTCTAGATGAGATCTACAATTAGTGGAAGTCGATGTCGGGATGTGTCTTCTCTCCTACTCGACTCGGAAGTCTCCTCGGATTGATCCTCAAGGCTTCGTGTGTTTCTGGCTTGTCTATCCTGAGGCTGATGTAGATGTGTTCTAATCTAAAGGACTTCCCTTTGGTCTTGTCTAATTGTCTAGGACTTGTCCTTTCTGCAGGGTCTTCAGGTTCCTTTTATAGAGGGTATCCCGTGTTGGACATGGACTCGTCTTCGAGTAAGATCTTGTCATTCTTAAACGTCGGGATAACCTTCCTTGTTTAAGGGGTACCGGAACACCTGCGTGTGGTTTCCTTATCTTCCAAGAGTCCCTCTTAGATATGGTATTTGCTCCGGAGATACGAACATTATATATAGTAGAGTTGTACTACTTGTCGTCATTGGTTAATTCATAATATTGAAACTTGTCATATCTTGATTAGTAATATTGGATGCCATAAAGAAGTCTTGATGGAGTTGGATTCATATTGATGCTATAAACCGTGTTGGGGATTAGTTTGTGTTATAATGTGAATTGACTGTCATGGTTGTCCACATATACGAGAGAAAGCATGTTAAAATTTCTAGTAAATTATAAACTTAGTACATTTAAAGTATATGGTTATAGCATTTTAGATAGAGTTGATACCTGAGATGTTATATCGTGGGACACAGAAACTACACATGTCGACCTTGACCTAAAGAAAGAAGAGAACTTGGCTATATTATAAGCATCTAAATTACACTCCCGGCCTTCATGAATGTAGATGACGTTGTTGAAACTCTTTCTCCATGCACCGACCTCATAAAGAACAGAATTGTAGGCGCCCAGGCTCGGCTCCCCTTCATGATGTCACGGATGACAGAGAGGTAGTCTGAAGAGACGACAGCACGCTAGACCTTTAAGGTCCTATTTGGTTGGGATTTTCAGCAGCTTTTCACCTAAAAAAGTTTAGCACAACTAAATGGCCAACTTTGGAGCATCTGTTGTTAATAGTGGCTGTGGATGTTGCAGTGCAAATTCAGCTGTTTGGAAAAGTTGACTTCTCTCTTTTTTGCAATGTCCTGAAGTTTTTAGGGCTTATTTCCCAAAATATTGTATATGACAATTATATATTCACTTTTTTATAACAATAATAGCTTTTCTATACAACTAGTCAATAATAATTTTATTAATAACTATAATCTAACTAAATAGACCCTAAAGCTACCGCCAGTGAGAGCGCATCCGGGCACGTCATCATGCAAACTTGTAAGTCTGCCGCTAGAGAGAGCACATCATGAGAAGCCATCGCCTCGAACGTTGCCCGGTCTGACAGTCCGTGGACCACGATTGACGACATGCCCAAGAGCAAACCGGAGTCATCTCTGCATACTGCACTAGCCTAGCCCAAATTGCCAACCTTGGACACGGCTCCGTCGATGTTGATCTTGTCGTAGCCCACCTGTGCAGGCGCCCTTGCAGTAGACGACTTCTTCACATTCAGTATTTGCAATCCGAAATCCATAATGCGCGGTCGACCGCACAGTACCGCTACAGTACCGCACAGTACCGTTACAGTACTACTACAGTAAAACTGTCAGAAGTTGAAACCTGGAATTTTGTAAGTTGAAAGTTCGTTATGTTGTAGTAGAAACCTGTAAGTAGAAACCTGACTGTGTTAAAGTAGAAACCTGACAATTTCCGACAGCTTTACTGTAGCTGTCGGAAATTGACCGTGGGCACGGTTGACCGCGCATTACAGGTGCCCTTTGCAATCCCGCAGGATAACTCGTGATGAAACCGAAAATCGACAAGGGGCTCAGATAATAAATCTTCTCATGGACGGACTTCCGCCGCGCCGTGAAATCCTCGTGGCTGATAGTCCCAGCGGTCAATTCCGACCGCTACAGTACAGCTACAGTACCATCACAGTACCGCTACAGTACAGCTACAGTAACTGTCAGAAAGTTGAAAGCTGGAAGTAGAAACTTGACTGTGCTAAAGTAGAAACCTAACTGTGCTAAAGTAGAAACCTGACTGTGTTAAAGTAGAAACCTGACAATTTTCCGACAGCTTTACTGTAGCTGTCGGAAATTGACCACTGGGAAGGTCACCCGTAAATTACAGGTGCCCGTGGCTTAGTGCACAAGTGCTCTGTCGGTTACTTAACGACAAGCGCCCAAACAGAGCAAGCCATTGCGCAGTTCAGGAGCGAATGCTTCCACGAATCCTCCGTTGCGTGACAGAGGGTGCATGCCTTAGCTGTAGCCATGTTTAGATGGTTCAAGAGATCGGAACTTTTTTTATAAATATTACTTTTGAAACAAAGAATTCGAGATCTGTAGATCCAATTTTAGAAATTGCAAAAGTACCACCCTGTCGGCCGCCGGTGAGACGACAGGGGACTTATCGTCCCACCGTCGACCGACAGGCCCCTGTCGTCCCACGGACAACCGATAGCGCACCGAAATCGCGCGAATTAAAAAAAATATTTATAAAAAATTTCGGAGTAGGGCTGTCGTTCAACAGTTGGACGACAGGGTACTTGTCATTCGACGGTCGGATGATAGGTACACCTGTCGGTCAGCCGTTGGACGACATGGTACTTGTCATTCGACTGTCGGACGATAAGTACGATAAGTACACCTGTTGGTCAACAGTTGAAAGACAAGCCACCTATCGGTTAACGGTGGGACGATAAACCCCCTATTGGCTCACCAGCGACCGACAGGGTGGTATTTTTACAGATCTATAAATCTCAAATTTTTTATTTTAAAAATAATATTTATAAAAAAAACTCCAAGAGATCGCCCGTAGGCAGATTGCTGCTCTACAAACTGATGGGCCTGAAACATGCGGGGCTCCGAGTTTATGGGAGGATTTCTCACCTTCGTTGGGCCAGAATCAGTTATGCTTCCTCCCTAGCAAAAATGAAACTGTCCGTTGTCTAAACAATATAAAATTGTCAGACCGAAACCACGATTTGTCTCATTGTCTGCATGTAAGAATAGTAGCTGTTGACCACCTGCATAGGATTCTCATTTGCCAGATATGGTCTCTCATTTGCCAGTTGGTCATCGTAGCGTCATTTAGTAGAAGGTCATAATTAACACGGAACACAACGTCCTCTTTTGCAAAGAGGAGGAAATTAATTTTCTTTCTCCTACAATCAGCCAACGAAGTAATATTAGTCCTAGTTGAAATTTCTAATGTCCTGAATTCTATTGTCATGTACAGAATGGTTCCGTACGTATAGAGATCGCCAAGATACTCAAACGTGAATCATGTTCAGTTGTTGACAAAAAGATGGAGGTCGCAGCAATGTCTGGCCTTGTTAGATCGGCTGCATTTGCACAGTAGGTGTTTCAGCCAGCCTAACTTTCGTAGTTGAACTCCTAAAACCAATGTTTGCTTCTAGAAAATTTAATCTTCTGTTCTAAAAGATTTGATTGTCAGTCAGTTCTACATGTTTCTTTTTAAAACCACATAATTTACATTAAACTAACAAGTTATCACAATTATTATTCTTGATCAACTCCGTACATGCACTGATGCACCTACCAGTCTATCTATCGTCTATTCATCTATGGTTGTTAGAACTAGAAGAAGAGTTGTGCGAGCGAGAGCAACCTAGCTAAAAAGATGTGCGAAGACCACTACGAACTACGAAGTAATCATGGGGTCCTAGCTTCAGTAGAGCTAGTACTTACTGGTAACCTCACGTGGAGAGAGGGATACAGAGAAAGGCAGGAGTCCAGCATGCAGCAGTCGTCTTTCCACGTCGTAAGAAAGTTGGCGTGGCATTTACATCTGTCCGTAGTGAATATTTATATTTCTTCGGTTTATGCTCGAATTGGTTTCTTGGTAGCAGGAAGCTACTAGCAACCAACACCCACCAGGGGCCGTACTGTCTGCAGGAAACGAGCATTCCCATGTTGACTAACTCGTTGATTTGATCACTCTCGATCGAGATGCTCCCTCTCCTCTCCGGTGTACTTTTCCAGACATTGGTCTCTGCTAGTACCATAAGATGCTTACTAGTACTGCTTTTCGTTTTGTTAGCAGATGCTAATCAACTGATAAATTAAGGGAGAAGTTCTTTACTTAGAATATCCCTCAACTTCGTAATGTATATTCTCTTCTCCATGGCTTAACAATGTCTCGTTTTGGTTGTGTTCTTCAAGCCGTATAATGTCTACGGCTTGGTTATCTTGTAGTAATAAATCATACTAAGACGTGGCCCTCACCCCCATGATTGCGCCACTAACACACGTGCGAGATGAGAGATGCTCATTGCAGGCAGGCACAACCGAAGAATCTATTCTAAATTAAATGCTGAGCACCACCAAATGTTGCGGTTTAGGTCCAAACTTAATTATCATTAAAAAACTCACCAAACAGATGCTGTTCTCATCGCGTGCATGCATGAACAGACGCTGTTCTCGCGAATTCAATCGTTTCCTGAATGCACGTACTACAGCGACGATGCTCGTGGAATCGTCCGTCCTGGCTTATATCGGTTGCAATTGCACTAGCCAGAAGGAGCTGGAAGTGGAAGTGGGCACGTTAGCATTGAAAATAAATTTATAATTAAGTAATAGTAGAATCCAAACTATATTGATCATGTTCTAGACACAGCGATATTACATAATTGAATTTATTAATATATGAAGTGAGTGCTACAGTAAAGATTACAAAAATATGTGAACCTCAAGTCACGAAATATAGAAAATGGCTCATTTAGCCCTCTTCCTCCGCCCGGCCCAATCACATATCTGGCCCCGCGAACAGCACAATGCCAAATTTGACACCGTGACAGGCCCGATAGGCGCCAAGTGTGGCCTGTCGTGACGCTGGCTTGTGAAGCCTGTTATCACACCAGCAAATCACAACAAGAGGTTGGGCCTGTCCTGCACCCTGCGACAGGCCAGCTCTTGCGCCCGTGGTCAGCGACGACAGTCAGTCACGCTCGCAAGCCCCGACGGTAGGCCTGTCACGCCCGCAAGCCGCGGCAGTAGGCCTGTTGTGCCCACAGGCCGGTCACGCCCACGGGTCGCGAGAGCAAGCCATGACGGTTCGGTTGGGGAGCTACGCAGTTGGAGCTGGGCCATGGGCCTTTTCTCCACTAAAACCCTAAAAAATATGTAATTATTTTGATAAGGAAAAATTAAAAACATGTCAAATAATTAAAACATTGTAACGTCGAGCACACAAATTTTTTATATTTATTCCTGTAGTAAGTTAGGATTTATTTGGTCGATTCAAATTGGATTTGTACAAAAAAATTGCAATTACTGAAATTTGGTAATATATTTATTTCTATATAAAATTCATTAAATTGATAGACCATTTAATAATTTAGCAAAATAAATCACAGCATCTGCAATCCATATTTCGGCACGTTCATAATAGTGATAACCAACACAACATGGGTAGAAATAACGTACATAGATTGTACAACATTGTTAGTTCAAATATGACTGCAGGAAGTCATCTTCGCTATCACTTGTGAAGAGTGAATTAGGGGCCTTGAAACAATAGAGCTTTGAAAAGTCCTCATCACTAGACTCGTTTGGCCCCTTCGTCGATAAACTGGTCACGCCTTTATCCTTTGATGTTCCGCAACGTTTTGACAAAAGAGGAAATCCACAAACCCTCCTTTCATCTTCGTCAAACATTGTCTGTAGTAAGTGCCTCCTAGCAGCAAAGCAGCCTCTCCAGATGAGGTTCATCTTTCCAAAGCGAAAGATCTTGTTATTGAGCAACCATGCATTCTCTGGATGTGTCTACACATAAAGAATCTCATCTAAACAACAGACAAAACATGAAAATGGTAAACAATTTATTTCAAAGGGATCTTTAGGGTACTAACCCTTATGTGATGTACTGAGATTGTGGAATAGTTATGATTAGACTACCATATTCATCATTCTTGATCCTTGCCCTAGGTAGTTTTCTAAGCTCGTTCGCCCTCTCCCACCTCTTGCGCAATTCTCGGAGGTGCTTGTGCACCTGCTTGTAGGTCAATGCAGGGAGACCATATTGGGTAACCCTCTATAATAGCACACATACGAACTTTCTCCTAGATCTGTGAATGAACAAGTTTACATTCTGTATTCCTACATTCCGTAGCCCTAAGAACTTCAAACTCCATTAAGGGGGTCCATACAGGATCAGGAGCATCTACCGACTTGCAGGAAAAACGATTGTGAGAAACAACACATCTTGTATATCAGATTGTTTGTATTATACTAGCATCAAAATTAAAAATATATATTACAGAACTTACAATGGTTGGCATCCATCCGTACCCTTCTTCTTCTCCTCTCAAACTCTCTACTTGAAAAGCTCAAATAATTTTTCAGAAGAACTAAGGGAGGAGGTGTGAGAAGCTGCTCAAAAGGGAGATACCCAATTTATAGGGGAGGGGCGCTATCGCCATCCGTGGTCTATTAAGTACTAGCTAGCACAGTGTGTGGTCAAGTCGGTAATAGTTGCTGCAGTGTGTGGTCTAGTCGGTACAAGCTGTCGTAGTATGCTACTTGATACAGGCTACATATTAAATAAAAAAAGATTACATACCACAAAAGAGAATAATGTTACATATTGAACATAAGAAAGTTCCGTAGGAGGTGGTTCATATGTAATAGAAATAAACAAACCCACGAATGAGGGAGGCGGCACTATCCTGGATGCGCAATGCCCTATCGAACTGCATCAGCCACGTCTGACATCCGTGCCTTTGACCCTATTGTTATATCTGTAGATACTAAGTGGTATACTTTCTCGGCCACATATGCAGTAGTCCTGTTATAGTGCTATGTTAATGACTCTGATAGCTCATAAATCAAGACTGTTATCTCAAAATTCTTCATAATCCCCACACCTGGGGTTGCAC